>JAVLUX010000151.1:4052500-4585000 GCA_032164185.1 Moxostoma hubbsi | reverse complement strand
TCATCAATTACACTTTTAACTTTTGAGTTAAAAGAATCAAGGAGAAAATCAACAGTGTCAGCAGATATACTTGGTGTTAAAGATATAGCCTTCATAAATAGTACACTAGTGTTCTCATTTAAGCATCTCTTCTTGACATACATACATACATAGATACATACACACATACATACATACATACATACATATATATATATATATATATATATATATATATATATATATATATATATATATATATATACCCATATATACTTATATATACACATATATACTTTATTTTCTATTCAATATTTATTTTATTCTGTTATTCTATTTATTCTATTGCTGTATTGTATTGTTGTACACTGGAAGCTGCTGTCACCAAAACAAATTCATTGTATGTGTAAACATACCTGGCAATAAAACTGATTCTGTTTCTGATACTGATTCTGATTCTATAGCACATTAGTATCAACAGAAACCTCTTCAGATTACCAACAGATTAACAACTTCATAGCAATGCCCAGGCAACCATCCACAGCATAGTGGTGGTGACTTTTTCATTGGCAATAAACTAGTTTTTTATTTCTCTTTGACATCAAACTAAGCCCTACCTGGCTGTAGCATTGTGATGATGTATGGCATTGATGGAAAGCAGTGACTCTTTCAATTTTCTCTAAATCTGTTATACTGAACATAGAAAACAAATCACAGCAATCTGTCTTGGTAGATACTGGTTTAAGAAGAAATGTCTGGAACATTTTTGTGAAATATGATGTCTCCCAATAGCAAAATTTCATTGATACTCAATATGACAACAGGAGATGTCGATTGAATTTTCAATGTAGAACTGTCTGCAGTATATAGCAAATAGGGGAAAGACAAACACCTTATCAGGTAGGGTGAGGAGATGGTCTCTTTTAAGGTCTCATAGGATTTCAATGGATGTTACTTTAGTTTGATTGCACCATTATGAAGGTATGATGCATACAGAATAAGGAATCTGGCAAAAATCTATGTATCTTCATTGCTTCTCAAGTTATCTTATTTATCTTGGTCCACTTCTATATGTCCACTGATCACAACTGGACAAGTTCTCAATACAGTTCATGATTAATTTTTATGACATTTAAGATGTCCTTTTCTGATTGATCCATTTAAAATTTCCAATTTTATCGTGTACCTTAATCTTACCTTATAAGTAATAGTTGTAATACTTTATATGGATAAACATTAGCATGTATATTTTATACATCTTGAATACTGTACATTGAACATACAGTATGTAGCCTATTTTTGAATTTACTGTATAAACATGTGGATCACTTATATTTAGATTTTATAGACTATATTTTACTTATTTTAATATTTTGTCTTTGAGTTTCATCGAACTGCCTGCACTAACATGTCTCTCATTACTACACATTTCTATGCCAACAATTTGAAATTTATTAGAATTTTACTGGCTGCAGTTTATGTAATTCAAACCCTAAACTCTCATGTAATATCTAATAATATGTAATATTCCCTATCATAAATACTGCTCCTTGGTTACGTTTCGACTATAATATTCAATTCAACACCACATTATTGTCAAATAATCAAGACTAAATATATGGCTGTTTGTGACATGAAATCAACGTGATTCAATTTGCTTGCAAATTTGCATTTTAGCTTGGGAATTTGTGACAGCACAACATTGTCAATTTTCTCTTTTAGCACAGCAGCTTGTGTTTAACTGGCTGTTGGCGGTCAATATTTCTCATTATATCGGAGTAAACAATAATTGTAATGGAGTGGTAAAAACAAACAATTGGCTTGAGCCAAACTTATGTTGGCAATGAGTATACTGTAGCATTCAAATCCTGCTTTGCTGCATCATGCCAGACACAGTAAGCAAAGAAAGAGCTGAAATATATATATATATATATATATATATATATATATATATATATATATATATATATATATATATAAACCCATCAATTTCAATTTAAAACACTCCAAATGAATGTCATCATTTGTTTTAATATCCAACCATTTTCATTGGCAATTGAAGCCCAGCTTCTACATCTCACGCTAGACAATTGACAATCGTCAAAAACTTGGTTAAGATTTAAACTATATGCATCAGTGGACTGGTAAAAACAGAAAACACCATATTACATACAGGTATATTAATTGCCCTTAACTGAGCTTGATTGAGGCTGAGATATTTATAGGACTGCATCATACCCGAGACCTCGGCTTAGATTCTTAGATCTCTCTCTAGGAGTACCACTGGACATGGTCCATGAAAATGTGTAGCGTTCTTTCTGCATTGCAAACACTGTGGTACATCTGTGCATTAAATTTAGTCCACAGTTTAAAGTTGAGCTCTTCATATCAATCACAGTCCTCCTAAGGTTTAAAACTCATAAATATAGGAGTCAAATCATTGAAGTGACCAATGCATACAAGGTCTGTTCTTTTGCTTTTGTTGAAGCTAGAAATATTTCCCATTGTACATCATTAATCTTAGACAGCCAGACACGTCTTAGCTGAGTCACAAGAATGTCCTCCTTTAGAATGTCTATCTTGAACAATGGATCCACTTTTGCATTAGTTTCATCATGATGGGTTAAATGGCTCAGAGAATTGCATCAGATATCCTGGGTTGATTAAATGGCTCATTAATCAAGCAATATAAGGAAAATGCATCATATGAGGCAGTAGAGGCTAAGCAAACCACACCAATTGCTATCCAGCTGATTCCACATTATAGAAACCTTCAGCCTTATTGCAACCTTTAATTCGTTTTGGATGATTTTTCACTCTAGCCAAACATCGAAAAGAAATGGAAAATGATTCAGATGATAATCTGAATGTGCTGAGGCTTCCCCTTTGTGTTCTACTTGAAATGGTTAGTTTTCAGAATACAGTATAAGCTGTATATAAGTATATTTCTACTGCTGCTTTGCAGGTCTGTTTTAATAGGGCCACAGACAGCAGGAAAAACACAAAATGCAACTAACCATATATTTGTGTACAGTAAGGATAGCAAAATAAATTGACTTATCAACATTTAAGTCTTCTGAATGATACTTTTGTATTATTTTGAAGCTTGAAGAGAAAGAATATGGGTTTAGAACAACATGAGTGTGCATAATGACAACACAAAGGTGAGTAAATAAAGACTGAATTTTCATCTTTGGGTGAACTATCCATTTAAGAGAGGAGAAAATGGTCCCCATTGTAGATGTCAAAGGCTATCGTCCAATCCAATTCTACAGTATTTTGGTGAAAATGTATCTGTCACTTGGTAGAAGGCTAGAAGCTTGCCAGATTAGGTAGATGCCAACATAGACATGTTGCGTGACACGCCCTCATCATCAAAAACTATGAAAAAAAAACGAATCAAGGTAAATAAAAGCTGACAGTGACATTTTTTGTTTACATTTTATGACAAACAATAGTAGTGTTGGGCTGCCACATGACGTACAATGTAAAAATCCCGAAGCAAAAGTGGTTGAGAACCACTGTTTTAAATAATTTGCGAGACTGTGTCTTTAAGAAGTCCAGTTTTCTTTTATAAAGGAATGCTGCGCATATTTTTACAATCCTCAAAAGCAATAGAAAAGAACATTTGCTAATATCTTAACATACAGTATTCATGTAAATAATTGTGCCTTGGGTTGAACTGTTGTCAAATGTGTCTGTGTTACACTAAAAAGGAAAACAAGAGAAGGACAATTAGAATAAATTCCACTGAGTAGCATAAGAAAACCATATTGTAATTTATTCTGCAACTGACTGGATTGAAAAACCATACTTCACTGCTTTGTACTTTCATGCAATGGAGGGGGATCCCTGTTGTTCATGGATATGCTTCACGTTGAGGATGGGATTACACTGAACTCTGAAGAAGGGGCCCATGGGGATCTGGAACTGACAACATCTGGTGGGGTGGGGGGTTATCGTGTGGAGAAGTACCCCCTGACTGGGGCCTTGACAGCCTACTGATAAGTAACAGCTGCTGGGAAAGCCTCCCATCACTTCAAGCTACCTTTCCGTAAATCTGCAGCTTGTGGTATTCTGTCACTTCTTCTGCACCAACCTTCCTCTTTTTCAGAAAGCTCTGGAATCATAATACTGACTAGCTGTGAATCGTTCTGCCTCAAAAGTACAATGGGACATTTGTCCTCTACTGAATCTCTACAGTAATCATGGTGATGACATTAACTTGAGTCCACAGATTAAATCAATTATAAAAGATAATGAGCTGTATCACTAGACACCTGCCTTCTAAGGCAGCATCCTAACTGTCATGGAACCTCAGAAGTGACCGTATTGTTACATTCCATATATTCAGAGACATGACTCGATTGGATGACAGACTCGAGTCACAATTGATTTCACATTATCATTATGCTAAGCTAATGGCGGGATACTCTAATAAGTAAAAGTATACATAGCACACAAAAATATTGTGTAAAATATAAATTTTTTAATTACAATTAAACATTTTTATTGATACTTTTCACTATTGAATGAAATATTTATTATTAATTATTATTTGTTTATTTGGTACTCCATAGTCTCTTTAGCTTTTATAGGAGTAGGGTAACTTAAAGATGAGCTTGGGATTTCACATTACCTTCTAACCATAAAGGGTCTCTATAAGTCAGTGAGACATAGTATTAATAGTAGAGCTCGCATCCACTTTCAGATATATTCTAGTAATATATTTTCTTCAGATAAAGGCCATACCCCTACCTGTCAGGACCCTGAAACTTTAATTTCCTGCTTAGTGAGGGCAATGCATTGGAGACTAGACTGGAGCAGCCACCTAAAGTAAATTTATGGATTATGTAAAACATCCTCTCATGTGTCCTCCTTAAATTCATTTTAAACTCCCTGATTCATTCTTCTCAGGCCCACAGAATGCCACTCGTATACTCTGGCTGCTGTCCCTTTTAATTTATCTCCTGCGAAAGAGCATTCATTGCCATAGATTATCAGATCTTTTCCAAAATAAAACCAGCATCTGTTAGACTTGTAAAGTCAATTTACAGCATAGTGAGTTTTCTTTGTCTTTTGGAAACTTAATGAGGATTAAGACCGATTCCAAGATCATATTTCCATGGTCTTGGTCTTGTCAGTGACTTGTAGCTCTCACAACGCGGATCATAGATAAGCAGCACGACATCAAACGCCAAGCATGAGCACAAAGTGGTGTTTAGATGGCTGAGAGCTCACAGGTCACGGCTTTCCGCTCAAAGTCTGGTGCACAACAATGCACAAAGATTCATTTCGATTGGACTAAAGAATGTCCATTATAGGGATGTGTGTAATATGAGACAGATAAAAAAAAACAGAAGATAAACAAATACATTTTGTGTGAAGCGACAGTACTCCAGGACGATGGGTGTCAGTATAGAGTCCAAAACGGCAAGTACTTCTAGGACCAATGGGATGAGTAAGACCCAGCTAAATCCTTTCTAAAATCACACTTAGTGCACCTTTATGTTCTTTTGTCAAGTTAAAAATTACATCAACTGTTAAAAACGTGTCTCAAGATACCTGTGTTCTGTTGTACTCCATTCGTTTCACTGCGTTGGCCTCTTAAGTCTTTTAGATTAGATTAGTTACATGAGTGCTACACATACTGAATGACATTCTCTATCAAAAAAGGTTTATGTGCATGTGGGCGGAGGTAAGCAGAAATGCTTACTTTACTTATAATTAATGGAATATTGTCGTGCAACTGAGGAAATTGGAAACAAATTGAATGAAAAGGCTTTTACATTTTCTGTGTAAACATAGTCTTTCACTGAAATACTGTTAACACTGACATGTCGTAATTGCGATACAGTTGTGTTTACTTAACCTAGGTGGTATTTATTAAATTGTTATTCTCAACTGGTAATAATGTTTAACCAACATAAGCTCAAGCAAATAATGAATTAGGTATATTTTGGCCTTTTATGGTCTCTGTCTCAACTCAGACTCTGCCTTCTCCGGTCTTGGCCTTGACTCAGTCTCGAACCTCTTCTGTTCTCAGTCTTGACTCTATCTCGGCCCACTCTGGTATCAGCTCTCAGCCAGTACTTGGACTCAGATAAGCTGGTCTTGACTGCAACACTGCTAGTTTTTAATTCTTCAATTTCAGTTTAGTTTTTGTTAGTTTTAATTGTTCAGAATTAAAATGTACTAAATATGTGTTTTATATATTTGGAAAATAACTAGTTCTATTTTTGTATTTTTTGTTTCAGTGTTAGTTTGTTTCCATCCCTTTTAACACAGCACTATAACATCAAGACAAAGCATGGGTTTGAGTATGTGGACCCCCAGGAATCCAGAGATAGGTGCAAGTGGGTCCTTGGAAATTTCTGAGAAAATGGGTAGAAAAATGTAAAAAATAATAATAATAATTTAACAAAATTTGACATAGTTACGGTTTAATTCTACTTCCTAAATACATTATTTTAATAGTAGGTAAAAAAAAAAAAAAAACTTTCAACAATTTTCACTCTCAAATCTTTTGACTTTAGTACAATGACAATATAGAAGTCAATTATTTATGGATTTAGTATTAATGGATCTTCCTACAAAAAAAAAAAAAAATACAAATATTCAAATTTGTTTTTGGTTTTCTTTTAAAATCTCTGATCTATAGGATCTGTTTATTACAACACACATGCCACAGCATCAGAAAATTCAACTAGTGAACTGTGGTCAATCACATGGTTGATTCTTGTGTAATTGGGCCGTTCTGTTTGACACAATACATCGAAAATCTAAAATAAGGCTTGGGAGATTAATTATATCAGACCATCCAAAATGTATTGAAAATATAAAAATAAAGTTATTTTCTATAGTTCTCATTTATAGATTTTTTTAGCCTTTCATTTTTTTGCATCTCCCATTTTGTTCTTTTTAGTTAATGAAAATATTTTTTCACTGGAATTTTAATCTTTGTGTTAAGTTTAATTTACGATAACCTTTTAGTACTTAATTTACTGTTCATAGCAATTATAAACAAATGAGGCTGTTTCCTATATACATTTTTCATAACTGCAGTTGATAAAATCTTATACTATGCTCCAACAGACTTTAAAGATTTCCATTTCCTTGGTGAGACAGTGGTGCTTTCATCAATGATTGGCAATTTCATAAGTATGCCATTCATATTATTTCAGTTAGCTTAACATGAGGCATGCTCGGCCTGTAGCCTTTTGTTGGACTTAACAGAAGCCCAGTTATCCTGCATATCCAAACAGCTTACTACAGTGAGCAGAGAAATGCAGTGCTCAGTTGCACCAGATTACACCAAAACAGACACCACCAGTCATTCAAGACACAGATTAATGCATTCAGAATTACTGACGAGAAATACTATTGCCACAACACTCAAGTGTGGGGATTACAGGTCATCCATTGAGCATACTGGGATACAGAACATTAGTGACAGAGAAGAATCGATGGGTATGTGGTGGACTCTGCAGCCTGGGAATGCAGTCAGATGGTCATGATTTCACAGCCCACTGAACAATTTACCAACAAACACACACAAAGTCGGTGTAAGCAGGCTGAGAGAAACTGCTGTTCCCCCATAATTCATTCTAATTACCACCCTGTCAATGTGGTTGCTTATCAGTAGAGTGAAAGCTTATTATTGCCTTTCTCTTTTATCCATTTCTCACTTGCATACTGATAGTCTCTAGAACATTTCTTAAAGTTTAGAACCATTGCTTGCTATCACCTTCTGCTGATTACTACGTGACAGGCAATTAGTATAAAAAACGTTTTATTTGAGGGACCGGGTTGTGCTGCATTTTTCATTTTAAATGGGTGTTAATAGGGAAAATTGCCAATGGTCGATTTAATAGGCTCTTGGTCTAATACAACATTTAGCTGAGCTTCCAGCAAGTTAGTTCAAGTTGTGCCAATATAGGCTGGTGGGGCGACCGTGGGTCCAATGTCTGTTAGGGTTAGACAGAAACAGGGAAAAACATGCTAAATATAAATAATAAAATTGAGCACATAATTGCTACACCCTATAGGTATGTTGTGTTAATAATTTCCCATATTGTCAGGCATATGCAGTTCAATATTAATAGTGGGAAAGATAAGATACATCAGTGGGTAAAATCACTACCCCCACATGCATTAATTTACTGATTTGGAGTCAATTAAAAGTTTGAATATGTGTTTTAGCTTTCTAGGGGGCATTTTCTTTTCCATTGAGATGAAAAGAGTAAAGACTTTTTAGAGTGTTGTTAAGCCTTTATTTTCATTATACTAATATGCAATGTAATTAAGGCCTGTAAATGTATGTACATGCTAGTGTTGTAGTGAAGGCCACCTAAATTGAGACCAAGTCAAGACCAAGACCAGAGTGTATAGGGACCGAGACAAGACCAAGATTTTGAGGGGTTGAGACCAAGTCGAGACCAAACCCAAGGCAGGGAGAGGCCAAGTCAAGTCCAAGACCAGATCAGTGTGAGTCCCATACTCCATGACACACTTATGATAAATTGTGGAACATGCAAACCAAAGGCACTCCTCAAATTGATCTGAAAGATGTACATTCCCATAAAAACCTACAGAAAACAAACGAAGATTCTTCATTCACCTCTTTTATTGCCAATATGAGTAAAAGAGGTGAATGAAGATGTATCTATGTGTATGTGCGTGCGTGTGGCTGGTCAGTGTAAATAAATAAAATAATAAATTGATCAATTGTCACACATTATACATACATTTCTGCATATATACAGTGAAATTATTTATTTTTCACATATCCCAGCTAAGCTGGGGTCAGAGTCAGCCATGATTCAGCACCCCTGGAGCAGATAGGATCAAGGGCCTTGCTCAAGGGTCACACAGTGGTGTTTTGGCGGTGCTGGGGCTTGAACCCCCAACCTTCTGGTCAGTAACCCAGAGCCTTAACCGCTGAGCCACCACTGCCCTAAAGTGTAGAGTGTACATGAAGTGCAGCATCTAGTTCCGAACAGGGGTTACAGTTAAGTAACCCGAGATGTTCCCTATCATAAAGCTGCACTGTGGGTGTCCAGTCCCCTTACGGTTGTTTATTTGTGCTCACAAGAGCGCGATAGGTCTCAGACATGAGCTTGTGATGTTGACTCAAGGACGTAAGAGCCCGGAGTGGCATGAACATCCAAACTATAGAATCTTATGAATGTATGCGGAGAGGACCAGCCCGCCGCATTACAAACATGTTGCAGAGGGACACCTCTGGACAAAGCTATAGAGGAGGCGACCCCTCTGGTAGAGTGAGCCCTGATACCTACTGGCGAAGCTTGACTGCGAGCCTCGTAGGCCAGGGCAATAGAATCCCTCACCTAATGTAACATAGTTTGCTTGGTGGCGGCTGCCCCTTTGTTACGGCCTCCATGACAAACGAATAGTTGCCCTGACTTACGCCACTGGCTAGTGCAGTGGACATAAGTCTGAAGGGCACGGAGTGGACACAGTCCGTGAAGTCTTTCCTGCTCCAGCATTGTAAATGGAGGGGAGCAGAAGGCTTCGAGAGTGACCAGATGTACAGTCGAGAAAGGAACCTTAGGAAGGTAGTCAGGATGAGGGTGCAATATTGCTTTAGCCATTCCTGGGGCAAAAGCTAAGCAGGATGGCAAGACAGACAGAGCCTGCAGATCCCCAATTCTTTTTAGAGAAGTAATTGCCATAAGAAAAACCATCTTGAGAGTCAGAAGGTTATTAGACACTGACTCTAGAGGTTCAAAGGGGGTTTCAACCAGACCCTCAAGGACTATTGCTAAGTCCCATGAAGGGATCCTGGTCCTGGTCTCAAATGCATGGCTCCACAAACAAAGCAAGCCAGCAGGGGATGTTTCCCCAAAGGCATCCCCTTCAATCAAGGCGTGGCAGGCTGATGGAGTGGCCACATAAACCATGAGAGTGGCGGGGCATGTGCCTGCTGATAATTTTTCCTGCAGAAAATCCAGAACTGAAGCAATCTAGCAGTTAACTGGATCTGCATTATATGCACTGCACCATCTTTCAAAGATACCCCATTTATTGGCATAATTTCTTCTAGTAGAGGGAGCCCTAGCACTTAGAATCGTCTCGATAAATTCAGGTGAAAGCCCAGTGTCCCTCAGTTGGTACCCTTCAGGGGCCAAACATAAAGGTTCCACAGCTCGGGACGGGGATGAAATATTGTCCCCTGCGCCTGAGACAGAAGGTCCCTCCTGTCCGGAATCGCCCAAGGCGAGCCGTCGAGGAGAGACATTATCTCCGGGAACCATACCCGGTTTGACCAACACGGCGCTATCAGTAAAAGGCAGGACCCTTGCTGGCGAACTCTGGCCAAGACTCCCGGGAGCAGAGAAACCGTAGGAAACACATACAGGAGCATTCTGGGCCATGTATGTGCCATCGCGTCCAGACCCAGGGGGGCTGGGTGACTCAGAGAGAAGTAGAGTTTCCACTCCCCTGTCAGTATTTTCTGTCTGGACAGTAAATCTGATCCCACATTCAGGCATCCAGGAATGGAAGAACCCGATATTGGAAGGCTTCGCCCCCGAAAGCGAACCTCAGGAACTTCCTGTGTTGTGGCAGAATTTCTATATGAAAGTATGCATCCATTAGATTGATCGTGACCAACCAGTCGCAATGTTGGATTTGAGACACGACCGTCTTGACAGTTAACATCTTGAACTTGAATGCCCATTCTGAGTGATTCAAGCCTCAAAGGTCCTTCTTGGGAACCAGGAAGTTTCTGCTGTAGTAACCTGACTCTCTCTATTGAAGGGGAATATGTTCAATGGCCCCTTTGACCAATACATTTTGCAGTTCTTTCCATATTAGACTTGTTCCAGTTTCACAGTAGTGGGAACCACACCGTTGAAACTAGGAGGACGGCAAACAAATTTAATTCTGTAGCCTTTTTCCACTGTTCTTAGAACCCACAAAGAAACAGCTGGCAGTAGCTTCCACTCTGCCAGGTTCTCTGAGATGGGAAACAATTTTGACACTTCCTGTTGAGGGAATGTCGAATATGTTGTGTCCTGACTAAGGCAGGAAGCAACGGAACTCCCAACATTTTGCTGGAAACCGCTAACTCCCGATACACCAGAATGGAATGGAGAGCTTTCTTGGGGGTATCGGGAAGGTACAGGTGGATGCTTCACACACCCCGACCCGAGGGGGGCTACCCCCACAAGGCTGGGCGCAAAACCGTCATGGTTTTCTCTTCTTTGAGATGACTGCCCTGAGGTCTTGCTTTGGGGGCTGCTGAGGGCGATGAACCGGCCCCCAATCTCTACGAGGGGGAGCACAATTCGCCACACTTTGTTTTGAGCCTCCCATCTAGAAGGACTGGCTCGAGGCTGGGTGGCGACAACCCCTCCCCCTGAGTGTGGCAAGGAAGGAATTGCCCGAAGGCAATGACTCTTTGTCTCAAAGAACCTGGTGATAACTGTGTTCATAGCATCACCAAATAAGCCAGAAGGCGAAAACCAGGGCATTGAGGAGAAAAACTTTGTCCTTGTCTCTGATGCCCAACAGGTTGAGCCATAAGTGTCTCTCTGTGCTGGCCAAAGCAGCCATAGACCGGCCAATGGCACGAGCCACCTGTTTGGTCATGCGGAGAGACAGATCCGTGGCTCGACGAAGCTTCATCGACCGTGGTGCCCACACTCAGGTCCTTCAACAGGTCAGCCTGGTACACCTGTAACACTGCCATAGTGTGCAGGGCAGCACCAGCCTGACCTGCTGCCTGATAACCCTTCCCCACAAGCGTAGAGGTGGTCCTGCACGGCTTTGTGGGGAGAGTGGGTCCCTTTAGTGATGATGCCGAGCCAGGCGAGAGATAACCCGCAAGTGTCTCTTCTACCAGCGGCATCACTGAATACCCCTGTGCCTCAGAACCCACGATAGTCGAATATGTCATGTCAAGGGCACGAAGACATGGGAAGTATAAGGTTTCCTCCATAAATGAGAGAGCTCATCATGGAAGTCATCAAAGGAAGTGACAAATAAAGCGTCCCCTTTCTCTTTTTTTTTGGCCACCAGACAGAAATCTGTCTTCTAGTTTGGAACGTTTGGGGGTCTCTTGTTCGCGTGGCCAATTTAACTGTAGCCTGGCCACAGCTGGAGTAACCACCTCGAGTAATTCCTCAGCTGCTTTATTATTGTGAGTGGAATGTTCAGAGGTGGTTAGCTCAAAGTCTGCAGACTCAAGAGATTCTGCGTCCCCCTCATGAACCGAAGAGGCACCGAAGCACGTTTCAGGGTCACGAGAAGGACCAGCTGGATCTGAGGAGAGAGCGAGCGATAGGGATGGACCCGTCTCTCGCTCCTCAGCCAGATCCATAAGAGAGCCCCACGAAAAGAGTGGCTGTTGGCTCTTGGAAATGAGCGAGACGAGTGCGAAGCATTTTGACTGTAAACAGATCGCAATGCTCTCACCTGCCCCGCCCCAACGCAAGAGCAGCATGCTCTTCCCCCAAACACACAAAACAAAACTGGTGTGTGTCCGTTTCAGCCATAGAGTGACACGGGAACACGGGAACGATACTCACGTATCGCCAGTGGAGGATTCCTCGTCTCTGCCCGTCTGCCTCCTAATTGTCTGGGCTTTGTTTTCTGCACCTCACTACGCTTCAACGAACACTTTCTATGGATCTGATCCTGACTTCCACAACATATACACATGTCTACAAACACACTCCTCCTATCTGCCATCTGCATGGTGGACTCGTACTCCCCCAGCTACTGCAGCTGGTACTGGGATTCTTATACTTTGCCCAGCACAGTTTATATTGACATTTATTGTGAATAAATCCTTTGAACTTTTCCTCTACTTTTGGGTCCATTGGTCTCTCGCTCTGACAATTCCACGTTGAAGGAAATATTATTGATGCCATGGTCCAAAAATATAAATTATCTCATAATTTACTCACCCTCATGACATCCCAGATGTGAATGACTTTCTTTCTTCTGCAGAACACAAACTATGATTTTAAGAAATATATATATTAGCTCTGTAGGTCCATAAAATGCAAGTGAATAAGTGCCAAAATATTGACACTCCAAAAAGCACATAAAAGCACATAAAGGCAAAAGTTGTCTCACATCCATATGATACAGTGTTTTAATCCATATCTTCATAAGTGATATGATAGGTGTGTGTGAGAAACAGATCTTTAAGACATTATTTGCTAGAAATTCTTCTCCCTGCCCATTATGGTGAGGTATGTATTAAAATGTGAATCACCTAAAACACAAGAAGAATAATGCGAAAGTGATCTTTTTCTCACCCACACTTATCATATCCTTTCTGAAGACATTGATTTAACCACTGGAGACTTATGGATTACATTTATGATGACGTACGTGATTTTTGGAGCTTCAGAATTCACTTGCATTGTATGGAGCAAAAGAGCTGAGAAATTCTTCTAAAATTTTTCATTTGAGTTTATCAGATCATACACATCTGGGATGGCAAAAGGGTGAGTAAATGATGAAAAAATTGTCATTTTTGGGTGAATTAGTCCTTTAAGGGGAACATTGACTTGTTTTGGGATGACGCTCCAGACAAATTGCAAAAGAGAGAAAGGGGTGTTTATTTTATATCATTACATTGGAGATAATTAATTTACAAATTAACTGAAAAAGAGATCAGCCTTTCTTTTTTTATTATTACAATACATTATCTCACAATGTTATTACAAAGTAATTATGTAACAGTTTTACAAAGTAATTATTTGAAGAAATCATGATGAGGTGCATGCAGACACGTAGGGGACCTTGAGAAAATCCTTTGGATCTGTTGTGAGTCACAATTAAGACATTGTTTATGACTTCTAACTGTGAAAATGTTGTTACATTATGTATTATAATATTTTGCTAGTGTTAGGGGCCTGGGAAGCTCAGTGAGTATTGATGCTGATTACCACCCCTGGAGTCACGATTTCGAATCCAGGGCATGCTGTATGAATCCAGCCAGGTCTCCTAAGCAACCAAATTGGCCGGTTTCTAGTGAGGATATATTCTCATGGGGTAACCTCCTTATGGTCACGATTAGTGGTTTTCGCTCTCAATGGGGTGCGTGGTAAGTTGTGCGTGGATTGCGGAGAGTAGCATGAGCCTCTACATGCTTTGAGTCTCCGCGGTGTCATACACAGCAAGCCACGTGAAAAGATGCGTGGAATGACTGTCTCAGAAGTGGAGGCAACTGAGACATGTCCTACACCACCTGGATGAGGTAAGTAACCGTGCTACCACGAGGACCTACTAAGTAGTCGGAATTGGGCATTTCAAATTGGGAGAAATGGGGATAAAAATGAAAAACAAATATTTTGCTAGTGTTCAGCAGGATCAGGATGACACTTCAATAAGACAAGTGCAAAGACAAAATGGAGTTATAAATACAGTATAACTGGCATTAAAGTAGTTAAGGTAAAGTTTTTCACAACAGGTCCTGAGCTGACAAATACAGTACCTTAGGAATCCATAAAGTGTCAAACTCTATTGTTCGTAGATCAGTACCATTTGGCACAACAAGCATTTCAACATTATGCATCTGTGATCACATAGGGACTTACATATAATTCCTCCCATAATGGTTTTAAGTATTATTGCATGTTTAATTTAGCATTTCAGACAATATGATGAGCCTGAATTTAATGCCTTACCCCCATATGCTCAACAGTCTCATAACTTCTACCCACAACTCCTTTGTCTATGATTTGGAACTGAACTATACATATGTTTCTCTAATCTGTTACCAGTAACATTCTGTACACCAGTAATTTTTATTGTTTTCGGAAATAAGTGGAAAGATTTTGTGCATAAAAAAGCACAATGAAAAGACAATTTTTAAAGTGCTTATTTTTTCACCATGTAAATAATTTATACAGTGAAAAAGTTAAATAGTGGCCCAAATAAGAATTTAGACACATTTGAACACTTATGTGGCAAAAAAAAAAAATGTCATAGCATTAGACACAAAATATTAAACTAAGTGGCATCTGCAAACAAATTATGGAAAATCTCAATATTCCTTTGTTCACAACGAAAATTCTCTCATAATTTTCTCACCTTCATGCCATCAGATGTGTATGACTTTCTTTCATATGTCGAACACAAACAAAGATTTTTAGAAGAATATCTCAGCTGTGTAGGTCCATTCAATGCAAGTGAATAAAGGCCAGATCTTTGGAGGTCCATAAAGCATATAAAGGCATCACAAAAGTAATCCATTGTCCAAGTCCAGTAGTTAAATTAATTTCTTCTGGAGCAATATAATAGGTGTGAGTGAGAAACAGATCCATATTTAAGTCCTTTTTATCCACAATAAATCACCACTTTCACTTCCACATTATTCTTCTATTGTTTTTGCAGATTCACATCTAGGTGCATATTGCTGACTGGACAAGGAGAAGAATTTATATTAAAAAGGACTTAATTGATCTGTTTCTCTCCCACATCTATAATATCGCTTCAGAATAAATGTATTTAACCATGGATTCGAATGGATTACTTTTATGCTGCCTTGATGTTCTTTTTGGAGCTTCAAAGTTCTACCCACCATTCACTTGCATTGTATGGACCTACAGAGCTGAGAAATTCTTCTAAAAATCATATTTGTGTTCTGCAGAAGATAGAAAGTCATACAAATCTGGGATGGAATGAGGGTAAATGATGAAGAATTTTCATTTTTGGGTTAAATATTTTTTTAAGTATCAAACTAAATACATTCACAGTACAAGGCCTTTTTAGCTCAGAGAAACCAGCAGAGAATGAGAGACCAAAAAAATTGAGGCCATCATTTATTACCAGTCCTTCAGCAGATCTCTGCTTCTGGCTCTCATCCTTTAAGGTCTGACTAGAGCTTTATGAAAGGAATAAAGCTGCAGTCTCTTCATTGGATTCAAATGGTGTTTAAATTGTTGTTGACAATGAAAAATCATCTATCCAAAAACATTTATTAGACAAACAATTCCTGAAAACATAATTAAGATGTGATTTAGGACCTTTCTATATCTTTATACAGTATATGCCTTCGAAGAGAATACTTCTATAAAGTTCTAGCCTTGTTTTTATTCCCAACAAAAAATTAATATGGCGCTTCTCTGAATAAGGACTATAGTGTTATTGTGAATACTTAAAAAGTTTCATGACTTGTCTCACAATGTGTATTGGCTACAAGTAAACATTGTTTAGCTAAGGCCATGGCCAAAAGTATTGGCAGTGACATAAATTTTGTGTTTAACAAAGTTTTCTGCTTCAGTTGTTGTGGTGTTGATTCTCATTGTTTCTAGATTATTGTGCAGAATGATCAGATGCATTTTAAAATTGCAAAAAGCGTCATTGGCCAACAAAATTAACTTTATCACAAAAAACCCAAATTTCACTGTTTTTTGGCCCTGGCACAAAATGGCCAGCTAACATAATTTCACTAATCATATCAGCAGCACCTGGGAAAGTGTGAATGAGTACTAGTCAGTTGAAATAACTCTACCATTCTGATTGGATTATGAGAGCAGACTGATTGCTATTTGTTCTTTAACTGACTGTGTTCTTGTTTGCAATGGTTACCTCTAAAGAAAGACGTGCAGCCATCATCGCTTTGCATCAAAATGGCCTCACATGCAAGGAAATTGCTGCAAAGAATATTGTACCTGAAAAAAACATTTACTGGATCATCAAGAACTTCAAGGAGAGAGGTTCAACTGCAGTGAAGAAGGCTTCAGGACGTGTCCAGAGTGTCCAGCAAGCGCCAGGAATATCTCCTCCTGAGGATTCAGCTACGGAATCGTGTCACCACTAGTGCAGAGCTTGCTCAATATTGACAGCAGGTTGGTGTGAGTGCATCTGCATGCACAGTGATGCAAAGACTTATGGACATTGGCCTCGTTTCAAGAAGTGCAGCAAAGAAGGCACTTCTCTCCAAGAAAAACATCAAGGACAGACTGAAATTCTGCAAGAAGTACAAGGATTGGACAGCA
The DNA here is from genome assembly GCA_032164185.1 of Moxostoma hubbsi. Lineage (NCBI taxonomy): Eukaryota > Metazoa > Chordata > Actinopteri > Cypriniformes > Catostomidae > Moxostoma > Moxostoma hubbsi. The sequence continues at coordinate 4,568,036 of JAVLUX010000151.1, read as the reverse complement.
GTAGACTGGTGCAAAGTTATTTTCCTTGAAGCCCCCTTCCGACTCTTTAGGACATCTGGAAAATCGATAGTCTGGAGAAGAAAAGGTGAACGCTGCCATGAGCCCTGTGTTGTACCAACAGTGAAGCATCCTGAGACCATCCATGTGTGGGGTTTCTTTTCATCCAAGGGAGTGGTTTCTCTCAAAAATCTGCCCAAAAACACTGCCATGAATAAAGAATGGTATCAAAACATCCTGCAAGAGCAACTTCTCCCAACGATCCAGGAGCAATTTGGTGATGATCCGGGCATTTTCCAGCATGATGGAGCACCATGTCACAAGGCAAGAGTGATAACCAAGTTGCTCGGAGATCATTACATTGAAATTTTGGATCCGTGGTTAGGCAACTCCCCGGATCTCAATCCCATAGAGAACCTGTGGTCAATCCTCAAAAGGTGAGTGGACAAGCAGAAGCCCAGAAATTGTGATCAACTCAGAGCACTAATAAGGCAAGAATGGATCACCATCAGTCAGGATTTGGCCCAGAAACTGATATCCAGCATGCCAGAGTGAATTACAGAGGTTATGAAGAACAAGGGTCAACACTGTAAAGATTGAATCTTTGCATATATTTTATGTTTTTTTCCAATAAAAGCCTTTCAAACTTATGAAATGTGTATCATTGTTTCCAGTATACCATAGAAACATGTTTAAAAAGAATCTACAAATACTGAAGCAGCAAACTTTGCAAAAATGTCACTGCCACGGCTTTTGGCCACGGCTGTAGTTCATGCCCTCACTGTCAACGTGGTTAATGACATTTTCCTTGGCTTGTGTTTTCTGAAATGTTACACAATAAGGAATTAGACACTTACATAAAATAATTAATCATTTTGTCCGTTATTTTAGTGTTAGAGGTTACAAAAACTAATTAAAGTATTAACCTTGGGAATGAGACAAATTGAGATGGTTATTAGGCAGGTATATAAAAGAATCATGGAAATTTGTCTTAAAGGAATAGTCCAGGTTCAATACAAGTTAAGCTCAATCGACAGCATTTGTGGCATAATATTGATTACCACAAAAATGTATTTGGACTCGTCCCTCTTTTCCTTAAAAAAAAAAGAAGAAGTAAAAAATTGAGGTTACAGTGAGGCACTTACAATGGATGTTAATGGGGCCAATTTTTGGAAGGTTTAAAGGCAGAGATTTGAAGGTTATTGTTTTATAAAATTAACACATTAATTCTTCTGTTAAAACTCATGTATTATTTGAGCTGTAAAGTTGTTTAAATTGTCATTTTAGGGTTTGTTTACATTACATTGTCATGGCACCGAAGTTGTAAAATTGGTTATAACTTTACACAGAAAAGGTGACAAGTGATTTTATCACACTAAACTCATATACACTCACCTAAAGGATTATTAGGAACACCATACTAATACTATGTTTGACCCCCTTTCGCCTTCAGAACTGCCTTAATTCTACGTGGCATTGATTCAACAAGGTGCTGAAAGCATTCTTTAGAAATGTTGGCCCATATTGATAGGATAGCATCTTGCAGTTGATGGAGATTTGTGGGATGCACATCCAGGGCACGAAGCTCCCGTTCCACCTCATCCCAAAGATGCTCTATTGGGTTGAGATCTGGTGACTGTGGGGGCCATTTTAGTACAGTGAACTCATTGTCATGTTCAAGAAACCAATTTGAAATGATTCGAGCTTTGTGACATGGTGCATTATCCTGATGGAAGTAGCCATCAGAGGATGGGTACATGGTGGCCATAAAGGGATGGACATGGTCAGAAACAATGCTCAGGTAGGCCGTGGCATTTAAACGATGCCCAATTGGCACTAAGGGGCCTAAAGTGTGCCAAGAAAACATCCCCCACACCATTACACCACCACCACCAGCCTGCACAGTGGTAACAAGGCATGATGGATCCATGTTCTCATTCTGTTTACGCCAAATTCTGACTCTACCATCTGAATGTCTCAACAGAAATCGAGACTCATCAGACCAGGCAACATTTTTCCAGTCTTCAACTGTCCAATTTTGGTGAGCTCTTGCAAATTGTAGCCTCTTTTTCCTATTTGTAGTGGAGATGAGTGGTACCCGGTGGGGTCTTCTGCTGTTGTAGCCCATCCGCCTCAAGGTTGTGCGTGTTGTGGCTTCACAAATGCTTTGCTGCATACCTCGGTTGTAACGAGTGGTTATTTCAGTCAAAGTTGCTCTTCTATCAGCTTGAATCAGTCGGCCCATTCTCCTCTGACCTCTAGCATCAACAAGGCATTTTCGCCCACAGGACTGCCGCATACTGGATGTTTTTCCCTTTTCACACCATTCTTTGTAAACCCTAGAAATGGTTGTGCATGAAAATCCCAGTAACTGAGCAGATTGTGAAATACTCAGACCGGCCCGTCTGGCACCAACAACCATGCCACGCTCAAAATTGCTTAAATCACCTTTCTTTCCCATTCTGACATTCAGTTTGGAGTTCAGGAGATATTCCACATATGCTGCTGATTGAGCTTAACTTGTATTGAACCCGAAATATTCCTTTAAAGGGGAAGCATGTAATTTCTATTCCACTAGTGTCACCAAATGCAAATTGCAAAATAACTGACCATTTTCCATTGGTTGATAACAGAAAGTCTAACCACAGATTTACACCACTTCTTGAGACAATGTTGCTGTGTGGGACTGCTTGGTATGTTCAAAAAACAATTATAACGTCACAGAGCCACATTTATTACACTTTTAGGGGAAATCATCTTACAGATTGCTTACTTATAGTCGTCTCTGAAAATGTTTGGATAGCAGAAAGCATTTTAATATGGAGTAAAATAGTAATACACTTTAACGTTTATGGCTGTGTGAAAAGTAAATTCAGAGTTTGAATGCAGTACTAATCCTACTAAAACTGATTATGAATTTGAATTTGAATCTAACCTATATCATATAGAGTAGCTGTACATGACACTGGGGTACGCAGTGTGTTTATTTTCTTAAAGACTGCCCTTAATAAGACATTTTTAAGTTATAAACTGTTTACAAATGTTTCCACTTTAGGCCCAAATGTCATGGTTACTGTTGTAACCTCCGTTCCCCGATGGAAGGAACGAGACATTGTGTCAATTGTAGTGACACAATGGGTCGCTTCTGCAAGCCTCACATACCTTTGAACTTGAGAAAAGGCCAATGTCAAGTTGGCAGACAGAATTTGCATGCCCCGCCCATGGACATACGGGTATAAAGGGAGCAGGCGAGCGAATGCCAGACAGGTTTTCACTGAGGAGCCGAGAATACGGTTGCGGCACATTACAGTGGTAGGGATAGTGACGTGGCAAGGGGAACACAATGTCTCATTCCTTCCATCGGGCAACAGAGGTTACAACAGTAACCATGACGTTCCCCTTCTGACACTCACTCGACGTTGTGTCGATTGTAGTGACACAATGGTCCCACTTAAAAATGGCATGCACTAACCCGTGTTACGTGGCTACTGAGCCAGGTGCAAGCAGGCTGTTGCATGCTAGAAGCAGCTGGGTTGGGTGCACATAACCCTCCCCAATAAAAGGTGTCATATACCACTCTCAGTTTCCCGGTACCTGTACGGAAACAGGAGACATGACTTGCATGGGAGCCAGTCGCACCTATTCTCACTCTATGTTTCTGGTCATAGAGTTAAAAATCAGCTGGGGCTATCTTAATGCTATAGATGCATGGGGGAATGTGTTCTTTCCCGTTCCTATTCTTTCGGGGGGAAAAGGCCCTGCGGAGACCATGACCTGCCCACACTGGGGGGAGGTAACTTGTGGCTAATACACACGGGGGTTGTCAGGCCACCCGTGGACATGGTGCGGTGGTAGATCCTACCTGGCAAGGGAGGAGTTGCTACAGACACGGTGATCGGGGGGCTGCGAGGACTGCCCAAGGGAGACACGGGTCCTGCTAGTGGGGGGGGGCCGTACCGCGGAAAATACGTCACAGGGAGTTGCCTGAAGTGGGAACTATGCCTGTGGAGCCCAAGCCCAACACGGAGCATTCGACTCGTGGTGGATCTGGCGGCGAATTCCTCAGCTGAATCTGTGGCCAGAGGACTAGGGATAAAGAGCATCCAGGGAGCGAGAGCTTTCTAGCTCACCTGGGAAAGAAGGCGCACTGGATCAGCTTGGTGAAGGGCATAATCAGCAAGCGGAACAACCAAGTGAGCTAACCTCTGTTTGGAGACGCTGTTGCCTTTCCACCGTCAGCCAAAGCAGACAAAGGGCTGCTCAGAGCATCCAAAGTGCATGCGATCCATGTAGATACGCAAAGCACGTACCGGACACAGTAACAAAGAGGCTGGGTCTGCCTCCTCAGCCGGACCGAACTCCAGGCAAGTGTCGCTGACAGAGAACGCTTGCAGGTCCCTGATAATCAAGTCGTACTTACCCAGGGACTTGCCGTCTACTGTACCGTAGCAGCGACATACACCTTCAAGGTGGAGGAGGATAGCCTCCCCTCCAACCTCTCCTGCAGGAATGAAAGCACTGACTGAACTGTGCATCTCTGCGGGTCTTCAGATCTGGAAGAACACCAATTTGCGAACAGACGCCACTTGAGGGCATAAAGTTGCCTGGTAGAGGGAGCTCTGGCTTGGTTGATCGTGTCCACAACCGCAGGTGGTAGACCGTTTAAGTCTTCCACCAGAGGGTGCCCCATCCCAGAGAAAGAAGGTCCTTCCTCAGGGGGATTTGCCAGGGATGTGCTGTCACAAGGAGCGTGAGATCCAAGAACCAGGTCCGGGTGGGCCAATAAGGAGACACCAAGGAGACCTGTTCCTCGTCCTCCTTGATCTTGCACAGCACCCGTGCAAGAAGTCTCACTGGGGGAAATGCGTACTTGCGCAGGCCCCGGGGCCAGCTGTGTGCCAGCGCATCTTTGCCGAGAGGGGCCTCTGTTAGGGAGTACCAGAGTGGGCAGTGGGAGTTGTCTTTGGAGGCAAAGAGGTCTATCTGTGCCCTGCCAAAGTGGCTGCAAATTAGATAGACCACCTGGGGGTGGAGACTCCACTCTCCGCTGAGCGAGACCTGTAGTGACAGTGCATCCACCATCATGTTGCGGTTGCCAGGGATATGAGTGGCGAGCAGCAACCTGAGTCGCTGCTGACTCCAAAGGAGGAGATGGTGGGCGAGTTGTGACAATTGACGGGAGTGAACACCGCCTTGGCGATTTATGTACGCTACCGTGGTGGTGCTGTCTGAATGGATCAAGACATGCTTACCCTGAATCAGCAGGAGAAACCTCCACAGGGCAAGGAGTACAGCCAACAACTCGATGCAGTTGATGTGCCAATGCAGGCAGGGACCTGTCCAAGCCGGTGTTTTCTTCGCAGGGTGACCCCTGCGGTGAGAAGACGGGGAGCGGCCTGCGCTGCGACGGCGACATGATGTGTGAGATGGTCATCAATGGTGTCGCCGAAGAGACCGAACTGGGAGATAAACTGGCTTTGTCAACGTCACGCATCTCGACCAAGTTTAGCCACAGGTGGCGTTCCTGGACAACGAGGGTGGCCATCACCCACCCGAGTGCTTGCGCTTTGACCTTCGTAGCCCTGAGAGCGCGGTCAGTGGAAGAGCACAGTTCCTGCAGCACGTCATGATCGGGACTACCCTGGTACAGTTCTTTGAGTGCCCTGGCTTGGTGTACCTGCAGGAGAGCCGTGGCATGCAAGGCTGAGGCGGCCTGTCCAGTGGCGCTGTAGGCTTTCGCTGTCAGCGACGACGTTGTCCTACAGGCCTTGGAGGGGAGTACCGGGTGGTCCCACCAGGTGGCGGCGTTCTCAGGACACAGGTGGATCGCAACCACCCTGTCCAACTGAGGTACCTCCATGTACCCGTGGACCACCCCGCCGTCCATGGTAGCGAGAGTGGACGAGCGAGGAGGTCGGTTCCGGGCAGTAAAAGGTGCCCTCCATGAACTCGTCAGCTCGTCATGCACTTCCGGGAAGAAAGGTACCGGTTGGGGGGGGTTTGGGTGGGGGCATGGTTGAGAGCGGCGCCCGGAGCTGAGGTACCTATCATCAAGCCACGAGGATTGGGGGGAGGACGAAGGGTTCCAGTCCAACCCCACGCTCACATCGGGACGGGAAAGCATGACAGACTCTGACTGGGCGGGCTGGCCCGAGGATGGGAGTCCGATCAGGTCTTCGGCATCAGACGTCTGAACGCTCTCCGATGCAGAGGCGATGTCGTCATCCAGACCTGGCTCCAGGGATGAAGCAAACTGGCCGTGAAGTGAGCCGCCATCGCCCCGAGTGCAGACGGAAGCAAATGGGCGTGCTGGGGGGTGGGTGGTTCGAGGCGAAACCCGCTGCCATCCCCAAATTGCCTCCATCGCCAGCCGGGTCATCCTGAATCCTGTGGGAAGATGGAGTGACGCAGGGGGCGGCTGGAGTGGCGTTCGTTTTGAGAAACGAAAGCCGTGACCGCAACGTTGCCATGGTCATGTCCTCGCAGTAAGAACATCCACAAATGATGCCTCGCTGTGATCACTACCCAGGCACACGAGGCAGTGTCTATGACCGTCGGATCTGGAAAGATACTGGCCACATCCAGGAACCACACAGCGGCTGAAGGGCATCTTTACAAAGGCGTGTCCTGAAAAGGACGTTCAACGCCGTTTGTGTATGTTGCTCTTTACCAGAAAACAAACTCTTTTAGAGGAAAATAAAACTCAGAAAAGTTTAAACTCTTTTAGGAGAGAAGGGCTGTCGAAGTGCCCAGGGGCAGAGTCTGCACAATGTGCAGAGAGGAGAAAGCTGCTGGAATACACTGTCAGATCCAACAGAAAGCTCTCTTGCAGAGGTGGGTGAAGCAGTCGTGACACACAGCTCGCTGATCATACAACCGTTCTGCTCCGAAGAAAAAATCTGTCTGGCATTCGCTCGCCCGCCCCCTTTATACCCGTATGTCCGGGGGGCGGGGCATGCAAATTCTGTTTGCCAACTTGACATTGGCCTTTTCTCAGGTTCAAGTTATGCGTTCAGAAGAGACCCCTTGTGTCACTACAATCGACACAACGTCAAGTGAGTGACAGAAGGGGAAATACCTTTTTTCTCCACATCACTCTCTGGGATTAAAGAGGCTGTTCAAAAGGGCAATTTAGTAACTCCATCTTTAAATGTCTTAGTCCTTAGATTTGTGGATGCACCATAGAGCAATGTGTACACAAATTTGCAATGCTTTTGCCTCAATGGCTTAAATCTGATCAAAAATGGAGATGGAGCCCTTTCCCTTCTAACCTCTGAAAGTTTATGGAAGCAGTTTCACGCTCGGCAACAAATTACAGAGATAACTCTGAAGCAATGCTCTCCTCATGTAACTCCTTTCTTGTCTGTCGGGAATTATTTTTATTGACCATTTCAAAGAAAACCAGGACATAAGTATTGGCAAACCTCAAGTTATCCATCTTCCCTTTCACCTCTATCTCTGAAAAGAGATTTGATGCCTAAATACATTGTTTAATCTCTGCATTGTATAAAATTATAAATGTGCAGTTCCTACCTTAAAGGGATAGTGCATCCAAAAAATGTATTTGCATTTACTCTTCTTTTCAAACCTGTATGACTTATTTTCCTCAATAGAACACAAAAGCAGATGTTAGGAAGAATGCTAGGGATTAACAGCCACAATAAACTTCACATTCATTCATAAATAAAGTAAAATATATGCAATGAAATTGAATGTTGAATGATCTCCTTTTGTGTTCCACTCATGAAAATCCACATGGGTTTGGAATGACATCAGGCAGAGTAAATAATGACTGTTCTTTTTATTGTAAATATTTCTTGCAATAATGAATATTACTTTAAAGGAATAGTTCACCTAAAAATAACATTTCTGTCATCATTTACTCACCCACATGTCACGCCAAACCCATATGACATAATTTCTTCCATGTAACACAAAAGGAGATGTAAGCAAGTATGTTAGTGATCAGCCTCAGTAACATTACCTTTCATTTTACTGAGGCTAACATATTAACATTTCCTTTTGTGTTTCATCCATGAGAGAAAGCCATATGGGTTTGGAATGACATGAGGGTGAGTAAATTTTTTAATAACTATTCATTTAATAGTGAAAATTCCTTACAACAATGACTATTCCTTTAAAAATGAAATTTATGTCATAATTTACTTCGTTCATAATTTATGTTCCAAGCCCCTTCACAATATTTTTTTTGTGGAACACAAATTTTAAAGAATATAAAAATCTTTTTAGGTAACCTAAAAAAAAATTTCATGTGGTAACAGTTAAACTAACTGGATTTATCCCAGTAAAAAAAATATGACTCAGTATGACTGAATCCATTTGTCTACATGAGGTTACATCAACAAAATGAAAGAGTTTGTCTGAGACATCACTTCTCTAATCCTACAGACTCGATCACATTGCATTATATAAAGATACAATTTCATACTCAAAAATAGATTTAGGATTTTTGCATTCCAATTTCATAACAGAATTCCATCAACTTTAACTGAGTAATCTTTATAATGTATATATAAAGATTACTCAATTAAAGTTGATATACAGGTGCTTGTCATATAATTAGAATATCATCAAAAAGTTGATTTATTTCAGTAATTCCATTAAAAAAGTGAAACTTGTATAATGTATACATTCATTACACACAGACTGATATATTTCAAGTGTTCATTCCTTTTAATTTTGATGATTATAACTGACAACTAATGAAAACTCCAAAATCAGTATCTCAGAAAATTAGAATATTGTGAAAAGGTTCAATATTGAAGACACCTGGTGCCACACTCTAATCAGCTAATTAACTCAAAACACCTGCAAAGGCCTTTAAATGGTCTCTCAGTCTAGTTCTGTAGGCTACACAATCATGGGAAAGACTGCTGACTTGACAGCTGTCCAAAAAACGACCATTGACATCTTGCACAAGGAGGGCAAGACACAAAAGGTCATTGCTAAAGAGGCTGGCTGTTCACAGAGCTCTGTGTCCAAGCACATTAATAGAGAGGCGAAGGGAAGAAAAGGATGTGGTAGAAAAAAAGTGTACAAGCAATAGGAATAACCGCACCCTGGAGAGGATTGTGAAACAAAACCCATTCAAAAATGTGGGGGAGATTCACAAGGAGTGGACTGCAGCTGGAGTCAGTGTTTCAAGAACCACCACGCACAGACGTATGCAAGACATGGGTTTCAGGTGTCGCATTCCTTGTGTCAAGCCACTCTTGAACAAGACACAGCGTCAGAAGCGTCTCGCCTGGGCTAAAGACAAAAAGGACTGGACTGCTGCTGAGTGGTCCAAAGTTATGTTCTCTGATGAAAGTAAATTTTGCATTTCCTTTGGAAATCAAGGTCCCAGAGTCTGGAGGAAGAGAGGAGAGGCACAGAATCCACGTTGCTTGAAGTACAGTGTAAAGTTTCCACAGTCAGTGATGGTTTGGGGTGCCATGTCATCTGCTGGTGTTGGTCAACTGTGTTTTCTAAGGTCCAAGGTCAACGCAGCCATCTACCAGGAAGTTTTAGAGCACTTCATGCTTCCTGCTGCTGACCAATTTTATGGAGATGCAGATTTCATTTTCCAACAGGACTTGGCACCTGCACACAGTGCCAAAGCTACCAGTACCTGGTTTAAGGACCATGGTATCCCTGTTCTTAATTGGCCAGCAAACTCGCCTGACCTTAACCCTATAGAAAATCTATGGGGTATTGTGAAGGGGAAGATGCGATACGCCAGACCCAACAATGCAGAAGAGCTGAAGGCCACTATCAGAGCAACCTGAGCTCTCATAACACCTGAGCAGTGCCACAGACTGATCGACTCCATGCCACGCAGCATTGCTGCAGTAATTCAGGCAAAAGGAGCCCCAACTAAGTATTGAGTGCTGTACATGCTCATACTTTTCATGTTCAAACTTTTCAGTTGGCCAACATTTCTAAAAATCCTTTTTTTGTATTGGTTTTAAGTAATATTCTAATTTTCGGAGATACTGAATTTGGGATTTTCATTAGTTGTCAGTTTTAATCATCACAATTAAATGAAATAAACATTTGAAATATATCAGTCTGTGTGTAATGAATGAATATAATATCCAAGTTTTGAAGGGAATTACTGAAATAAATCAACTTGTTGATGATATTCTAATTATATGACCAGCACCTGTATATATATTATTTTAAGTTTAATTTAGTTAAATAAAATACACAATTCAATTTACCAGAATTTTGTTATGAATATGAAATGCATAAATCTTAAAATTAGGCTAAAATATGTACACTGGCGGCCAAATGTTTTGAATAATGTACAGATTTGGAAAGAAATTGGTACTTTTATTTACCAAAGTGGCATTCAACTGATCACAATATATAGTCAGGACATTAATAATGTGAAATATTACTATTACAATATAAAAAACTGTCAGAACTTCTTATACTTCAAAGTTGCATGTGCAGCAATTACAGCTTTGCAGATCCTTGGCATTCTAGATGTCAGTTTGTTGAGATACTCAGGTGACATTTCACCCCACACTTTCTGTAGCACTTGACATAGATGCGGCTATCTTGATGGGGACTTCTCACGCACCTTAAAGTCTAGCTGATCCCACAAAATCTCAATGGGTTTAAGATCCATAACACTCTTTTCCAATTATCTGTTGTCCAATGTCTGTGTTTCTTTGTCCACTCTAACCTTTTCTTTTTATGTTTCTGTTTCAAAAGTGGCTTTTACTTTACAATTCTTCCCAAAAAGCCTGCACCCCTGAGACTTCTCTTTACTGTTGTACATGAAACTGGTGTTGAGCGAGTAGAATTCAATGAAGCTGTCAGCCGAGAACACGTGAAGTGTCTATTTCTCAAACTAGAGAATCTGTTGTACTTATACTCTTGTAGTTGTACATCTGGCCTTCCACATCTCTTTCTGTCCTTGTTTGATCCATTTGTTCTTTGTCTTGGAAGACTTTAGTGTACACCTTTGAATCAAATCTTAATTTTTTTGGCAATTTCAAGCATTATATAGCCTTCATTCCTCAAAACAATGATTGACTGATGAGTTTCTAGAGAAAGCTGTTGCATTTTTGCCATTTTTTACCAAATTTTGACCTTAAGACATGCCAGTCTATTGCATACTGTGGCAAAAAGACAATATTAAGCTTAATTTAATGAATCAAATAACTTTCAACTGTGTTTGATACAATGGCAAATGATTTTCTAGTACCAAATTAGCAATTTAGCATGATTATTCAAGGATAAGGTGTTGGAGTGATGTCTGCTGGGAATGGGGCCTGTCTAGATTTTATCAAAAATTGCTTTTTTCAAATAGGGATCGTGCTGTTTTTTTTTTTTACATCAGTAATGTCCTCACTATACTACACGTTGGTGAATTAAAGTACCATTTTCCTTCCAAAACAGCAAAATCTGTACATTATTCCAAACTTTGGCCACCAGTGTATATTTTTTGAGTGCATTATGAGCTTTTTTATTGTAGTGAGGGGCAGTGTTGGGTGTAACGCATTATAAGCAATGTATGTTACGTAATCAGATTACTTTTTGAGTAACAAGTAAAATAACACAATATTTTTTCTTTTAGAGCATAATATCCGAATTTCTTTTTAAATAAGTAACGCGTTCCTTTTGTACACCTCTCCTTTCCCCGTATTGCCATAAATCAGGAGTAAAAGTGTGCAAACTTCGGGGAGGAGACGTAGTGCATGATGGGCATGTAATTCTAGAGAGTGGGAGACTTGATTACCAGAGATGCACAATGAAGTTGTATTATGTGTGGGAATGATGGGCAATATAGTTCTAGAGAGTGAGAGGCTTGATAACCAGAGCAGCACAATGAAGTTGTAGATGGGTATTGTAGTTCTAGAAAGTATGAGCCATACTCATCAGCGATGGGCAGAGCACAACAAGTCTTCTTTTAGCCCACCCTGTAATTTATGTTTTAAAAAATGTTGCCGGTAAAGGAATGAAAATCTGAAGGTGTCAGTGGAATCCAGTTGTACTCATAATTTGCAGCGGTTGATTTTTTTTGTGCACATGAGCAGCCATCATATACTTTTCCGTTGTCATGATAATCACAGCAATAGTTAAAAAATGTGTCCTCATAAGGCAACAATGTGTCAAAAATGTAATATTCGGGTAAGTGATACTTTGATTCTCGCAATTGATTCATGTTGGCTGCATAAAAGTGTGTAAACATTATGATAAAATATGTCAACAAATTTGTGATAAAATATACTCGGAGACCGTTTTTGTTCGCAACATAAGTTTATTTTAAAAATAAGTAAATAATCTTGGGGATTTATAAACTGAACTGGTGCCAAACTTTTTTTATTCGTATTTATCTTACCAAACACTTTTATTTGTAACTAACATATTTACATAAAAATAGTATTTAATTACGTTAAAAGAGGTATTTAAATACAATTTTAGTAGTCTCGCCATAAATTCTTTCTTAAGATTTGGATGATTTACATCCTCAACTAACAAATAGGTTTAGATTAGCTTTACTTTGAAAATAAAAACAAACAAAGTAGGGTTTTTGTTTATGAAAACTGAGAAAGAATATTTAGATCTGCTAAAGACTGTATCTTTGTCAAAATCAACACACGTAAGAGAACAATGGCAATCTAACGTAGTACTGTCTTTTTACACAAAATTGTTACGAATGGAGCAGACGCAGAGTGAGGATCTAGATGCAGCTTTATTAACTGATAAAAAAACAGACAACAAGAACACTGGAACAAACAAAAGGGTCCACGATGGGAAAATGAGAGAAATGAAGAGGGAAATAAACACGACTGGAACAAACAAGAACTCGGGCTGGAAACAACATTCAACGATCAACACAGAGTGAGGAAACAACAGGGTTTAAATACACATAGAACTGAACGAGGGAATGACAGGCAGGTGGGGATAATGAGGGAGTGATTAGGGCCGTGAATTGTGGGAAACGTAGTTTGGAGTGAAGGTGAGGGAAAAACACAAGACAGACAATGGGGAATCGTAACAGAATCCCCCCTCAAAAGGGCGGATTCCAGACGCCCCAAAACAAAAGGGGAAAAAAAAAAAAAAAAAAACGTTCCAGGAGTGAAGGGGGGCTAGGGGTGGGGGGGGGGCCGACGGACAGTTCAGAGGGGCCACAAGAGGCAAACAGACGGTCAAGGGGGGGCACAAGGGGCAAACGGACAGACCACGGGGACCAGGAAGACTAAGGGGATGACCTCAATGTGGGGGCTGGGTCAGAAGGTCGGGGAGGCGGGCACAGGACAGGGACAAGTTCAGGGGGCCAGGGAGGTGGCCGCAGGACAGGGGATGGGTCAGGAGGGACAGGGTCAGGGGATCTGGGAGGCGGCCTCAGGATAGGGAAAGGCTCAGGAGGCCTGGGAGGCGGCCTCAGGGCAGTGAAAGGCTCAGGAGGCCAGGGAGGCGACCACAGGACAGGTGATGGTCGGGAGGCCTGGGAGGTGACCACGGGACAGGTGATGGGTCTGGAGGTCTGGGAGGTGGCCGTAGGACAGGGAATGATTCAGGAGGGACAGGGTCAGAAGGCCTGGGAGAAGACCACAGGACAGGGACAGGGTCAGGAGATCAGGGAGGAGGCCACAGGACAGGGACAGGGTCAGGAGGTCAGGGAGAAGGCCACAGGACAGGAACAGGGTCAGGAGATCAGGGAGAAGGCCACAGGACAGAGTCAGAAGCCCTGGGAGGAGGCCACAGGACAGGGTCAGAAGGCCACAAGACAGAGTCAGAAGGCCTGGGAGGAGGCCACAAGACAGAGTCAGAAGGCCTGGGAGGAGGCCACAGGACAGGGTCTGCAATGGGAGGAGACTCAGGGAGAGCAGGCGGAGCCGCGGAAGGCTCTGTAGGCTGAGCCCATGAAGGTACATGAGGCAGAGCCGTGGAATGGTCCGGAAGCGGAGCCGTGGAATGGTCCGGAGGCGGAGCCGTGGGAGGCGGAGCAGGCGCAGGCAGAGCCGTGGAAGGTGGAGGAGGCGCAGGCAGAGCCATGGAAGGTACTGTAGGTGGAGCCGTGGTAGGTTCAGGATCCGCGGAAGGTTCTGGAGGTGGAGCCGTGGGAAGCTCAAGGGGCGGAGCCGAGGAAGGCGGAGCCATGAAGGACTTCAAGGGCAGAGCCGTGGAAGGCGGAGCCATGGAGGACTTCATGGGCAGAGCCGTAGAAGGCAGAGCCGTGGAAGGCTCAAGGGGCGGAGCCGAGGGAGGCAGAGCCGTGGAGGATTTCAGGGGCAGAATCGTGGAAGGCTCTGGTGACGTTGTAGGCTCTGGTGACATGGAGGGCTCTGTTGACATGGAGGGCTCGGGAGGCGGAGCCATAAAAGGCGGAGTCCTGGGGGGCTCAGGTGATGTGGAAGGCCCAGAAGGCGGAGCCATAGGAGGCGGGTCAAGGATCGGAGCCAACTTCAAATGCGAGCCATGGTAGGCTCCAGGGGTGGAGCCGTAGAAGGCACTGGAGGTGTGGAAAGCTCCGGAGGAGTGGAAGGCTCAGAAGGAGTGGACGGCTCTGGAGGTGTGGAAGGGCCAAGGATTAGCGCCATGGAAGGCGGAGCCAAGGGAGACTTAAAGGGCAGAGCCATGGAAGGCTCAGGGGACAGAGCCGAAAAAGGCGGAGGCCTGGCAGGCTCGAGAGGCTGAGATCTGGCAGATTCGAGAGGCGGAGATCTGGCAGGCTCGAGAGGCAGAGATCTGGCAGGCTCGAGAGGCAGAGATCTGGCAGGCTCGAGAGGCTGAGATCTGGCAGGCTCGAGAGGCTGAGATCTGGCAGGCTCGGGAGGCGGAGCCCTGAGTGGTTTGAGAGGCTGAGACCTGGCAGGCTCCAGAGGCGGAGCCCTGGGAGGCTCGAGAGGCGGAGATCTGGCAGGCTCGAGAGGCGGAGTCCTGGGAGGCTCGAGAGGCAGAGCCCTGGGAGGCTCGAGAGGCAGAGCCCTGGGAGGCTCGAGAGGCTCTGGCTCAGGGACGGTCGAGGCTACAGGTGCTGGCTCTGGCTCAGGGACGGTCGAGGCTACAGGCGCTGGCTCTGGCTCAGGGACGGTCGAGGCTACAGGCGCTGGCTCTGGCTCAGGGACGGTCGAGGCTACAGGCGCTGGCTCTGGCTCAGGGACGGTCGAGGCTACAGGCGCTGGCTCAGGGACGGTCGAGGCTACAGGCGCTGGCTCTGGCTCAGGGACGGTCGAGGCTACAGGCGCTGGCTCTGGCTCAGGGACGGTCGAGGCTACAGGCGCTGGCTCTGGCTCAGGGACGGTCGAGGCTACAGGCGCTGGCTCAGGGACGGTCGAGGCTACAGGCGCTGGCTCTGGCTCAGGGACGGTCGAGGCTACAGGCGCTGGCTCTGGGGATGGAGCCGTGGAAGGCGGAGACTGGGGAGCGGAGGCCCTTCTTCTCCTCCTCCTCCAGGCGGATGAGGCTGACAACCCTGGCTCTGGGATGGACGTGGCGGGCAACGCTGGCTCTGGGACGGACGAGGCGGGCAATGCTGGCTCTGGGACAGACGAGCCGGGTAGCTCGTGGGCCGTGGCAGGCGTGGGCGTTGGCTCGTTGGCCGTGGCAGGCGTGGGCATTGGCTCGTTGGCCATGGCAGGCGTGGGACACCCAGGAGCCCAGCCCGGAATCGAGAGAGGAGGCTCCCCCACAGCGAAAGTCTCCAGGATGAGCTCCACATATGCCTGCCAGGTGTAGTCTCCCATCTCCGGCAACTCCCACCATCGGTGTCCGGGCAGACCGGACCCGTACACAGTCTTAAGGGTCTGGTCATCCCAGCCGGTGAGACTGGCTATGCTGGAGAAGTAGTGGGTGTACTCAAGGATGGTTAGATCCGCCTGGGCCAGCTCCAAGAAGAAAGCTGCTAGATCCATGGTTGGTTGATCGTTCTGTTGCGAATGGAGCAGACGCAGAGTGAGGATCTAGATGCAGCTTTATTAACTGATAAAAAAACAGACAACAAGAACACTGGAACAAACAAAAGGGTCCACGATGGGAAAATTAAAGAAATGAAGAGGGAAATAAACACGACTGGAACAAACAAGAACTCGGGCTTGAACTCTGGGAACAAACAGGAACTCGGGCTGGAAACAACATTCAACGATCAACACAGAGTGAGGAAACAACAGGGTTTAAAAACACATAGAACTGAACGAGGGAATGACAGGCAGGTGGGGATAACGAGGGAGTGATTAGGGCCGGGAATTTTAGGAAACCTAGTTTGGAGTGAAGGTGAGGGAAAAACACAAGGCAGACAATGGGGAATCGTAACAAAAATAAATTTAGCATAAAACTGAAAAAGAGCATTATGTCTGTTTTTCCTTTTTAAAATGTTTTATCATCCTCACATTCAATGAGGGCAAAATTTGCCTTCCTTATTCCGCACACATTAATTAGCACACGTGAGTCAGATAATTGTGCAGATAATAATCAGTAGAAATGTTGAACAAACTGATTTGATGATGTTCAGGTTTGAGAACGATGTTGAACCAAACGCTGTCAGGTTATATGCATAGGCAAGTTCAACAATTACAATTCACAGAATCTTTTTACAAGCACTACAGAAAAGAATGGAAAATAAAAACAAAGTTTCCTGTGTATTTTCTTTGAAGGCTCGGTTTTCATCAACATTTTCGCTTGTGCCTGTGAGCTGACATCACTTCTGTAACAGCTTTGTTTTTTTTGCACTGATTTTTCAGGAAAACTGTTGACCCAAGAACTAAATAAAAATAGGTTAAATGACAAAAACTGATCTGTGAAAAAAGTCACAAATCATGAAGGTTTTTGGAGACACGACCCGACTAGGTTGTCAGTTTTTAGAATTATTAATTGATTTCTCTGATGGCTTGGACCTTTGTCCATTGACATAGCCTATATTGGTAAGACAGTGGCTATTCTTCATTATTCATGTTGGCTGCCATGTTGATGGAAAAACAAATCATGCATATTCCTGTTGTTGAGTCTTTATTATAAATATGATGTGATGACCTACTGATTGTTGACTTTCGAAATATCTGTTTGTTAGTATGTTGTTTGACAAGAGTGTTGTACAGTTGCTAGCATGACCTGTAATGCCTCTTGCATGCAATGCTTGGCTTATTTGCATGGTATGCATAGCAGAAGAGAGAGTGGCAGTGAGATAAAAAGTAATGCAAAAATAACGCAAAAGTAACATAGCGCTTTACTTTCCATAAAAAGTAACTTTTTAATGAATTAAGTTAACACAATATTCTAAAGAGTTACTTTTAAAAGTAATGTTACCCAGCACTGGTGAGGGGTTTATAATCTTAAATTTACAGTAAGTAGCAGGGCAACTCAGTTTTTAACAGATTAAACTCATCAACGGGTAATGAATAATGAATTATTTTGTATAACAAATCAATAAACTAGAAAATTATTTTATAAATGACCCAATTAAATAACATTATCTCTTCTTAATTAATCTTTATATAAATATATTCATTGTAAATTAATTTGTATTATGTTCATTATCGCTGTGCTTGAGGAAATGCAATACTGTAGGTGAAAGTGCAGTGATTGAAATAATCATCCGCTTGTGATGTGAGTCGAAAGGCACCAAAACACACCTTTGAATACCAGTTAGCCACTGTGAGTTTATGAGAAACCCAATCCAAATAACACCAGCACTCTATGACGCGATCTTCCGAGCGCACCATCTGCTGTTTGTGATTTGCAGCAGCACCCACATTGAGGAAAGCGTGCGCACTACTTTATTCAGTGCCACATCAAGTGAGACGTGATTCGTGAATTCGTTTGCGCTGGGCGGATTAATTCATGTTGTATGTGCTGCGGCTCGTCATTCACTCGCCGTGCTGCTAGGAGCGCATTCTCTGTCAACGAAGGACCAATTCATATTGCTATCACAGCATCCTGAAAACAGGGACAAAGCATCGAAGTCATTTAGAAAAGAATTAAATTCGTCTGTCCAACTCCATCAGCCTATTCTACACGGAGAATACCTTTGGAGGCGATTGCAATGCTTCAAATAAGGAATCTCATATTTACATTGCTTCTCCTTGGTTACTCAGGTAAAATGGGAATATTTCGATAGTCGTTTTGAAGATGCATTTGTATCAGTTTTAATTAGAGTAATAGAGTGTATTTTGCATCCCTATTTTTTACCCTGCTGTACTGGTGCGTTGCATCCTAAGCATAGGAAAGAGGAGTAATAACAGTGTAGGGCACATAAGATGAGGATGCGATGAATTGGGGTAGTTTTGTTTTGTTGTCAAACTGGCGCGATGTTTTAATCTAATTTCATTGGGACATTATTTCCAGTCTCACACCTCAGTTTAGTCATATTTGTACTTTTATGAGTGTACGATGCAAATTGAGTGTAGCCTATTTAAACCCATTCGAAATTGCATATATGAGAAATTGTGTTTTTTTGTGCATGGTTGTGGACACTATATTGCCTGCTCATTCGCTCCTTGGAGATTTGTCGTGAGACAAAGTAACCATCTGGTGCGTTGTGTAAACATATCACCAACTAAGCCGCCACAATAAGCCGCCGAACTTTATTGTCTGATATTTTTTTAAGCCCGATGACCATGATGTGTATTGTTTTCATCAGTTTGCAAGCTACCCATTTATTCGGGATGATAGAACGGTGGTGCTGCTGAAACGCACATCGCGCGGACAGCGCGCGTAAGTGTGGAGTGGCTGGGCAACACCTCTGAATCTTTGCTTTAGCATTTCACGAGTTTATTCCTGTGACGTTAAAGATTAAATTTATGAATGCTTAGACTGCTCATTAACATGACCAGTGGCGTCTCAGGGTGATTAGATTAGTGTGGGGCACAAACAATCACTTAACAATCAATTATTTGACCGATCTTTGAGACATTGAAGAATAATTCCAAAAACTGTCATTTTGACAGATAAAAAAATCAAAAAGAAAAAAGAAAAAATATTTTAACCTAGTGCATCAGTCTTGACTTCACTCTTTGTCCCTCACATTCCCTCTGTGCATGTGCCCTGTTTATTCCTTGGTATTAATATGTGCATTAGATGTTATTAACTGTAATATCTGGCACCATCATCATTTCCACATAATATTGTGCATCTCTTTTGGGTTTAGATTCTGAGTAGAGGCTGATTTCATAACTGCATACATCAATCATTACTTCAATACTTCATTACTTCATATTTAAAAAGACAGTACATGTAGTTTTATTGTAAAATGTTGTAAAAATATATATTTTTATGTATAAAGTATGATCTTCAGTATAATTAACAGGAAAAAATTATAGTATATGTAACAAGAGAGTACATGTACTTTTTGCGGTGAATTATTGTTAAAATTATGGAAAAATACAATAATCTGTTGTATTAGTTAATAATAGTTATGTTTCTTCTTATTTTTGATATCAGTCATGTACATTGTGGTGTTCTGTATATTTAATGTAGTTTAGTTAATGTTTATTACATAAATTTTATTTTCACATGTGTTACCCTGATGGTGTTTAGTGTTTGTGTGAGTGACACTGAGCACTGTCTCTAAATATTTATTGGTCATTGCTTCAGAAAGGGCCTCTATTGATGAACATCCCATAAAGACTGAAATGTGATTACCGTATTTTTTAAGGTGAATTTCTGGCAACCACAGCTGCCAGTTGTTTATCGTAATTTTAACAGGATTTTTATTTTTTTATTTTTTTTACAGTGTAGAACTCATTGGTTTCACTGGATTCAAACAAGGGTAATCAAGTCAATTCAAGTAAATATTTATTTCTATAGCACAATTAAAAGCAACTGAGTTGCACCAAAGTGCTGTACAATAAAACGTTGAGCATATAAAAAGAAATCATTAAAGGAAAACATGCAATGTACAAAATATAAACACATTAAATAAAATACAATCATCAAATTTCAACATATAATCCTTAAACTAATCTTAATCAAAAGCCAGAGAGAACAAATAAGATTTAAGAGCCGATTTAAAACTGGCTAGTGAAGGAGCAAACCTCACATTTATGGGCAGACTGTTCCAAAGTTTAGGTGCTTCCTCAGAGAAGGCCACGACCACCCTTAGTTTTACAGCAACAACGTGGGACAGTCAAGAGAATCTGATTACTAAACCTAAGTGCTCATTGGGTAGAGTAAGGAATCAGAAGGTCACTAATGTATTTTAGTGTGACACCAGATAAAGCCTTTAAAATTGATTCAAAACTTTACAGGAAGCCAATGTAAAGTCGCTAAAATGGGAGAAATGTGATCCCTCTTTTTAGTTCTGGGAAGAAGTCTCACTGCAGCATTTTGGACAATTTGTAGGCGAGAGATCGCAGTTTGAGACAGGCCACAGTATAGGGAATTACAGTAGTCCAGGCGTGATGTTATGAGAGCATGGATTACAGTCTCCAATTTTTCTGGGTTAGAGGTTTTAATTTCACAACTGATCTAAGATTAAAGAAGCTGCCCTTTACTACTGTACTGTTTCTCAAAATTTAGTGACGAATCAAATGTAACTCCAAGATTTCTTACATGAGGTTAAACACTGGCAGAGAGAGAACCTAAATTAAAAACAGATGGAGATCCTGATCTTGATCTAAAATCAGAATTTCACTATTGCTTTCATTTAATTGTAAAAAAACGTTTTGCCATCCAACAATTGATCTCCTCAAAACAGTTACAAAGCGCATCCAAATGATAACTTGTAGATTTAGCTTGTAGATAAAATTGTGTATCGTCAGCATAGCAGTGGTAGGTCTTATATTTCTTAAAAATGGCACCAAAGGGGAGCATATAAAGTTAAAAGAGAAGAGGGCCTAAAATGGACCCTTGGGGCACAACACATAATAGAGGAAACGACAAAGAAGAAAGCTTCCCAATGCTCACTGAGAAGGTTCTATCTTTGAGATAAGAGGCCAACTACTGCAGGGCAACACCCTGAATACCCACAAACTTTTACAACTTCTGTAACAGAATACTTTGATCGATTGTATCGAATGCAGCGCTTAAATCCAACAAGACAAGCACCGCATACAAACCAGTATCGAGCACTTGCAACAGGTCATTGCTGACCTTCAACAGTGCAATTTCCATACTGTGCATTGATCTAAAACCTGACTGAAAAGTATCTAAAATATTGGACATACTGATATAGGAATTCAACTGATAATATGCAACTCTCCCTAAGAGCTTTGAAATAAAAGGCAATTTGGAGATAGGTCTGAAATTGCTAAGGATAATGGGTCAAGATTGGGTTTCTTAAGCAGAGGATGAACCACAGCATGTTTAAAACTAGCAGGTACAACTCCAGTTGCTAGAGAACTGTTAATAATGGCTGTTACAGCCAGGCTCAAGGTTACAAACACTCACAGCTGGAGCATTTAGCCTTGGAAACAATAGCAGGTAACTGGATGAAAAAAATGAATCTGTTGGTGAACAAATCAAAGGGGGATCATATGTTGATGGCTTAATGGAAGCCTTGATCTCCAAGACTTTATTATAAAAAAAATAAAGTTCTCACAGGTTCCCCCGCTATGGAACAAGAGAAGGAGATGGTAAGGGATTTGGCACTGAATCAGTTGTCTTAAACAGCATTCTCGGTCGGTTAGTATTTTCAGTGATGAGTTTGGAGAGAAATTAGACAGCCTCTTTTACTGAATTTTGGTAACTAGTTAAGCATGCAGTTAAACATTTCTAAGATACTTGAAGTTTGTTTCTTTTCCACTTTCGTTCTGCCTTATGTCACTCTTGTCCAAGAGAGCGAGTGTGATCATATAACCAAGGCTGGGCAGTGCCCTTACTCTTAGCTTTCCTGGGCTTAAGGGGAGCATCAAAGTCTATAGAAACGGAGCAGGATTTAGTAAAAACCTCCACCATCTCTTCAGTGTTTCATTTGTCAAAGAAGACAGCATCCGCAAAGTTAGCATGATAGTACTCTGAAAATAAACTGGAAGTGGAAAGTTGAATGAAACGAGAATAACTTACAGACTGAGAGCAAGTGGAGGTGGGAGAAACAGACAGATTCAAACCTATCGTAAAATCTATCAGATGCTATGCCCCTCAGTGCCCTAGTACTTATAAAATGAAAACAAGTATGACTGATAAAAATAGATCATGACAGAAATTTTACAGAGAGTGACGAGTAAAGACTTTTTTTTCTAGCGCAACCTCTGAACATGATGCCACACAAACATCCCTAATGATTTAATCTTAGCACAAAACAGCACTAAGATGTGCACATCCACATCAAAAAGCTTGAATTGATATGGCCCTGTTCAAGCTGGCATCCTGCACCAAGTAGTGGGGGAAACATTAGGTCTTAGTAAAAGGACTATCCATCGATGTGTATTTTCTGTGTGCACAGCTATTATAGAAAAATGTATGCAGTGTAATATCTGGGTTTACATATGATACATTCCTTATATTCAATAGGCTATTTTAAACAATCATCTAATCTAAAATTTGCCATCACAACTGCATTATATCACACATGTTTGTCCAGCAACTTTTAATGACCAACTGAACTTGATTGTCATCTAAAATACATTTTAGCTTCTTTTATGAATTGATTAATGATTATCTTTTTTTTTTATGATATTGGCCGTTATTCTGTTTAAGCACACGTGGGGGTTTACAAAATGCTATTGAGGTGTAATGGTAAAAAAAAAAAAAAAAAAAACCTGCATCTGTAAATCTCCCTTCCTCCCTCCTCCCTCTCTCGCTCTGTTTCCGTCTTTCTCTTTCATTCTCCTCCAGTCCTTAACCTTCTCTCTCACAGAGTCATTTCTGTAGTTAAGAGGCATACAGTATACTGCTGAATACTGTTGACATGTTGTTGATGTTGACAGGTAACTGTTAGCAAGAGGTCCGAACTGTACTGCGAGAGGTCCGGCTGTAGTGCAATTACGTAGTGTATTTCATCTTCTAAGTCACGAACATCCATTACGAAGTGGATTAAGTCCATGTTTTAATGGATATAAAATGTTCAGAGCCATGATATACTGGATGTTTTTAATGCAAACATTTTGTACAGTATGTAGTGTTATGTGTAAATAAAAAGTGAGAGGGTGCAATAATAATTGTATTTCCTAAAACTTTTTTTTCTATATACTATATATTAGTAGTATATTATAGCACACTAATAACTTTTAGCATCTGGGATTTTAGTCAATAAATAATAATAAAGAACAAAGTTTGCTATTATGTTTTTTTTTCTGTTTCGAGAACATATAGTCCTTTTTCTTCTTTAATTTGATTTGGGATTCAAATATTATTTTAGTGTAACACTTATACTCTGTCACATATATCACAGAGGGACAGATAAATTTATAGACGTTATTTGATTCATACATTAATTATTATTGACTGCTTCTTCGCATCTATGAAACAAAGTTTCAACACATACAGTACATTGCTATAAAATATAACTTAATTGAGAAGAATAAAATGTATATTTATTTCCCTATCTGTCACTCACTCAATGTAGTGACACTAGGGGTCACACTTGGGAGCCCCAAACACCTCTGATAATTAAGAAAAAGCCAATGAAAATTGGTGAGTAGTATTTGCATGCCACTGCCCCAGACATACAGGTATAAAAGGAGCTTGCTTGCAACCACTCATTCAGATTTGTTCTGAATGTTTGGAGCCGAGCAGTGTCTATGTACTCCACTGCGTTTCCATTCACCTCAAGGCTTTGAAAGCTGTTGTGTATGCGGCACATTGCAGCAGGCTCTACCCCTATCGCACAGATAAGTGCAGAGTATGCCCTTGGGCGCTTCGACAGCCACACTAAGAGAGTATATCTGAAAGAGTATTCCTCTAAAAGAGGGAGCACTGACAGAAAGCGCCTTTAAAGATGCCTTTCTGTCTGTGTATAGTTCCTGGATGTTGTCGATATCTCTTCGCCACTGTTGGCCACGATTGCTGCCTCACATGTATGGGCCATATCCACGTGGAGACAACGTCTTACAAGGCGGTTTACGCTCACGTTGCATGTCGCAACTCGCCCACTGTCTCCTCCTTTGGAGTTAGCAGCGACTGAAGTGGACACTCAACATGCTGTTATGGCAAGTGATGCTCAGGGGAGAGTGGAGACTCCACCCCCAGGTGGATACACAGCTGGCCCTGGGTCCTATGCAAATATGCATTTCCCCCAGTGAGCCTGTTTGCACAGACTTTGTGCAAGGTCAGGGAGGACAAAGAACAGGTTGTGTTGGTGGCACTATACTGGCTCACCAAGACTTGGTTCTTGGAGCAATGCGTCCTTAGGGAAGCACAACCTGATCATCAGGTTCCTTAGAGGTGCTAGGAGGTTGAATCCTCGTAGACCGTGCCTCATGCCCTCGTGGGATCTCTCTGTGGTCCTGCTGGGCCTATGGAGAGCCCCGTTTGAGCCCTTGGAGTCAGTTGAACTAAAGGACCTCTCCCTGAAGATGGCCCTTCTAACTGCACTCACTTCCATCAAGAGGGTTGGGGACCTACAGGTGTTCTCTGTCGGTGAAACATGCCTGGAGTCCGGCATACTGTCATGTGGTCTTGAGACCCCGACCGGGCTATGTGACCAAGGTTTCCATTACTCCCTTTAGAGACCAGGTGGTGAGCCTGCAAGTGCTGCCCTGAGAGGAGGCAGACCCAGCCTTGTCGTTGCTGTGTCCGGTACTCGATTTGCTAATCTACTTGGACCGCACGGAGAGAGATGCTCCGAACAGCTCTTTGTCTGTTTTGGGGGACAGCAGAAGGGGAAGGCTGTCTCCAAACAGAGGATGGCCCACTGGATCGTGGATGCCATCGCCTTTGCATATCAGGCCCAGGGTGTGCCATTCCCCCTGGGAGTACGAGCACACCCTACTAGGAGTGTAGCTTCCTCCTGGGTCTCGGTGAATGGCGCCTCTTTAGCAGACATCTGTAGAGCAGCGGGCTGGGTGGCACCCAATATATTCTAAGGTTTTATCATCTCCGGGTTGAGCCAGTTTAATCCCTTGTGTTGACAGATATGAACAGGTAAGTGGCTGGCTGGGTGTACCGCTTGCACACAGTGCCCGAGATGAGTGGACCCTGGATGTCTTTCCTCCTCAGCCCTGCGGCAGGCGAGTTTGGTGGAGAAATTTGATGCCAGTCCCAGTATTGCACTGGTATGCCCTGTACTGGGGTAGGTGCTCCACATGTGAGGTTGCCTGTCGTAACCCCATGTGATTTATTTTCCACGGTATGGTTTCCCTGATGACAAACCCTTGTCTCCTCTCGGGCAGAGCCTCCTCTGCCCCAGCCGCCTACCATGGGGCTTCTTTCAACATGTGTACTACCGGTTGGTAAGTCTGTGTGACGTATTCTCCACATGTTAACCTCCCCTTCTGGCAGGACGTGGTCTCCATGGTGTCTTTTCCACTTGGGAAAAAGAACACCTTCCCCGACAAGAATACATCTGATTTAAACTTTTTTTGTGGGAGAAAAAGAAGAGAAAAGGTGAGGCAGACTGTTCTCATTGTAAGTTCGTCCTACACATTTCAGTTGGTTGTGGCATTTTGTATAGGGTTCCCTATTGTCAATACATCGACACAATGTCAAGTGAGTGACAGATAGGGAACGTCTTGTGTCCCTCTTTCCACAACATTGAACTAACCGCTGAAATGGCCGGGACTCTGTCTCAGCTCCTCAGCACAAAACTGAATTAGTGGTTGCAAGCTGGCTCCTTTTATACCCAAATGTCTGGGGGAGTGGCATGCAAATTCCACTCTGCAACTTTATTGGCCTTTTCTCAAATATCAGAGGTGTTTGGGGCTCCCAAGTGTGACCCCTAGTGTCACGACATCGACACAAAATCTTATTCCCTCCATCAGGGAATGGTGGTTACAACAGTAACCAAGACGATACGATACGGCACAATTAAAGCAGTTTTGTGGAGATAAAATACAAAACAATGCATATATATCCAGTCTTTAAAATAAACACCAAATTTTTATGTTGCCAGAGAGAAAATACAATTTATTATATGGATGAATTTAAACATTAAAGCTTATAATGACACAGATATCTACCGGCAGATGTTAATCTACTAACTTTTAGTTAGCCACTAGACTAATGCCGTACTGATGAGCCTGGCTATATGCCGTACTGACAACACAAAATATCACAATATTGTAAAGAGAATCTAATATAATATGTATCTGTGGGTGTGCACATTAAAAACATCTAGTACATCATGAAAATCGATTATCCACTGCGTCATTGCACTACGGTCTGCAGCGAGGACAGTCTCGCTGTTTGTGCACCAAGTGTGTGCTGAATACAGATATATACTGTATATTTGTCCACCATCATACTAACTTCATTTCTTCAGGCCGTATTAATAGTGCAGAACAGAGCCAAAGGAAGTCTTAAAAGTCAACCTCTGAAGAACTTTAAAGAGAAAAAAAAAAGTTTAGTGGGTTTTAAATATTGTATGTGTCCCTGACCTCAAAAAGAGGGCAAAGTATAAGATTGGTTACAGTTGAAGGAAAATAAATAAACAATTGCAAGATGGCAAACATCTGGAATTTTTCCTTCAATGGCAAGTTCAAAGCTCCTATAAAAATACTGTGAGAGATTAAAATGACTTGGCTCTCTGTGTTTTGGCTCAGTGACAATTAACTGCAAAACATAGGCCTATATGTGCAACTGGATCATCAGTGCTACTCTGGGCCAAAAATCAAATCTCCAATTCATTGGGCCCAAGTGAATTGAAAGTAAATTAACTGCACAAATAAATTGTATCTGTTTTGGAAAAGAAATATAAATCTAATGTCTTATTTTAAAACCTCGGTAGCTTTAAAATGGTGTTTCTTTCAAATATGATCGTTGATTGTATGAATACAATCTGAACAAATCCTTTCTAGTACTATTGTTTTGTATTTTAGGCCTAGATGTGAGTTTGTGGTGCTTTAGACTAGAGTAGTTGTCAACTGATACTGTATATTGCAGAGGCCGACAAATCATCCCATATTCAGAATTTTTTAATTATTGCATCAGCCGATAATTACTTGTCGCTTTTAACTGTCTTGTCTAATAATAAAAAGGCAAATATCAATAAAATTAATATCATATGCTATCTTCAATTATGCACATATCTTGTTTAAACAGATGTAATAAACCATCCTCACACAACTTCAGCAGATCCAGCAACCTGTGGAGCGCTCATAAATCTTCCCCTGAAGCATGCATTCTAACAGTCTATCCTCAACAGTTACATAAACTTTTCTAATGATGAAAGGCAAATATCAATAAAACTTATATTACATACCATCTGCAAATATGCAGATATCTCATTTAAAAAATGTGTAATTCATGAACCTCACAAAAATCCAGTGTTTTCTTCTCATCGAGCGTTCATCTAATATCTTCCTCTGAAGATATTATTCCTCATCAGCCAGAATTAAAACTTCAGGATCAGGATAGTTCCTCTGATTCACAAAACATGATGGTCAGTCCATGACAATCCTAGCAGGTGATCCAGGCCATTGAAACTGTCAGGAGATTGCAGCTGCGTACCCTACATCCACACGAGCATGTGAGTGCATCTTTAAAGTAATAGCTCTTCACGTGTGCTATGAGTTAATGTCTTATTCACTGTGCACTTTATGTGCAATTGGTTTGATTCAGTATTTTTTTGAGAAAATGCAATTGCTAATGTGGACATGCTATCCATGGTTGCTTGACTACTATGTGTACTGGTATTTCATTCTTCCTAATATATTTGACCATTTTTATGTTTATGTTATTTACTATATTAAATTGTGTGATATATTGGCATTTGATCAGCCTATCGGCCACCCTGCTTTCTGGATATCGGCATCGGCCATTCAAAAATCCATATCGTTCGACCACTTAGAGTAAAATCCAGGTGGCGGAGAGCGAATCTCAGTTGCCTTCGCTTCTGAGACCATCAATCCGCACATCTTATCACGTGGCTTGTTGATCACATTACCGCGGAGACGTAGCGCATGTGGACCACGCTATTCTCTGCGGCATCCACACACAACTCACCACACGCCCCACTGAGAGCGAAAACCATACATTATTGTGACCACATGTAGGTTACCCCATGTGACTCTACACTCTCTAGCAATCTGGCCAATTTAGTGTCTTGGGAGACCTGGCTGGAGTCACTCAGCACGTCATGGATTCAAACTCGCGACTCCAGGGATGGTAGTCAGCGTCCGTACTCGTTGAGCTACCCAGGCCTGGTTCGCTTAGCGTTCACACTGGCATTTTTAACACCGAACCTAATGATACAAATCCAAAGGCAACAGGAAAAAGTCACAACCTGATTGGACAGCTTTTATGATGAATATTTTTTGACGGAACTTGCCGATCATTAAAAACAATGCTGGCTGCTGGGCGAAATGCTCTCGTTATATTTATATATGTATATATGGTGGTATTTTTATCTGAGAACATACGAAGAGCTAATAAAATGTGTAAAGGAGTCAAAACAGTGCCAGGAATTCCTCCGTTGCACACACAAATGAAGATATGCTGCAAGGACGGCGGATGGCGGTTCCGACGCCTGTACCGAACTGTAATGGGCAACAGTTCCTAAGATGAGAAGAACCAGGTATGCTTGAGGTCAGTATTAGGCAAATTACTTCCTGTTTTTGGTCCGTTTAGATGTCTTTTGTCCATGTTGCATACATATATCAACCAAACCGCACCGGAGTTCATTTGGAAGCGGACTGAGACCCACTTTTCAGGTGGTCTCGTTCCGCTTGTTTGGTGCGCACCAAGGTTCGTGTGACAGCGTTCACGCTTGTTCAAATGAACTGCACTAACAGAGCAATCACACCAGCGTTCGTTTAATCGAACCAAACATGCCAAGTGTGAACACACCCTTAATCCTTGAGATTTCTAATACAGCATACAGGTACACCATCCTTAAACCATGGTCACACTCAAAATGACATTAAACTATTTAAAGAAAAAACATAAATCCACATCGTGGAATTCAAAAATTTGAGTCTGTTCGAAATATAAATTAACCCTGGAAATAAAGTTTTAGAATTTTGCTGGTGCGATTCACCGAAAAGGGCTAAATAGTTGATTGGCTTGTGATGTGCGAATGGCTTGCATGTGCAGCGTGGGTCTCGTCACACTTTAATAGCATTTAGCCTCCAATTCAGCTGATGAAAACACGCTATGTGATCACGAGGAAGGATTACATCAAGATGTAGATCAGAAAGCAGGTGTGAATAACGTCATATAAATAAAATAGCCTACTCCTCTCTCGGTGTTGCTTGTGTGCTAGTGATTACCCCTCTGTGTGATTTTGAAAAATGTATGACATAAGAAATATTTTATATACAATATATACTATGGCACAGTCCTTGACCACAAAAATAAAAAATGGCACTCCATGTCAAAAAGGTTACAACCCCTGACAAAAATTGTACTTCGGTCAGACGCGAATGCTAGGTGTCTGCATATAGGACGCATGACGCAAATTTTGTCATCAGCAGAGGGCTTGAGCATTGAACACGTGCAGCCCAATTTTTGTAACCAAAGGTACTCTGAACATGCAGAATGTGCATGCGCCTGGACTTGGCACTAAGTGAGGCCACAAGGTGGCAACACACAATTTAGCCGTTTGCATAATGAAGCTGGTTTGAAATGCTGAAAGTACTGACTTTCTTCACTTTTTCCATTCAAAAGAATGTGTGCCTGCTGAATAATTATGTGTTATAAAAGAATGAATTTATCACTCTTGTTAAAGGATTCATTAAAAGTGACCAGATATTTTATCTTTGTGGGTGAAGGGTTATCCTCTGAATCTCTTCTCTCAGTAAAGAGATATAGAGTCCTTATGTAAAGACATTAGAAATATACTTTTATAGTAGCATTGCTTACCTAGACTGGAGCCAATAAAAACAAAAGTGTCGGATCAGAGCTGAAAGGAACTGTGATCAGATTTGACCCCATGCTGTTGGATTTTAGTATGTTTCTTCAGATAAAAACATTTGAATGCTTTCATGCTGTATTGTTCACACTGTGACTCAAATGTAATAATTTGATTTGTGCAATCTGACTGAAATCCAATCGGCCCAATAGTTCTCCAGTTGTTTTCCATTCTCGGGTGTTTGATAAGGATGGGATGACTATGCATATTAATCACTCTATGAAAGGGGGCTCAGACTGATTTGCATTGTGTAAGATGTCCTGTAGAGTGTTGGAGGGGGGGAAACAGAAAAGAGAGGGAAATGGGTTTGGTTTTGTCATGCTGAAAAGCTACCCCCCTCGATCCCTGTAGCCCATCTATGAAAGGACTTGCCCTAATTCAAATAGAAAGGCCTCCTAAAGTCGAGGCTGAGATGCAACCTCATAGAGTGTAAACAATATTCTCTTACACCACCCATATTTAAAGGGATACTGTAGTTCAACCAAAAATGAAAATTATGTCATCATTTACCCTCATGTTGTTTCTAAAACCGTATGTCTTTTTTTTGTTTTTGTTTAATCCTTTGAACGCAAAATTAGATTATTGTTAGCCTTAGTAACCATTCACTTTCATTACAACTTTTATTTTGCGTGTAATGGTGACTGAGACTGGCTTGGAACAACTTATGGGTGAGTAAATAATAACGGAATTTTCTGTTTCGGGTGAAATGTTCCTTTAAACCAGAAACTCTTTTTGTCTTCCTCTCCTCTCTCTCGCTCTCTCTCTCTCTCTCTCTCTCTCTCGTTCACCTGTGTAAATTGTTGTCCAGGGAGTTAAGGTACTGCTTGAAAGTCCCCTAATCCCATTGAAAGTCTCATCTATTATGATGTAATGAATAGTAATGGTATAGTGACATCATTTAGCATTTTTGATAATATACTATATTTAAATGCTAGTTCTGCATCATGACTTGTTGTTAGCGTTTTAACCTTTCGAAACACAATAGCATGCATTTAACTGAATTTAGATGTGTTCTTCTAGCTGTACATAGCTTGTCCGATTGTAATAGCATTCAGCTACAGTAGTGCAGAGGTGGTCAGAACCAAGAACTAGGAATTTGGAGTAGATTTCTGGTTAAAACCACCAAAACAAAGTATGTGCATACTCAAGAGTTCCTTACTACACTATGTTCAAACAAAAACACTTTTACTTTGCTTGCAGCAAGCGGAATACTTTTAGGACTATTTTAACAACATTATTTTT
This sequence comes from Moxostoma hubbsi, assembly GCA_032164185.1. Classification (NCBI taxonomy): domain Eukaryota; kingdom Metazoa; phylum Chordata; class Actinopteri; order Cypriniformes; family Catostomidae; genus Moxostoma; species Moxostoma hubbsi. The sequence goes on along the minus strand of JAVLUX010000151.1, from coordinate 4,536,898 downwards.
TTAATTTGAAAAAATCTGTTATTTTAACAAATGTTACAACAAGCTGAGCTAAAAGTTGTTAATTTCTCTCATGCCAAATTAATGCAAAAGCTTCAAAAGGTATTTTGTAATGGCAACCCATTACGGTTTAATTAAAGTACTCAACAACTCAAAACTTGACCTGGTTAGTGCACAATATCAAACATATCGTATTGTTACAACAGTTTCCTCCCTTTGGCAAATAAGCTGTCATGTGTAATCTGCAAATAGTGCTTGTGTAATGGTGTTTTAGCTGCAAATAAACATACTGACTTGGTATGGTCTATAGTCCGAAATTGTGCTGCTTAGCATGTGTGAGCACAATACAGAGCACCAACCCACTGAAATTAAATTACATGAAATTAAATTTCAACAGGCTTTACTTAATGGCAGTTAGTAAGTAAGGTCAATTTCATGTCCTCTTTGCCTTACAGAGACAAAGAAACCTATTGTCTACAAACAGGGTTCTCAACCGGTGGTCCAGGGGTCTATGGAATGACATAAAACATACAGAAATTCTAAATTTAATGGTTTCTTTCTCTCTTTCTCTCTCTCTCTGGTTTCTTTGGTTTCTTTCTCTTATATATATATATATATATATATATATATATATATATATATATATATATATATATAAAGAGAGAGAGAGAGAGCTCTCTCTCTCTCTCTCTCTCTCTTTATATATATATATATATATATATATATATATATATATATATATATATATATATATATATTAGGGCTGTCAATCGATTAACATTTTTTATCAAATTAATGACATGGTGTTCCGATTAATTAATTGCGATTAATCACATTTAATTGCATATACAAATATTTGCTGAGAAAGCCCCTCATTTAACAATAATGCAATATATAATTATGAAATAATTATACATAGTTATCTTTAAATATTTAACAACTTGTTTAAGGACCCGTCAGTGTACACATGCTTCAGACATGCTTGTGTAGGCTCTCGGGTGCGTTGCATCATAAACAGTTTTAGGTCACTGTGTCAAGTTAAATATAATTTAATACTCTTGAGATCCCTTAGTTCGAATTTGTGCTCCATCAAGTGTTTTGAACGCAAGAACGTAACACATGTTTGTGTTGTGTGTCTGCTGGATGGTTGTTTTCTTCACTGTATAAACTGCACGTTGCCCATACAGCTGAAGTTTGACTTACTGCTCTTTCTGGAGTAAACAGGTGGTACTTCAAGATTGCACTCTCAGGATTCTTCTTTATTACTGTCCGGGTGCATTGCGATTAATTGCGTACATTTTTAATAAAATTAATCGCACTGAATTAACGCGTTAAATTGACAGCCCTAATATATATATATATATATATATATATATATATATATATATATTGTCTGGGTTTTGTCTGATTTAGGCAACTAGGCAACTATATATGAAATGTATTTGTTTTAAAAATGAAAAAATTTATTCTGTAATGTATCAATGCCTCTAAATTGCAACATTTCACACCAATGTTAATAATGAATTACTTTCCTGTGGAAGTTCCATTTAATGTCCTTTTAATGGGAACTTATGAGTTAATGCAATGCCTCAAAGGAATATTCTGGAAACCCTGCAAGCATTGGCCTAAATCTGAAGAATAATAACCTGAAAGAAGACTAAAGAGTGAGTGCAGGGGGACTTAGTCGTGGGGGTTGGAGTGCTAAAATAAAAGAGAAAAATTTAACGTCTGTAGCTTTGTTTTGAGTTCTTGCTGAAATGAGCAGCTTAAATCTGCATTAATTTTATTCTGTTCTAGGCTGGTTTATGCTGGTTAGTTCTGGTCCTTTTACTGGTCTAGCTGTTGACCAGTATGGTCATACTCTTCCCCATTAAATTGAGCTTGTGAAGCTGGTCAACCAGCATGGTCTATGTGATGAAACCGCTTGCCCAAGTTAGTCTTGCTAATCAAGCTGGTTATAGGTCTTCCTGGTTAGGGAGTTGGAGCTGGCCATGAGTCTGTGATTAATAATCTAATACTAGTCGACTTGCACATCAGCATCGAAAACACAACGGCCCATGCTTATTACCAGTATACAAGCATCCCATGCTGTTGACCAGCATGCAAAACACAACATATGCGGATGACATTTCTGGCCTTATTGCTTGGAGGGCAAATAAAACAGTGCATTATAAATATTTTTTTGCATATTTTAGTTTTAATTTATATTTAAATCTGTAAATATCCTTGAGCAGTGTTTATAGCCTTGTTTCTATTAGGGATAGGCACGAGTACTCAAGTACTATGGTACTTGGACATGGCTGCGATGATGCATGGTCGATGTGATCATGCAAGATGTGATTTTCACTTAATTTGAAATTCAGTGACAATTACCGGTTGTCTGGATATTTACTAATATAATTACTGGATATTATTTAATGAAAGTTAATGTTTGTCACTGACTGTAAACCTCCCTGCCCTGGGTGCCAAAATGTTTGCATGACGTAACACACCTTGACCATCTCGACAAAATGGGAGTTGAAGATTTTCGAACGAGTTTCCAAGATAGAACACAGTCAAACATAAAATCTTATTCCGTTGCACTCTCCCCAGATGAAATTCTGACTCCCTGAGTTGAATGGAACGCTTCATGAATCATCACAGCAATAACAATACAGAGCATTGCATCTTTCCCCGCAGGATCGAACACTTGGTGAGACACAGACACACACCAGGCGTGTGGCAGTGGACTTAACGCGTTGAAGCAGCGCATATACAGCAGGAGGGTATTTCAAACAGCTACACAGAACGCAGCTAAATGAAACGAAATGCAGCATCTTCAAAACTGAGTTTCAACTTAACACGCATACTAAAAATGCAATGGTTTTAGTGTCATCTGTTAAGCCAACCTTGATTTGAAAATAAACGGTTCAGTTAGTCACTAAAAAACTGGTGCATGCTTACTAAGATTACTACGGTAACCTGAAGGAAGAACAGATAGATGCACAGATAGATGCACTTTGTACACATAATGACAAAATATCATGCATTATATTTTGATTATGCATTCTTTTGTACATTTTGGAACAGATTATTTTATAACAGCCTATAATAATGAATGGACAATACACTGGAACAATAAGATGCAATGCAGCAGCCATAGACGTTTGTCAGACATGTTATTATATATACAGTAATGTACGTGCCATTGCCCCTTGAGTACTCGACGAGTACTCAAGTTGACAAAATGACCAAAATGCCCATCCCTAGATTCTATAGCTGGATGCTTTTAGTCTAGACAAGACTCAATGTAGGCCTATGTCTCCCACTGCTTATCAAACGCAGTATTACACTCTCAACTCCTCCACAGGCGCACTGATTTAATCAGATCAGACAAATTCTAATTTAAGCTGGGGAGATTTCACAGGCTTTAGGCATATGTTTAGACATTCATTCAGTGCAAAAGTGTACAGCATGATAGTACTGCTAAAATCCCTCTCATTGCTGACCAACATTCCCAGTCTCTAAACTACACACATCCACATATTCCCCCCTTATAAGCATAAGCATAATTAAAATGATTTGATAAATGCTGAATCCATATGGAAAAGTGCAGCGTTGTCTTCAGGGCATATTGAAACAAAGTACCTTATTTCAAGCACAAATGGTTAGTCTATATTGGCAAGATGCAAACTCTTGCATCTTTTTTTCTTTACTTTTTTGAGAGTTGTGGTCAGTTTATTGGCAAGCTTGATCCATTGCATTGTTGCCCATGTAGCATGCTAGTTCTGTTTATGGGGGACATGTCTATGTTCTCCCAGCTCTGTCTAAAATACACAATGTTCCTTGACTAAATTGTCAAATGCCTTAGCACAGGTTCAATTGTATTTTAATTTCATGTCTGTATCCATTGCTATATTCCCAGGTTGCACATTTAGTAGGACATGGCCTTGCCATTTGATTTGCCTCTTGTATGAAATCGTTGATAGAGACTCAGGGCGCTCACAGCAGAGTTGTTCTATTATACTGTAATTTCCCTTCAACAATTCCCCTGCACAAAGCCAAGTGGTTGTTGACATAATCAATTGCTCCCATAGTAGGCAATTCAGTTGAATATGGAGACTTTGATGGCACAAATCTGATTGCCTTCTTACCTCTGATACAAAAGTATTTCTACAAAAAAACATGGGACCAGCTTGCAGAATTAACACTTTTGTTTACATTTTGCCAAGTGGCAGTTACTGGCTGTGGTGGAATGATCCGCCCCTCTGGCTTGTCATCGTCGCCCCGCCTCTTAGGGCTGCCCTTCATTTGTGAGTTCATGCAATGACTAAAAAGAACAATCTGGAAACTCTGCAATCATTTGCTTAAATTTTATGAATAATAACCTGAAAGAAGATAAAAAAGGTGAGTGCAAAAGGGGTTGGTTGGGTTTTGATGGCTTCAAATAAAGAGAAATTGAGCTGTCTGTAGCTTAGAGATGAGTTACAGGCATCCATACTGGTCCAGGCTGGTTGAGACTGAACCATAATCTAGACCAGCACCAGACCATAAAAATATAAATGGCCTACTGAAAAATTGATTTGATTTTCACCCTTTGTTGTTGTAACTACAGAATTCAACACTTGTGGGAACACATTCATGGCATTAAGCCTCCAAAACATAAATATGTGTCTTGCAAATTGCAATTTCTTGGGCTTTATGAAATATTTATGGTCAATGTATTTTCTCAATTAATTTGTCAATTGCAGGTGTGGTAAATAGTTAATTTTGGACCCTGCATAGGATTCAATATATAAGAGAAAATGGCAAGTCCCATCTAACAACAGTTGCTGTTTTTAACTGCTAGGCTTGAAATATGGTCAATAGATTTGTTTTTTAGATTAAAGGTGATGGTCTTGGTGCTCTCTGCCAAACATCTATAATATTGGACATATTAATCTTGGCTTTGGGCTAAAGACAAGCAGTGCATTTTATTCATTAATTCAATGATTCATTAATTAATTAATTAATTAATTAATTAATTCAATGTTTTCATCTATCTTCTTGTTTTGATGGGATGCAGACCTGGGGCCTGCTGGGAGACGAACTCCTGTAAAAGTCGTTCTCTTTTCCAAGGAGTTTAGAGGTTGTAAGTGATAAAGAACAAAAATAGTCATTCCTTCATTTCACTTGGCAGGGCCACAGTGCTACCCAACAAAGGTTAGGGATTTAGGTGAAAGAAAGAGTATGCTTTCTCAGAACTTTTTCTCACTCCCCTTGATCACAGAGGTATGAAATTACTTTCGCTGTGTTTGGGAACATTACTGTGGATTATGCATTCTAATAAGATGTTTTCATAACCAGGGTTCTCATTCTTACATATATCCTATGGGTTATGGTATCTGAAGGGGTATCTATAAGATCACTGGCAAAAACTTCTGAGCTTGGACATCTGTTTAGGATTTAAGAACAAAGAAAAAAAGCTAGAGATAACCGATAAAAGTTCTCATTGCTGGAAGCAATTCGTACCCTTCTAAGGTAGATTTCTTAGTAGAAGTATTGTTACCAGCATTAATTATTGAAACTATTTGTATTGTAAACATAAGACTGGAACATATGCATGACATATCCTCTTAACATTTCTGACTTTTAACCTGAAGAGTGTAATTTCTCTGCTTCTAGCGTCACCAAAAGGAAATTTAAACATAATGACTATTTACTAAAAGATTTTCTGAACACTCCTCCCATCTTACATTGGTTGGACAAATATGTTGCCATGCACCAAACTCACATTATTGGAGTTTGTTAGCAACTTCAACGTATGTGCACCAGATTGCTTTAAAGCCTGAGTAATTGTCGATCTTTATGGCTTGGAGACCTCCTCATTTCTCTGTATAGGACAGATGGTTTGGAGTGGGTGGAGCATCAACTGTGAGTTTAGTCTTTTTCACCTCATCATCAGCATAGTATTGAATGGAAAGCATTGAGCAATACTGGCTTTAACCTTCCTGTGGTGTTTAAACGAGGCTACGTCTGTAAATTTGTGACCTTGTGTTTATGCTACCTGTGCTATATCAGCATTGACAGAATTTCAATGGCCCAAATGTTCTCTTCTTATTATTAGATTTGCTTGACAACTTGCAACACAGATTAGATTCGATTTGGGAATAGTTTCCTCTCTTCCTCAATAAAGAATTGTGTCACATTTACAATGTCAATTATAAAAACTAAAATGAAATCAGCAAGGCTGTGATTTGGCTGTAGCTGCCTTGCGACAGCATGATTGCGAGAGCTCCTTTTTATAACAGTTCTATAAACAAGAAGATAGAATCGATTACTTTACATTTAAGGTCACGTCAACAACACGAATACTTTTAATTTGAAAACATATTGATGTTATTCTCATCCACTCACATTCAGTCATAGCCATTGAGAACCGCATGTTAGTTGGGTGAGGCAGTAGCTCGGCAGATGTGGTACGTCCAGCTTCCCATGGGCAGGAAGTTTTGAAGGCCTCTCGTTAGAAGAGCTGCTCCTATTGTTTATGGATCCTAATGAGCGTCACAGCAAGCCGCCAGTGAAACAATGAGGAGAGGCTTGGAAAACTCAGACCTTGCCATCATAACAGAGCATGTCTTCTCTTCCACAGGACAGAGTGCACAGCTTCACCACCGCTTTTGTGCAAATGAAGACTCCTCACAGCGCTCTAGATCTCTCCCTCTCATTACTGTTAATGGGAAGGACAGTCTCTGGATAGCATTTTACACAATATGTGGAATAACTTTTAATTAGTTCAATTCCTACTATACTTATGCACCTCTGTGATGTCTAACGGCAACTTGAAGACGGTATCTGATGTGCATTGATACATGAGACAGACACCGTTTTTGCAGTAATTACTTTGTTTTAAAACCGTATAAACCACCACACATAGAATTTTGGACAAACTAAATGTTTACTGTTTGCTCTTCTCTGGAGACATATTTAGGAGGCTTTGAGACATTATGGGGACTGGCAAAGACAGATTAAATCAGATGAAATGCATTTCTCCCTGTCAGGGATGTTAAAGGTGATGTGTGTAATTTCTGCACCTCTAACATCATCAAATGGAATTGCAAAAGTAATTAAAAAGTTTTTGAACTGATTCCCTGAACACTCCCCCTGTCTTTAATTGGCTGGCAATCATAGCCCTGCCCCAAACTCATGATATTGGTTGAGCCCTGTGTTACTGTGTTAGGGTAGTTGGGATGCTCAAACAATCAGAGCAAGTTGTCAAATTAAGCTGAGATAGCAGATCGTTTTCTACCATCGACAAATTATACGCATTACCTTTAAAGGTTTTTCATTGAGTTTTTGTTTTAGTGATGTTAACAAGAAAACAGTTGAGATTACAAGAATTGGAGCACCTGCTGGAAATAGGTTGCTGTATGATTAATTCATGACATCATTTATTCTGTAAGATTGTAATGTTGCCAAATGAAATTTAGTGACTAACACAATTGTTGATTTGACCATCTGTCTAAAATGCATCTGGGAAATGTGTCAGACTAGATGACCTCATGGACATAAGCTCCCATCTTCTGAGACGGAAGGAGCATCTGGCTTGGTATTAAGTTACTGGGCAATGGAATGACAGCTGTGCATTTCTTTAAAATGGAGGGTATGCAGATGAAAGGCAAGTGTCCAGAGGGCGAGAAGAAGATGGAGTGGAACTCGTGGTATGGATGCAGCTGTGTTTGAACAGTCACATTACTGTTTCATCACTAGGTAGACAAAAAACTTTTCCAGATTCCTCACTGTATTGTTCTCTGGCTGGATTTGAAATGCATTGTGATATAGGGCTGGGAATCAGCACAGATTTTCCGATTTCTATTCGATTTAACATGGTTTCAGTTGGGATATCATATTACAATGCCAACAGACAAGTTTCAATTATTAGCCTACATAATCACTTGATCACTGCTGTGTGTGACATAGGTTTACATACATCAAGTCACTGACTTGATTAACTTCATAAACCTGTGCTATACATCCATTCTTCTCACACTTTTGGCCTCTAGCAGGTGAGGAGACTTATATCATGAGTGGATTTTTGGTATTTAAGGAGGGGACAGAAAGGCTGTGCATGGGAGTGTTGATGTTGGTGTGACTCAGAAACTGTATCGTTTCAAAGGCTGCGTCCTCCGGTGGTCACATTAGTCAACCGTATACATCATCTAGGCTCAAATCAGAAAAACAAGTAAGACACTCCAAATGCTGCCTTCAAATGCAATCTGAGGAGGATGCATGAGGTGTAACCTTCGTGGGCACTCACAACCCACCATTTTTTGCTTCAACGGAAATGAACAAAATTTGTGTAAAAAAACATATATGCCAGTTTGCCCAAAACTATGATGTTCAAACACATGTAATGTTAATTCCCAAGTTGAAGTACCTCATTAGACAGGTGCAGAGGATATAATATGTATAATTATAGTAATATATAATTAAAATAAAGTATTATAGACTAATAGATTGTACACCTGTAAAATCTAGTTTTTTTTTTCTCTATATCATTATAACATTACTAAAATTGACCTCATACATTCCCTTACAAAGGGACTTTGTTCCTTTCTACTCAAAGCACTCCTGCTTGTAAAAGAGGGGCATGCTGTCATAGCAACCATGTAAAGTTCTTCGACGCCGTGTCGAAGAAGCGACACTAGGGGTTTCTCTTGAGAGCCGAATATGCCTCTAATCTATGAAAAAAGGCCAATGAGAGTTGGTGAACAGTATTTGCATACCCTGCCCCCGGATACGGATATAAAGGCGAGGGAAATACGCTCGTTCATTCAGTAATTTTCTTCGGAGCCGATGATTGTGTATGCAGTCAGCTGTGAGTGACACACCAGTATCCTGCATCTATTCTCTGATGCTCTGCTTTGCTGTTGGATCTACGGCACACTTCAGCGGCTTTTCTCTTCTCTGCATGGCGTGCAGTTTGCCCCTGGGCGCTTCGACAGTGCAGAATTAAAAGAGTTTTCCTATAAAGAGTAATTTTCTCTGTAAAAGAGTTTCTTTCTCTGAAAGAGCAATACACAGCGGCGTTGAACGTCCTTTTCAGGACGCATCTTTATAAAGATGCCATTCAAGCCACTTCAGATGGCCACAGGTGCTGTCTCATGTGTCTGGGCGCCGATCACACCGAGGCAGCTTTTGTGGATGGTTCATGCTCTCACTGCGAGAGCATGACCATGGCAACGTTGCGGCGCTCTTTCAATAGAAAGCACACCTCTCCAGCCGCCCCCCGTGTTGTTCCTTCTTCCCACGGGATTGAGGACGTTGCGGCTGGCGATGGAGGCGATTTGGGGAGGGCAGCGGGTGCATCTCCGCTGGGTACGCCCCCTCGGACCACCCGCCCCCCGACACGCTTGTTGACCCCCGTCCGTGCTCGAGGCAATGGCGACTCGCCTCCGGGCTGGTCTGCCTATCCTCTGGAGCTCGAGGTGGATGAGCTAGCCGCTCCATCGGAGAGTGCGGTGTCTGACGCTGACGCCTCCCCTGGGCTGACGCCTTCAGGCCATCACGCCCAGGCTGAGGCTGATGCGCAGATGTCCGACATGCTTGCCCGGGCCGCCATCAGTGTGGGGTTGGATTGGAAGCCTCCATCCTCCCCATACCCGTCACGGCTGGATGACTGGTTCCTGGGGTCTGGGCGCCGCTCACAGCCACGCCCCCCCGGTCCCGTTTTTCCCGGAAGTGCATGACGAGCTTCCGCCTTGCACGCCATGGCCATCCTGCAAGTCCACCAGGCCAAGGCGCTCAGGGATCTGTACGAGAGTAGCCCTGACCCCGATGTGCTGCAGGAACTGCGCTCAGCGACTGACCTCACCCTCAGAGCCTCGAAGGTCACCGCGCAGGCACTCGGGCAGTCGATGGCCACCCTTGTGGTCCAGGAATATCACCTATGGCTCAACCTGGTCGAGATGCGTAAGGCCGACAAAGCTCGCTTCCTCGACGCCCCTGTCTAGGACTTCGCCAAGCAGTTCTCTGTGGTGAAAAAGCAGACGGAGGCCATTTCACATATCCTGCCGCGCCGCAAACCTGCCGCCATGGCCACTGCCCCGTCTGCTCGCTGAGGGCGTCCCACTGCGGCCAAGAAATCTGCTCAGCCTCAACCCGGGCCCAGCTCTCAGCCCCAGCGTCGAGCACACGGCAGGAAGCAGACGCCCCCCGTCTCTCGGACCCCCTTGAGGACCCGTAGGGCTCCCAGGCGCTCCTGAGATGGACGACCCAGCGACAGAGACGTTAGCTCCAGAGGTGGTAAGACCGCTCCATCTCCCGGTGGAAGGCTGGGAGGAGAATCCTTTGTTTTTAAACAATTTTCATTTGCCGCCCCCCTTAGATGGGGTTGCGGTACCCACATTCTTAATAAAAGAGCTATTTCTTATGTCTCTGGGTCACCTGGCCCGCAAATGCCATTTTCACGGCACTTTGCCACCAGATCTCAACAGTCCCGGCTTCCTGGACACAGACCACCCGTCTCCAGCCCAAACATGCCCAGTCCCTGCACACGGAAATCGCTACTCTTTTGTTCAAAGATGCGATAGAGACTGTCCCTCCAACCAAGATGAAGAAGGGTTTCTACAGCCCTTACTTCATCGTACCCAAGAAAGGCGGCGGCTTACGACCAACCTTGGACCTGCGAGTTCTCAATCAAGCGTTGCACAAACTCACGTTCAAAATGCTCATGCAGAGACACATCTTAACCTGCGTCAGGCATCTAGATTGGTTCGCAGTGGTAGACCTGAAGGACGCGTACTTCCACGTCTCCATTCTGCCTCGACACCGCCCCTTCCTGCTGTTAGCGTTCGATGGCCAGGCTTATCAGTACAATGTCCTCCCCTTCGGCCTGTCTCTGTCCTCTCGCGTCTTCACGAAAGTCGCAGAGGCAGCTCTTGCCTCACTCCGAGAAGCCGGCATCCACATACTCAATTACCTCGACGACTGGCTTATTCTGGCCCACTCGCGAGAGTTACTATGCGCTCACAGAGACCAGGTGCTCAGGCACCTCAGCAGTTTGGGGCTTCAGGTCAACTGGGAAAAGAGCAAGCTTACTCCAGTCCAGAGCATCTATTTTCTCTGTATGGAGTTAGACTCGGTCTCAATGTCAGCACGTCTCACCAACGAGCATTCCCAGTCAGTGTTGAGGTGCCTCGCCGCCTTCAGGCCAGGCACAATGGTCCCTTTAAAACTTTTCCAGAGGCTCCTGGGGCATATGGTGTCCTCCGCGGCAGTCGCGCCACTGGGGTTGATGCATATGAGAACGCTTCAACACTGGCTTCAGACCCGAGTCCCGAGACGAGCATGGCGCCGCGGCATACACCGTGTGACAATCACCCCTGCCTGCCGCCAAACATTCAAACCCTGGACAATTTGCGTATACAGCCAGAAATCAGATAGGTTCCCTATCACACCCAGTGTATTTTGCCGTAGAACTTGAAGGTGTACCTCTGTTTCTTACGGGCAGGAGTACCCTTACAGCAGATGTCCCGACGCGTCCTGGTCACGACCGACGCCTCCAGATCGGGTTGGGGCGCCATTTGCAATGGGCACGCAGTAGCAGGCCGTTGGAAAGGGGCCCAACTGCGTTGGCACATAAACTGCCTCGAGTTGTTGACCGTCCTTTTGACCCTGCAGAAGATTCTCCCATTAGTTCGAGACAAACATATCCTGGTCAGGTCGGACAGCACCACTGCGGTGGCGTACATAAATCGCCAAGGCGGTGTACGCTCCCGCCACATGTCACAACTCGCCCATTGTCTCCTCCTTTGGAGCCAGCAGTGACTCAAGTCGCTGTGTGCCACTCGCATCCCCGGCAACCTCAATGTGACAGTGGACGCGCTATCACGACAACGCTTGCCTGGCAGAGTTCAGCTGATCTGGGGACGGTTCGGCAAGGCCCAGTTAGACCTGTTTGCCTCCCGAGAGACCTCCCACTGCCCTCTCTGGTATGCCCGCTCAGAGGCTCCCCTCGGGCCAGATGCACTGGCACACAGCTGGCCAGTGGGGCTGCGCAAGTACACATTCCCCCCCCCCCAGTGAGTCTTCTTGCACAGGTGCTGTGCAAGGTCATGGAGGAGGAGTCACAATTCACTCAAGTCACTCTTGTGGCTCCTTACTGGCCCACCACATCCAGACCTTTGGAACCTCCACGTCTGGTCCCTGGACGGGACGTGGAAGATCTAGCTGGTCTACCACCCACGGTCGTAGCCACGATCAACCAAGCCAGAGCCCCTTCTACCAGGCAACTCTACGCCCTGAATTGGCGTCTGTTCGTGAATTGGTGTTCTTCCTGGATAGAAGACCCACAGAGGTGCGTTGTTAGGTCAGTGCTCCTGTTCCTACAGGAGAGGTTGGAGGGGAGGCTGTCCCCTTCCACCTTGAAGGTGTATGTTGCCACTATCGCAGCTCACCACGACCCAGTAGACGGCAAGTCCCTGGGTAAGCACGACTTAATAGTCAGGTGCCTAAGAGGTGCCCGGAGACTAAATCCTTCCCGGCCAAACCTATTCCCCTCCTGGGATCTCTCAGTGGTCCTCGCTGGTCTTCAGAGATCCCCCTTTGAGCCACTAGAATCAGCTGGACTCAGGGCCCTCTCCCTAAAGATGGCCCTGCTGATCGCGCTCGCCTCCATCATGGACCTGCAAGCGTTCTCTACTAACGACACTTGCCTGGAGTTTGGTCCGTCAGACACATGTGTGATCCTAAGACCTCGATCGGGTTATGTGCCCAAGGTTCCTACCATGCCCTTCAGAGATCAGGTAGTGAACCTGCAAGCGCTGCCTCGGGAAGAAGCAGACCCAGCACCCTCACTGCTGTGTCCGGTACGTGCTTTGCGTGCCTACCTGGAAGACGCTCTGAGCAGCTCTTTGTCTGCTTTGGGGGACAGCAGAAAGGGAACACTGTCTCCAAACAGAGGCTGTCCCACTGGGTGGTGGACGCCATTCTGTAGGCCTATCACACCCAGGCCATGCCACCCCCCCTACGGGTTCGAGCCCACTCTACCAGGAGTGTGGCATCCTCATGGGCACTGGCTAGGGGCACCTCCCTAGCAGACATTTGCAGAGCTACGGGCTGGGGAACACCTAACACCTTTGCGAGATTTTACAATCTCAGGGTTGAGTCAGTCTCGTCCCGTGTTTTCTCAGGTCCGAGCCCGTAGAACTCATGTCGATGGTCTGACCGGGTGAATCGCTTGCGTCCAGCACCCTTTCCCTCTGCCGAAGTAAAACAGTGCGCCTTCTTCCCAGGAGACCCCTTTTAGGTTCCTGGTCAATTCCTCCCTAGCCCTCTTGGGTCCGCAGTTCAGCGGTGGAACTCGCCGACCCAGTCCACTATGGGTACCCCAGGCTACCCCTACTGGAATAGGTGCTTCACAGATCAGGCCTCCTACGCGGACTCCTCCTGTGTGTACTTCCGTGGTACGGTCACCTTACAAGCTGACCCGCATCTCCCTTAGGCCGTTCCCTAGTTGGAAGCGTCGCCTTGTTCCCCTCTAGGGTAACCAAAAGGATTCCGACGACTTTTTGGGGGCATTGGGGAAGAGTACGTGCAGCCTGAACACAGTTGGTCGCTTGTGCACATGAAATACCTGCCCGCTTCTGTGTCAGCAGCACACGTACACGGCTCAGCGCATGGCGCGATTTGAAGTGGACCCCTAGTGTCGCTTCTTCGACACGACATCGAAGTGAGTGACAGACGGGGAACATCTCGGTTACGTATGTAACCTCTGTTTCCTGATGGAGGGAACGAGACGGCGTGTCTTCCTGGCCACGCCGCTGAGCCGAGCCGCTGAGGTGGCCGGAACACTCCCGGCTCCTCAGAAAAATCCTGAATGAACGAGCATATTTCCTTCGCCTTTATATCCGTATCCGGGGGCGGGGTATGCAAATACTTTTCGCCAACTCTCATTGGCCTTTTTTCATAGATCAGTGGCATATTCGGCACTCAAGAGAGACCCCTAGTGTCGCCATCAGGGAACGGAGGTTACATACGTAACCGAGACTTTTCTGTTTGTCCTATGAAGGCCGTCTTGTTTAAACAAGGCTTGTTTAAAGGAGGACGATCGGCGTACTGCAGCCTTCAAAGGATACGTCCTACCTAGCACGCAGTCTTCGAAATGAGATAAAGCTATTGTCTCAGTATAGACAGGGTTGGGGAGTAACGGAATACATGTAACAGGATTAAAATACAAAATATAAGTTACTGTATTCCACTATAGTTACAATTTAAATCATTGGTAATTAGAATCTAGTTACATTCAAAAAGTATTTTGATTACTGAAGAGATTACTTTGCATTTTATTCTCATTTGTTTTATTTAATATTTTGTCCTTTTAAATGGAAAAAGTGTATACATGTAAATGATGCGATCCAAAATGCATTTGAATAGCGGTGAAGCACTTTCTTATAATGTACATTAATACGTGCACACAGAGAAGTAAGTTTGAAGTTTGGAGTAGAAGAAATTGAAATAAAACATGTGTAAATTGTCAGCTTTACGCTAAGCTAAAATGCTATTTCTAGCCATTTTACATGCACATGTTACCAGACACAATCATATTTTTTTATCAAGGAAATTCACGTAATTTATTTTTTCTAGCAAGACCTTTGATATTAGTGCAAAAATCGTATTCTTGCTAATAATTTTTGTATTTCATTTCTGTAAAAATATCAAAAAATCCTAAAAAACAAGATCAATTAGATTAATCTTGTTTTAGAAACAACACTGCATAAGATATTTATGTTTTTCAGAGAATGTATTTTTAACATGTGTATTTTGTATTACTGTACTGGCAGAGTTTTTTATAGTTAAAACAAGTGAAAAAAATCTACAAGTGCTGAAGAAGTAATCCAAAGTATTTAGAATATGTTACTGACCTTAAATTAATCTAACAAAATACTTTACAAATTATATTTTACAGCAATGTATTCTGTTAATCTGTAGTGAAATACATTTCAAATGTAACCCTCCCAGCCCTGAGTATAGAAATCAGTCTGGTATGCCATGACACTATCTTGACACGCTTTATCCATCTGCAACTTCTAAACACATTTATTGTGTTCAGCAGCAAAGTAATGGCCAAGCTAAAATAAAGGAAATCAATACTTTTCCTTGTTAAACCCCTGGTGTTATGGGGGTAAAAAGATGACATTTAAATGTGTATATATATATATATATATATTTATATGAGAATTCAGTTCTAAAAGCACCACCAAAGCATAAAGCTGCTCAGATTCAAACAAAAACTCACATCACAGTTGACAATTTTTGGGAAAACATTGCACAGCATAAAATATTGTAGATTTAGTCCACAAAGCAAAATGCCTTATGAAACAATAGCAGAGAAATACCACTTTCCTAATAAAACTGCTGACACCAGCTAACTTGTGTGATAGAGGTGCTTCTCTTCCTGTGCCTAGAGAGGACACACAGACTTATGTGTGGATAAATAAATAAATAATCTTTAAATAATGAATTGATAAACTCCTTAGTGTCAGTCTACCAGTGTTATTATTGTTAACAAAAACTGAATGAAAATTTATTTTGTTGTAAATAAATAGAAATAAAAATAAAGCTAACATAATTGTAAAAACAGAAACTAAACCATTGCTATTTTTGATTTTCAGTTTATTATAAAATTTGAAATCTTTACTACATGCCTTCATTAAACATAAAAATGTCACGTGATAGGGATAACACTAGACACCCCTGAACAAATTTATTTATAAATTTATAGAATCTGCTAAAATTTTAATCCTGTCATTATTTACTAATCCTTATGACTCTCTTTCCCTCATAGAACTCAAAAGATGTTAGACAGAATTAAAGGGGTAGTTCACTCATAAATTTAAATTCTTTCATCATTTACTAACTCTCATGCCATCCCATATGTGCATGACTTTCTTCAGCAGAACACAAATGAAGATTTTTAGAGGAATATATCAGCTCTGTTTGTCCTCACAATGCAAGTGAATGGTGGCCAGAACTCTGACAGTCCAAAAAGGACATAAATGGCAGCAAAAAAGTAATCCATATAAATCCAGTGGTTAAATCCATGTCTTCAGAAGCAATATGATAGGTGTGCGTGAGACACAGATCAATATTTATGTCTCCACCTTTGACCAGCCCCAACCAGTAGGTGGCTGAATGTGAAAGTGAAAGTCACTTCCACATTCTAAGTATAGATTTACAGTAAAAAATACTTAAATATTGATCTGTTCCCTATCAAAAAGCTACACTTTAATGCTGTGCTGATTTAGCGTTTTGGGGACGTCTTTAGGAGTGACCAGCTGTGAATATGTGTGCAACATGTCAATGAAATTGACAAATTATTTAGCCTCCGCTGGTGACATCATCAGGGTGCTCCAGTAAAGGGGCTATAAATAGATGCGCCACAGGTGCATTGTCAGATCTTTTGTCTTCAGATCATTCTGTGTGTGTTGTGCTTCTTGACTGTCAGAACTTTCTACTTTCCTCTGTTAGGAGTTAGAATTGTTAGGCAGTGCGCAGAAACCTTTCTCTTTTCTTAAAAAAAGAAGAAGAATAATGACTGATAAACAAAGCAAGCGGTGTGTTCCAATGTTTACGCTCTATGGCTGAGAGGGACACACACCAGTTTTGTTTTGTGTGTTTGGGGGAAGAGCAGGCTGTTCTTGCGTTGGGGTGGGTTGGGTGCAATCATTGCGATCTGTTCTGTCAAAATGCTTCGCACTCGTCTTGCTTACTTTAGAGAGTCAGCACCGACTCTTTCATCGTGGGGCTCTCGTATGGATCTGGCTGAGGAGCGAGAGACGGGTCCGTCCCTATTGCTCGCTCTCTCTTCAGATCCAGTTGGTCCTTCCCATGATCCTGAAGCGCACTCTTGTGCCTCTTCAGTTGGGATATTATATTTTAGTTACAATGCAAATCTGCGAACTTCAAGCTACCCACCTCTGAGCATTCCGCGCATGATAATAATGCAATGGAGGAATTTCTCGAGGTGGTTACTCGTGCGGTGGCCAGGCTTCAATTAGACTGGCCACACGAACAAAAGACCCCCAAGTGCTCCAAACTGGAAGACAGATTTCTGTCTGGTTCCCTTCTGTGATGACCTCCATGACGAGCTCTCTCGTTCATGGAGGAAACCTTATACTTCCCGTGTCTTTGTGCCCTCGACGTCGACATATTCGACTATCGTGGGTGCTGAGGCATGGGGGTATTCAGTGATGCCGCCAGTAGAAGAGACACTTGCAGGTTATCTCTCGCCTGGCTTGGCATCGTCGCTAAAAAGACCCACTCTCCCCACAAAGCCATGCAGGACCACCTCTACGCTTGTGGGGAAGGCTTATCAGGCAGCAGGTCAGGCTGGTGCTGCCCTGCACACTAGCCATTGGACGGTCTATGGCTGCTTTGGTTAACACTGAGAGACACTTATGGCTCAACCTGTCGGGCATCGGCGATAAGGACAAAGTTTTCCTCCTCGATGCCCCGGTTTCACCTTCTTGCTTATTTGGTGATGCTATGAATTCAGTTATCACCAGGTTCCAGTAGGCGAAGAGTCATGAGGAGACCTTCGGGCAATTCCTTCCTCGCCACACTAAGAGGGAGGGTCTTCGTCGCCCTCAGCAGCCCCCAAAGCAAGACCTTTGGGCAGTTATCTAAAAAAAAAAGAGAAAACCCTGACGGTTTTGCGCCCAGTCTTGTGGGGGTAGCCCCCCTTGGGTTGGGCACGTGAAACATCCACCTGTACCTTCCCGATACCCCCACAAACCTCTCCATTCCTGTCGCCTCTGGTGTTTCGGTAGTTAGCGGTTTCCAGCAAAAATGTTGGGTGTTCCGTTGCTTCTTGCCTTAGTCCAGGACGTGGAATACTCGACATCCCCTCAACAGAAAGTGTCAAATTGAAACCGGAACAAGCAGGTCTACTGTGGAAAGAACTGCAAAATCTCTTGGTCAAAGGAGCAATAGGACATGTTCCCCTTCCAGAGAAAGAGTCAGGTTACTACAGCAGATACTTCCTGGTTCCCAAGAAGGGTGGGGGGTTGCGTCCGATTTTAGGCCTTCGAGGCTTGAATCACTCAATCAGGGCGTTCAATTTCAAGATGCTAACTGCCCAGATGGTTGTGTCACAAATCTAACATCACGATTGGTTGGTCACGATCGATCTCATGAACGCATACTTTCATATACAAATTCTGCCACAACACAGGAAGTTCCTGAGGTTCACTTTCGGGGCGATGCTTTCCAATATCGGGTTCTTCCATTCGGCCTAGCCCTATCCAACCGCACATTCACGAATTGCATGGATGCAGCACTGGCTCCTTTGCGAATCCGGGGTATCTGCATTCAGAATTATATAGACGACTGGCTGATACTAGCACAGTCACAAGAACTGGCATTTCAGCACAGAGATATCGTCTTAGCTCATCTGGTTTCTCTGTGTCTGAGACTCAACGTCAAAATGAGCGTTCTCTCTCCCACTCAGGAAATTACCTATCTGGGGGTTGTATGGAATTCGATCAGGATGTGGGCACAATTCACAATGCTCATGTTGTGAAGATAATGGAGTCCACACATGTGTGATGCTTGCTCCTCGTGTGGTCTTACACTTCTCTCAAATTCCTGCCACAATTGGTTTTGCTCTGGAAGCCAAGCCAAGGGAGCCTGTTTTCCTGTGGCCAGCCTGCCTGGACTCTATGGAAAAGTTACAACAGTCAGCTGGATTTATTTTTGATTTGGGCTTTTGTGTCGGCCTCGGGAATTACTAGCTGTGTTTGTTTAAATCATAGCTACTTTTCTAACCTGAGTACGTTTGTTTTTGATAGAGAAATTCTTGGGTTACTTAACTTGTAACCCCTGTTCCCTGATAAAAGCGGAACAAGATGCTGCGCTTCATTGCCACACTGAGGATGCCCCAGCACTGCTCTTCAGACAAAATACCTGACGATGCACCTGTAGCGCATCTTGATGATGTCACCAGCAGAGGCTATAAATTTGGTCAATTTCATTGACGTGTTGCACACATATTCACAGCTGGTCACTCCTAAAGATGTTCCCAAAGCGCTAAATCAGTGCAGCATCTCGTTCTGCTTTTATCAGGGAACAGGGGTTACAGTTAAGTAACCCAAGACGTTTCTCACCCACACTTATCATATCACTTCTGTATATATGGATTTAAACACTGTAGTCCTATTAATTATAGGGCTGGCAATATATAAAAAAATTTTTAGCGATCAAAAAACTTATTTAACCACCTCCCAATATCTAAACATATAATTGCCGTCTCCAACGGCAATTATAAATGAAAATATAATAATAGTAACAATAATAAAGCCTAATAAATTATTTTGTGTTCCCAAAATATTGCTGCCAAATGTGTGTTCTAATCAAATTTGTGTTTGTATTGCGCTTTGGTAATACAGTTAATGCTGCCTTAAGAAAATAAAAAAACAACTGGATTGGACAAGAAGCTTGTGAACTGGATTCAGCCTCATCACATTTGGTGTATGGCGGTTGCTAGTTTCACACCCTGAGCTACATTTTAATATATTTGCCGACATCCCAGATCAATGGTTTTACTATTTCTCAATATTGTCGATCATCATCTGTTAATTGAGTGTCACAACCGGCATTGGAATCGTTGTAAGATATTGTCGATATCCAATTACATCATCCTATCACCCAGCCCTAATGGATTAGTTTATGCTGCCTTTTATATCCTTTTTGTAGATTAAGAGTTCTGGCCACAGTTCACTTGCATTGAAGGGACATACATAGCTAAGATATTCTTCTAAAAATCTTCAGTTGTGTTCTGCAGAAAAAAGAAAGTCATACACATCTGGGATGGTATAAGGGTGAGTAAATGATAAGATAATTTTAATTTTTGGGTGAACTATCCCTTTAAATAAGAAAACAATGAAAAATCAGACTAAAGAAAAAAAAGACAAAAACACTTATGGGGTTTAAACTAAGTAAAACTAACAATTTTAAATTAAATAAAAATGATAACTTGAAAATAAAAACTGCAACTATAGTATAGTAACCTTGCCATTGACTCATGCTGGGAGTCTGGGATGGAGTATGATCTTGGCAGGTGAGAGTGTGGCATATGGCCTGGCGCCAGACCGGCGGGTGACTGCTCTCTGAGAGATTTACTTGGGCTACTCCACAGGGAGTCTCCGCAGGCTCCAGTCTGAGTCATGACCCCTCAGGACCAAAAGCTTCTTCTTAACCTCACCTGCGACACACTGTCTGTGTGCCACAGTTTGGTAGAGCAGGGGTGCACAAAACGAGAGGAGTGGGGAGAAAAACATTGAACTTTGACGCAAGAGTAGTAATGCATGACTGTTAGACATTTTTCCTAATTTTTTCCTTTGGCCACCTACCTTTTCTCAGAACTTTTATTCTTTTGTTTAAAGGGATATTTCACCCTTTCAAAACCTTCAAAATGACATGTCTAGCCTGCTCTCTTTCATTCAGAGTGAAAATGAAGGTTTCAATGATATTTGAGATCAGAGGAAAATTCAACTGATAGTATGCACATTATTCAAAAGTAAAATAAATGTTTGCATAATTTTAATCAAAATATAACTTCTTTTGCTTTTCTGATGACAAAACCAATGGCATGCATGTGTGGGACAAATACTATTATCCAGTAATATCTAAGCTTACTTTTCATTATCCAATCAAATCCCTAACCCTTAAATCTAGTCCAGCACTACGTTTTTAAAGATTCTGTTTTACTCGAACATGAAAAAGCCAAATTACTGAAGTTAAATGTGTTACAAATGCAGTTTCATCTATCTTTAACTTAATGTATTTTTGATTGATGCTCTTCGCCTCAACTTAAAGATCACAAATGTATTTTTTTAAAATGTAAATGTGTTTGAGAGATGTGCAAATTCAGTGCATTAGATGTTTAAAACAGAATAATATTCCCTCTACAACATCCAAGATGGCTGGCTGTTGGGAGCACCTATGGGGAGTGAGAAAGCCCAGCGGCAGTACAGAGACAGCTTGGCACGGGCTACACATTCTGAGTGTGCATGAAGTTGTCTCATAGGGACAGCCCACTCTCTGAGACCATTCTCAGTGGGCTGGTTTCCCTGGTTTCTCACGCTACCTGTTATTAGAGGATACAATCAGTCCTCAGACTTTGAGTTTATCTACTTTATTTTACTCACTTAAGACCACTTCACTGTGGCAATCTTTCCCGTTTTCTCTACCAAGGGCCTGAAAAAACAGTGGAACAAAGCAACATAACATTTGGACAGAGTGCAAAAGAGAGGAACAGAAAGAGTTAGACACTATTGGTTATGTTTTGGTCTGAGGTTTAGGGTAGGGAAGTAGGTTTTGTTGATTTACAAAACTCAATAGAGCATTAATCTTGAAAGCCTCATCTGTTTTTCTTCTTGCATTTGCTTTTTACCATACTGCCAGATAGATTTAGGTTCAAGGTTTAGGTGGGAAGGTATGTTTTGTTGATTTAAAACTCAATAGAGGATTCACCTCATCTGTTTGGGAGAAAACTAAATTTTAGAGCAACGCAGTGGACAATTCACCTGGGAACTGCTGTGGTATGTATAAGGAGCCATAAAATATCATTTTGCAAAAATTGTCATATGTTTTCATTAGATCAGGCCCCAGTGACTCTACATACATTTTGGCCAATAATAGCATTTTATTAAATGAACATTAGCTATTGGTTTGATTAGACCAATATCGGAGACATAATAATATTAGGCCTTATTTTTCTAATTCAAACAATATACTCTTTTTTTTCAGTGTCAGATTTCAGAAGGACAAAAGAGTTATCACATTTATATCATACAAAATATCTTTTGATGTATTTATTTGAAGCTTGTACAATTCTAGATTGGAAATTGCTAAACTTTTTTTTTTAATAACAGACAAAACAATTGACAGTAAATGTATAATATCAGTCATTGTATAGTACAAATTGGTTAAAACTATTTGGCTAAAATAATTATCACCTATTTTATTGATGAGTTTCTATATAAGTGCAGCCTTGCAAATTTCTAAAATTTAGGTTCTTATTAAGATTGTTATGCAGCATTGCTGAATGTGTTAAAGAAAAAATGAATGGTTAACATTTCCATTTACTGACATTATCTGCATAATAACAACAACAAGAAAAACTATTGACAAATTAAAAGTGAAATGTATTGTAAACATCTTAATTTCCTGAAGCTGTTATCTAAACCTGGTGTAGAGATCTGGTGTTCTGGAGCTGTGTCTTATCTCACTCTGTGGTTGACGAGTGGTTCATCCCCAGACGCTCAATGTGATCTCTGTCTCGACTATCAAATTGTCTGGCTTAATCAAATTCGTTGTCAGTTCTGTTTTCTATAAGGCTGGTCAGAGTGTACCTGAAGAGCTGGCTACATCGAGCTCTGCTGATAAATTAGAGGTGGAGACAAAGGATGAGATGGAGTGGGTGTGGCTCTGTGCTCTATCTCCCTTTTTCTCCTTTTTTCATCTCTCCCTGGAGTGTTGTACTGCATCAGGATCTGTCCTAGCTTCTCGCTTGTCGCCTAAAATAGCGGAAAGGAGAAAACAGGAAAATGTGTCAAGGTTAGAGTGAAACAGCTTATACCCCCCCATTAGATTAACAAACGTGACTCTACTCCACTTTTAGAAGATGTGATGAAGCATTTGCCGTGGAAACAGAGCGGGGAAATTAAACTGTTGGGCTCCAGATGAGATTTAACCTCATTTATGTGGATTAAAAAATAAAAATACAAACGTCATCAGCACTCATGGGTGGTGCGGTATTTTAAAGAAACAATTGTGTCTAATACACTAAATGCAATCCAGATTACTCACTTACTACCCTATCCAATTTAACCTGGAAAATTAAGTCATTTTCAGTGCAAACATGCTTTCTGTGTAAATTAGACTTATAGATTGCACCTTAAACTGGGTGAACACTGAACATTTTTATGGTCCTTTACAATTGTTACTCATCAGACTGTAGGATATGATCCCAGTGAGATTTTGGATAAGAGCCATTCAACTCTGTGTGACATTATGTTGGACTGAAATCTTTACAATCAGCAAATGTGTCTCAAATGGCAAGTCATGGCCAAAATCAAGTGTGAACCTGGCTTTATTCTCTAAACTCAACGATTTGTGCCTGGCACAATTAACATTGCGCTATTACCGCCCATGGAAAGCAGGTGGAATTATTAGTCTTTCTTGGTAATACTTAGTCTCATATTGCATACATTAGCCTGTTATCTTACCAACAGCAGCTTCCATAACAGAACATATATTATATCACATGTGTGCGCTTGTTATTGAAAATCCTGTCTGTGATATGGATAGAATGTTAAGAGTTTTGCTCATGTTGTGAAGATAATGGAGTCCACACACTTGTGATGCTTGCTCCTCGTGTGGTCTTACGCTTCTCTCAAATTCCTGCCACAATTGGTTTTGCTCTGGAAGCCGAGCCAAGGGAGACTTTTTTCCTGTGGCCAGCCTGCCTGGACTCTATGGAAAAGTTACAACTGTCAGCTGGATTTATTTTTGATTTGGGCTTTTGTGTCGGCCTTGGGAATTACTAGCTGTGTTTGTTTAAATCATAACCTGAGTACATTTGTTTTTGAGAGCTGACATTTAGACTATTCTTTGTCAGAAAAAATACAATTAAACAAGTGAAGAATGATTTCCCAATGGTGTATTGCTCTCTGTCTCTCCCCAGACTCTCAGTTTATTTATCTTTCTCTGTCTCTCAGCTTGGTTTGTGTGCTGAAGTTAGCCATTGTCTGCTTCTGGAAATGGAATACCAATGGTACTCTGGGGTCACAGTGGGTTGTCCCAAACCTGTAATGACATTTTCATGGTTGTTGTTCCTTTATGGCCAAATGCATTTAGAATTTAGGTGCTGTGGGATTTAGACTTTTCCAACAGATATTAGAACATGCTCTGTTAATCACATTTGAAAGAAACTCTACTTTTTATCTTTTCAAACTTGGAGTGTAGGGTTGCAGCTGTATACCGGTTTCACGGTATACCACGATATGAAAATTGACGGTTCTCGTACCATACATTTGCTTATCTACGGTATTGAGGAACAAATGCAACCGGATGGAGTATCTCACCTGCGCGTGTGCATCTCCTTTCCTCCTCGACTGCCCATGAGACTCGTCAACTTATGACACACACACATGCAGTGGAGAAAATGTCAGAGAGAAGTGAGGTGAGGGGGTCTGACATAAGTGAGTGTGTGAGTTAAAGCAGTGTTTCTCAACTGGTGGGTCGCGACCCAAAAATGGGTTGCAGGTCTGTTCGGACTAGGTCGCGGACAGCAGGAAAATACCATGGTTCTCCCATTGAAGATACAGTATTTCAGCAGACACCCAAGTGATAGCCTATTTAGGACTGCCGAGGTAGATTTAATGATAATCTCGCAATCAGCTAAAGTCTTCTCATCTGCACGAGTTACGAGTGTAACTCACTCGACATTGTGTCGATGTAGTGACACTAGGGGTCCCTATAAAAAAACGGCACAACAGCTGTGCTGTGTTACGTGAACTGCCAATGCAAGTGCAAACAGGCTACTGCATGCGTAAATGCAGATACGAGCAGAAAGCAGATAAGCCCCAAAAAACTTAGTATGGCATCCCTTGGGGGGTGGGGGTTTAGTTATTTGGCTGGGGCCATTTAACGCTCACTATATGCACCGGGGAAAGTGTTATTTTCCTTTCCTTTTCTTTTCCGGCACGTCTTCGCCAGGGGAAAGTTATTTTGCTGGGGCCATTTATATGCGCCGGGGAAGGTATTCTTATCCTTTCCTATTCTTTCAGGGGGAAAAGACCCTGTGGAGACCACATCCTAACCATGGAGGTTAACACGTGGCAAATACATCACATGGGCGGTAGGTCCTGCCTCAAAGGGGAGGAGCTCTACAAATAGCGATGGGGCAGAGAGGGCCCTGCCCAAGGGAGACATGGGTATACCATTAGGGAGACCGTACTGCGGGAGATACATCACAGGGGTTTACCAAGGTAACCGGCACCTGTGGAGCATGGGCATGTTAGCACACATACTGGGTCAATTCGTGAGCCAAAGGGCTAGGGAGGAAGGGCATCCAGGGTTCACGGCATGGGATAAAGAGCGCACGTCTTCGCCGGGGGAAAGGCGTTATATGCAAGCGGTACACCCAGCCAGCTGTCCTGCATTACCAAACGTACCGGTTCATACCTGACAAATCACAGGACGAGTCCGGCTCAACCCAGAGATTGTAAAATCTCAAAGGTTTAGGGTGTTGCCCAGCTCATTGCTCTGCAGATGTCTGCTAGAGAGGTGCCATTGGCCAGTGCCCACGAGGATGCCACACTCCTGGTAGAGTGTGCTCGTATTCCCAAAGGGGCGGGCACGGCCTGGGCCTGGTATGCCAACATGATGGCATCCACGATCCAGTGGGCAAGCTTCTGTTTTGGTGGTGCTTTGTCCACCAAAGCAGACAAAGAGCTGCTCAGATTGTCTAAAGCTCTATGTGCGAGCCAAGTAGATGCGCAAAGCATGCACCGGACACAGCAACAATAAGGCTCACCAAGTGAGCGTGGTCAGGAGATCAACTTGACTGACTCTAGGGGCTCTAACGGGGCTCTCTGAAGACCCAGAAGGACCACGTAGAGGTCCCATGAGGGAAAGAGGCACGGCCTAGGAGGGTTCAGCCTCCCTAGAGGCTTCCACTGTGTCGTGGTGTACAGCTATAGCAGCTACGTACACCTTCTAGGTGGAGGAGGACAGCTGCCCCTCCAACTTATCCTGCAGGAAGGAATGCACTGACCTGACTGTGCAACTCTGGGGGTCTTCACTTCGGGAAGAACACCAATTTGCAAACACTTGCAACTTCAGCCATGTGTTCAAGCTCCGGGCGAGGGGCACTAAAGGGACAATCGCATCTGACGTTCCCTGGGGGTGGGGCATTGTGGCAGGGGGAGCAGGAAACGCCATGTCGAGGAGCTTCGCTTCGACCCGAGGTGGCTGCGCTGAGGGAACCCTCAAAGCACTTACCATGCTCAGCTTACCCGGTGTATGGTGGGCCGGAGACTGAGGAGGAGGGCCTTTTAAGCCATTGTTGAGATTCGTGGGTGTTGTTTATGCTGTACAGCTGATCGGCCTTCGTGAGGTGTCTTCGCCGAGGTAACGGCGCCTGTGGGCACTGGCTGTGTGACCCAAGGAGAGAGGAAACTGCTCTTTTTTAAAAAAAAAGATTCTCCTCCTGGCCCTCCACCAGGGGACTGGTCTGGTCACCAGCTCCCAAGTTCGAGCAGACATCTTCCTCCTTGGGTCGTCCGTCTCAGGGGTTCTTTGGAGCCTTCTTGGGGGTCTTAGCGCCAGGCTGTGTGGCGGGGTTGCTTCAGCTTCCTGCGGGGGGGCTCTACGCTGGGGCTGAGGACACAGCTCGGGCTGTGGCGGAGCCACCTGGGCTTTCGCCGCCACAGGGGGATGCCTTCAGCAAGCAGATGGGGTACGCACTCTTGTGCCGCACCAGGCCAAGATGTGCTGTATTGCCTCTGTCTGTTTCTTCACCACTGAGAACTGCTGGGCGAAGTCCTCGACGGTGTTGCCAAAAAGGCCAAGCTGGGAGATGGCCATGTTCAAGAAATGTGCCTTGTCAGCATCCCTCCTCTCGACCAGATTCAGCCATCATTGGTGTTCCTGGACCACAAGAGTGGACATTTTCTGCCCGAGAGCCCATGCTGTGACATTCAATGCCCGGAGGGCGAAGTTGGTCTCCGAGCACAATTCCTGCAACACATCGAGGTCAGAACTACCCTTGCGCAGTTCTTTCAGTGCCGTGGCCTGGTGGAGGTGACCTGACCAGCAGCACTGAAGGCTTTAGCCGCCAGACACAACGTAATCCTACAGGCCCTGGAATGGAGTGCCAGGCGATTCCGCCAGGTGGCAGCGCTTTGCGTGCATAAGTGCACTACAACGGCTGCCTCCGCCACCGGCCCTCGCAAGCATGGCATTCAGCTCCGCGGCAGCCGCAGACTGAGCAACACGCCCAAAGGCATTAGCCAGATTGATTCCTCGCATCCAACATCACCAAGGCGCTCTCAAATTCTCATCCATCTCGCGAGCTCCGAAAGAGACATTAGGCTTTCACTGAGGCGAGCCGCCTGTCTCATACCAGGACTGGACGGGAGCAAACGAGCATGTTGGGGAATGAGCAGTCCTCTGGGGATTACCCGGAAGAACTGAACCCATTGGAGCCCCCAAATCGCCTCCAGCTTCAACCGGGCCGGCCTCATACCCGTAGGTAGAAGGACCGGAGCGGAGGACGGCTAAATTGGCTTTCCCCTGGTAGAAAGAAATCCATGACCACAACATTGCCATGGTCATTTTCTCGCAATGAGAACATGAACCATCCACGAACGCTTCCTCAATGTGATTACGGCCCAGAAACATGAGGCAACGATCGTGGCCATCAGAGGTGGAGAGGTTACGAGCGCAATCAGGAATTACTCAGACACAGAAGGGCATCTTTAAAAAAAACGCATCTTTAAAAAGACGTTCATGTCAATGCGTTTGCTGTAATAGAGGAAAATATACTCTTTGCTCAGAATATATAATCTTTTAGCACTGTCGAAGCGCCCAGGGGCGTACTCTGCACTGATCAGAAGAAAGCCGCTGGAATGAGCCATATATCCAACAGCAATCCAGCAACCCAGCTCATTTTATACCCGTATGTCCAGGGGAGTGGCATGTAAATTCCACTCGCCAATTCTCATTGGCCTTTTCTCATATATCTGAGGTGTTTGGGGCTCCCAAGTGCGACCCCTAGTGTCACTACATCGACAAAATGTCGAGTGAGTGACAGAAGGCGAACTGTTATATTTTTACAAAATTTTATAGATTCATAGGAAATAATCTAAAGGTAGACTCTATTAGAACTCATTTTATATCAACAGTGGCAGTTTTAGTTAAAGCGTAGGTGAAACCGATATATTTTTGGAGACAGATATTGTACCTTGAAAATCTCATACTATTGCAACCCTATTTGAGAGAAGAAATAATGCAATACAATATTCATTTATTTGGTTAATGGGATTAAACATGCTTTTTACATTTCTTCCCATTCTTAAGTTTCCAGATTTGAACCCGCTCCTTGTTTCATGCCATTTGAGGATAAGCGCAAGACAGAGATATTTTAATGTTTTTAAACCTTATTAAAATGGCAATATAACTGAGAAGTTCGAATAATAATAATAATATTTTTTTTTCCCTGTTCATTTAGTTAAAAATATTGTAGCTAACATGCCTTTATTTTTTAGATGAATTTTATTATGTTTTATCTGCTGCATTTAACTCTTTGAATCTACTTGGCAACAATAGCTGTTTGTTTAAAATAATGACAAATTTTAGATAGATTTGTAAGCTTTATCACCCAGCCCTACTAGTAACCTATAGCCTGCTTTCATCAGTTCACCAGGAATGAGTACAGCACTTTTCTTTCTTCTTTTTTACTTTAATTCAATGGGCTTTTATTATTATTGTTGTACTCCAATGAAGTGTTTTTATTGATTCTGAACATTTGAATGAGTGCATGTATTTTAAAGCTCTTCACTGCAGGCCCTCTACATGCAGGTTACTCCCCGAGAGGTGAAATTAGGTGTCGG
This sequence comes from Moxostoma hubbsi, assembly GCA_032164185.1. NCBI lineage: Eukaryota > Metazoa > Chordata > Actinopteri > Cypriniformes > Catostomidae > Moxostoma > Moxostoma hubbsi. The sequence continues at coordinate 4,508,261 of JAVLUX010000151.1, read as the reverse complement.
GTTAGGGTTGCTCACCCGGATGATAGGACAGCTTATTTGTCTAGACTTGTGTAAGCACAGAAAGTCCATATGGGAAAGACATCTCTTAGCAACGTTAGTTTACCAAGGTTGTACTACTAGAGTGAGAGTAAGATGAGAGGAAGGTGGAATTTGGTGGTCCGTGGTGTTGAACTCATATTGTGGGCATGTGTTTATGGTCATTGTGAATGCTTATGGGGAGGGCCAAGCTCGCACAGTTACAATATAGGGGATTAGGCTGTGTTTTGGAATGTTCTGAGGTTTATTTGTGCAGCACATTTGGATAGCTAGCTAAATCATTCCGTCTCAATTTGTTACTTTTTGCATGTGATTTCATAATTTTCCCATGGCAGAGGAATTAGTTACAGTCAACCATTTAAGAATGTATACTTATCTTTTGTGGACACTCCCCACACAAATAAAGTGGCCCAAAATTGTAATGTATTAACTATTTAGACACTTAAGCCACTCTTAAACATACAAGAATTGCAGTGCATAGATAATAAAATATGAAACCAAGCTAGATTCTCAAGCCTAACTTTTTTCTTAGCCAATCATCTAAAAAAAATATATTTTTGTGAATGGTTGCTTGTGCAAAATTTCTTTCAGATAAATGCCACTTGAGTTTATTATTTGTATTTATTTATTATTAAGGCAATAAGAGTGGCTTTTTTTTTAGTGGCTTAAGTGTAACCAAGGCAGGTTTTGCTTAACATGCAAAAGTTGCTGCCAAATGAAAAAGCCTATAAAGAAATTAGTAAAAAAAAAAATGCCAATGCACATTTTTATGTTATGTTATAGCCCCTAACATTTGTTTCAGCCATGCTTATTGAGATATTATATTGTGGTTGTCAATAAAACCACTGAAAGACAGCAACTTTGAAAGTTTGCAGCATGCAGCGTGCAGAGTCCAGTACAGAATGCTTATGATATCAAATCCTTTCACAGACAAATAAATAGTTATCAGTCTTTACCATGCTTACACTTCTTACATTTGTCAGATTGCTATTTTATTTATTTTTTATTGTGCAAAAGCACTTTAGTGATATTCTAAACCCTTTCTCAAATGTCTGTCCTCTCCCCGAGCTTGAACAGTTGTCTTGTTACTAGAACAGTACAAAAGGATGCCTCTGAAATGCATAACAACAACATTACTATTGAGAGCTCTGAGAATGCAAGTGGAAAGGGCAGTTTTCATGCAGCTGTTGGCTAGACTGTTGGTGGCTGTTAGTGGCTAGCAAGAACTGAAGCTCGCCTTGACTATGCCTCCCCTCTGTGTTCTCATATTAGCCCATTTTTTGTCCCTTGACATGGCTGCCACAACACTGCTACACATTGTCCAGATTTACTGGAAGACAAAGAGGCCACCAATGGCCCCTGATGGACACAATGATTGAATTTAAATGGGATGTTCTTTGCTATTGTTTTGTGTACTGGAGTGAAACTAGTTTGGATTTACTTTTAATCCCCCAGATGCTGCCAACAGTAGTTACTTATCATCAAAATGTCGCTTCACCCTATTGTAAAGACAAACCAGAAGTGAGATCTCTTTAATATCTCAATTATTTATCTGAAACAGCTTTGAAATTAAATGAAGAGCAAATTGAGACTTTTGCTTTTACTTTCAATTATTCTAAGACTAAATTATTTTATTCTTCATGCCACTCACATTAATTTGTTTACAGTACCTTCATACTCTTACTGTATGCAAAGCCCCTTTCAAGGCAAGTCAGTTCACTCTGCGGCCAATGCTCCCAGGCAGGCTGGGCAGCAATTTCTATGGATACAAGCGGCATAACACTGCAGCTTCTATCTACTTGAATGAGGAAAGATTGAAATCAGTTGGTCAAGATTACAATGAAGGAAAATATCCAAAATCAGCAGTAAACAATGATTTCATAAATTGGGCTTCTTTAGAACGATAAAAACGCTAATTTACAGGCTGGCACAGCTAATGCGCATGTATGTTCACGAGTAGATTGACAAGCGATGTCTATATCTTTTACTGGTAAGTCAGGACTTTCTTTTATTTTTACCTCCATTGGGCGTTCCAATTTCTCCCATTCATTTAAATAGCAGAGGTCCATCTCTGCTGTATGTCATTGTGACAGGGCAGAGGGTGGGGCCGGGTCGTGATTCTACACACCCGGTCCCTTATGAGTGTAATCAAGCCTCCGAGAGGGATAAATGCCAACTGCAAATGGTGGTGTGACAGAGAGAGAGATGGTTTATGGGCAGCTGTCTGTCACATGTTTGTGTTACTTAATTTAATTAAGTTCTTAATTAAATATAATTTATATTGTCAAGCCGGTCCCCACCTCCTCCTTTCCCTTAATCCCTTTACAGTCATCAAGTGTTTTCTTTTTTGTTTCTGTTTTATTTCTCCTGAATAAAATTTTGTTTTACTCTGAAATGTGTCAGATTACAGATGCAAAATTGATAGTGTAAAGCTTTTCATGTTGACTTTAAATGTAATATAACTGAAAACTCCATTAAGTCTAACCTTTGAGCAATCAAATTTTCCTCTGGGTCAGTATTTAGAGCTGTAGGACTAGCAGATTTTGTTTGCTATATCTGTCTACTGGATTGTTTTTGCTTCACATTGATTTGCTATGCATTAAAAATCTGATAATTTATTTAGTGATGTTAGAACAATAATTTATCATTTCCACTTCCTGGCATGGCCCTCTGTTTTATTTAGCAGAGATGTTATCTTCTATCTGATTTTCTTCCAGTGATGTATGGGATTCCAATATATACAAGTATATATACAGTATATTCTGAATATATATATATATATATATATATATATATATATATATATATATATATATATATATATATATATATATATATATATACTGAATATATAAATCCATTTGAGGAGTTTCTTAGGTTATATTAATTCACTAATAAAGATGCTTCCACAGAACAATAAAGGTATAGTTAACCCCAAAATAAAAATGATCATCATTTATTCACCCTCATGTTGCTCCAAACCTGTATGGCTTACTTCTTCAGTGGAACACAAAAAAGGATGTTAGTCAGGATGTTTATCTCAGTTGCCATTCACTCTGCCTTTGTGGGTAAAATATCCCTTTAAACATCTCTATGCAGGAATCGTCTGTGCTGTCTGCACTTTCAAAAGGAGTAAAAAGTTTAGTTTGGCTCTGGGTTTCACGGTTTCCGGGGCTATAAAGAAATAACCTAATACTCCAGTTTATGCTGTGCATCCCGAAATGACAAACTTAGTTGATTTAAGCTTTCTTAGGTATGCTATGTGCGATCGATGACCTCCCCCTGCTCCATCTCAGTTTTCAGCCTCACGGCTATGTAAGGATTTGTTTAGAAAGGCATCTGAACTTGCTTTGCCCCACTGTCAATCAGTGTGACTTCAGTTTGGAAGCACAAATGTGTTGCATTGTCTGTACACTGGACCACTCACTCACTTACTCAGCCCAATGTGAAAGCTTTTATGTAACTTGGCAGCCACAAAGGGTCATATTAGCACTAATCCATCCCTGTTAAGTCGTTTATTGCCCTAGAATTAGATGGCACAGTTTCTCTTGAAGACTTCTTGTTTTTTTGTTTTCAAATTAGCTTTAGTACGACTACATCACAGCCATGAACCATGATTTGGTGCTTCTTTCCTTAGGGTAGGGAAATTGTCATCATAGAAAACTTTTGATTGGACAAGAATCTGTGTAGTGCAAGATGAGTCATCAGTATTTTTGATCCTGGAATAGAAAGACTGTAAAGTTTAAATATGTGTATGTGCTAATTTTGTCAACTTGTTGGAGTACAATAGCATATAGATGGCTTCATAACTAATAGACATGGACTAAAAAAAACACTATGTAACCAATTTAGATTGCACATGGTCTTAAAGCCTACGTGAATGAACCCTGCCACACATTTTATACTGTCTTTTAGAACCATTTCTTCCATTTCCTTTATCTTAAAAAGGGGGTATCACAGTGTGATGGAAGACTGCGATAAATGTTGTAGAAATGAGCTATAACAGTAATTCATCAAATAATGATCAAATGATGGAGAAGAGCATTATAAGTGGGCATTTATCTAGACTATCAGTGTGGCGTAGTCGAACACACTTTAGGCATTTTAACGTTCGGCATATTTAGCTCTTTTTTTAATTCTGCATATGCCCATTTGTGATAGTCTTTGCATTCTCCACAAGTTTGCACTCTGTACCAATCCGAAAGATTCTGAAGTGCAACGCAAGTTATTTTCAGCACTAAATGTTTGTGATTTGCATAATTCCGATAGTGAAACACGTGCTAAAACAACACAGACAGTGTGTGTAAATAAATAATGCTATCACCGGGTACAATTCATTCTTAGTGAATTCCTCTCTTGGTGTTGCAGTTTTCTAGGCCCAGAAAATACTCATGAAGGTCCATAGAGACACCTCAAGAGCACATCATGAGAATTTATTTTCTGGGTGGTTGAAGAGGTCATTACTTTTTTGGCCTTCTCTTAAACACTGATCTATTTTCAAAGACTCAGCATTTCAGGGCAGCCATTCTACCAGCTAGTCACAGTCAGCACTTTTCAAGGTCAAGATCTTAAGAGTTGTTCTGGTCTGTATAGATGACGAGGGTCAAAGATCTTGTTTGACAGCAGTTCCTAAACCGTTTGCTGCCTGAATATGTGTGTCAGCCACTGAATCTATCTGATTTAAAATTATGTTTTGGGGCTTTTTGACAATTTATTGATAGCCAAGGTAAAGAAATAAAATAAATAAATCATGGGGAAGAGTGAAATGGTTTCAAGATGAGACATGGGCCTGATTTGATTAGCATTAGCCCCATGGCTTGAGGTTTCAGGAGCATGTATTCTAACTTGTAAACAGATTTTAGTTTTTCAATGGCCAATGCCAAACTAGGGAGCAAGCGACCTGATGGCTGATATAATGCACATAATATTGTATATTCAAATTTATAAAAATTCTTCAATTTGATTGAGCTGATTTGCCATCTCTGGCATTGTAATAGGTTAGAAGGCTTTACCCCAAGCACTGATAGCAACCATTTATTAAAATGTCCTTTGAACTGTAGGTTTTACAGTCACCTTCCTGGTGTGGAGAATGACAGTGAAGTATTCCAGCTCATGCTAATCAGTAGAATATTCCCATTCTTTGCAGCTTGGCATGACTGCCCTTTTGTCACATTCTTCTCCTCTCTCTCAAATCATCCGTGGTCTCTGAGTCTCCAGTTAGCAATTGCTGACTGATTAATGAAAAGAATCTTCATCCACTCAGGGCGTCTCATAATTTTTCTGGTGAGGGCAGGAAAAAAAAAAACACTAACATGAATAAGTACATTTCAGTAAGTTAGTCTAATTATTCCATAAAACCTCTGAGGTTGCAGGGTTGCAAATTAAAGAGAGATGCTCGGAACATATTAAAAATTTAAGCTTACTTATCTTAACATAAGTGACTTGAGCGGAGTGCTTATTTTGTGGGCCGTAATGAGGAAATTATTCGACTCTTGTCACTTAAAGTGCCTGTCAGTCTTTTAATGGCCTTGTTTTCCGGAGGGCTTTAAGAGGACTCAAATTAAATGATGGGGCCATCATGGTTTTTTACCTGTTAATGAAATGGCAATGGCTGTGGTTTGCTTTGCATTACTAGCAAGCTTGCTGGGTTTTTTTTCTCAGTTCATATTAATTACATGTGTCCATGTCATATTAAAAGGAGTAGTCTCCCAAAAATGAAAATTCTTTGATTAATTACTCACCCTCATGTCATTCTTCCATGCATGGAACACAAAAGGAGAATCTGAATCATCTTCACACAGGTTTCATGCAGGTTTTATGTAATTTGGCACAGATTGAATATCAACAACATTTAAAGGAATATTCCTGGTTCAATATAAGTTGAGCTCAATCGACAGCATTTGTGGCATACTGTTGATTGCCATAAAAATTAATTTTGATTTGCCCTAGTTTTCTTTAAAAAAAAAAAAAAGCAAAAATCAAGGTTTCAATGAGGCACTAACAATGGAAGCCAATTTTTATAATGTTAAAATACTCACTTTTTCAAAATTATAGCCGGAAGACATAAACAATATGTGTGTAAATTTGATCTTATAGCCAATATTACAACTTTGTTGCCATGACGACGTAATGTCAGAAAACCCTAAAATAACTGTAAAAATGTCATGTTACTGTTGTTCCCCGATGGAAGGAACGAGACATTGCGTCGATTGTAGTGACACAAGGGGTCTCTTCTGAGAGCCTCATGTACCTCTGAACTTGAGAAAAGGCCAATGTCAAGTTGGTAGACAGAATTTTTTATGCCCTGCCCCCGGACATACGGGTATAAAGGGGAGCGGGCGATTTGTTACATGTTACGTGACTGCCGAGCCAGGTGCAAGCAGGCTGCTACTTGCTAGAAGCAGCTGGGTCGGCTACACGTAACCCTCCCCAATGCCCCCAATAAAAGGTGTCATATACCATAAGGGAACAGGCAATATAACTTGTATAGGATATACAATGTATATCTTATGTATATCTTAATGCTATAGATGCGTTGGGGAATGCGTCCTTTTCCATTCCTATTCTTTCAGGGGGAAAGGCCCTGTGGAGACCACAACCTGCCCAGATTGGGGGAGGTAATTTGTGGCTAATACACATGGGGTATGTCAAACCAGCCGTGGACATGGTGCGGTGGTAGATCCTGTCTGACAGGGGAGGAGTTGCTACACACATGGCGACCGGGGGCAGTGAGGACTGCCCAAGGGAGACATGCTGAACTCACCGGCCAGAGGGATAGGGAGGAAGAGCATCCAGGAAGCAAGAGCTTAGTGGCTAACCTGGCAAAGGAGACGCACTGGATCAACTTGGTGAAGGGCACAGGTGCAAGCGGAACACCTAGTCGGTTGTTCCGTATTACCGAGTTCTACCGGCTTGGACCTGACAAAACACGGGATGAGACCGACTCAACCCTGAGGTTGTAGAAAATAGCACAGGTGTTGGGTGTTGCCCAGCCCGCTGCTCTGCAGATGTCTGCTAGGGAGGTGCCATGGACCACTGCCCACGAGGATGCCACACTTCTCATAGAGTGTGCTCGAACCCGCACGGCCTGAGTGTGATAGGCTAGGGGATAACATCAACAACCCGATAAGCTAACCTCTGTTTGGAGACGGCGTTCCCTTTCTGCTGTCCGCCAAAACAGACAAAGAGCTGCTCACAGCATCTAGAGCCCTGCGTGCGGTCCAAATGTATACGAAAGCACATACCGGATACAGCAACGAAGAGGCGGGGTCTGCTGGGCAGCTTCGCTTGCAGGTTCACAACCTAAACCCTGAAGGGGGTCGTAGGAACCTTGGGCACATAGCACGGTCGCGGTCTTAGGATGAGGTGAGCATCTGCCAGACCGAACTCCAGGCAAGTGTTGCTGACAGAGAACGCTAGCAGGTCCAACCCTCAACCCCAACCCTCATGATGGCAGCGAGTGCGATCAGGAGGGCCGTCTTCAAGGAGAGGGCTGTGACCTCGACTGAATCAAGTGGCTCGAAGGGGGTCTCTGAAGGCCTGAGAGGACCACTGAGAGATACCAGGAGGGGAACAGGCTTGGCCAGGAAGGGTTCAACCTCCAGACGTCTCTTAAGGAACCTGATAATCAAGTTGTGCTTACCAAGGGACTTGCCATCCAGTGCGTCATGGTGGGCTGCGATAGCAGCAACATACACTTTCAAGGTGGAGGGGGACAGCCTCCCCTCCAACCTCTCCTGCAGGAATGAAAGCACTGACCGAACTGCGCATCTCTGCGGGTCTTCAGATCTGGAAGAGCACCAATTTACGAACAGACACCACTTGAGGGCGTAAAGCTGTCTGGGGGAGCTCTGGCTTGGTTGATTGTGTCTACAACTGCAGGTGAAAGGAGGAAAGGAGAAAGGAGGTCCTTCCTCAGGGGAATTTGCCAAGGAGGTGTTGTCGCGAGGAGCATGAGATCCGAGAACCAGGACTGAGTGGGCCAGTAAGGAGCCTCTAAGGTGACCTTTTCCTCATCCTCCCTGACCTTACACAGCACCAGTGCAAGAAGGCTCACTGTGGGAATGCGGGGCCCCCGGGGCCAGCTGTGTGCCTGTGGGTCTGTACCGAGAGGGGCCTCCATTAGGGAGTACCAGAGCGGGCAGTTGGAGTTGTCTAAGGAGTCAAAGAGATCTATCTGTGCCTTGCCGAAGCGGCCCCAAATAATCTGGACTCCCTGGGGGTGGAGCCTCCACTCTCCGCTGAGGGATATGAGTGGCGAACAGTGACCTGAGTCGCGGCTGACACCAAAGGAGGAGATGGCACGCGAGTTGTGACGGGAGTGTATGCCACTTGGCGATTTATGTACGTTACCGTGGCTGTGCTGTCTGAACGGATCAAGACTTGTTTGCCTCGAATCAGTGGGAGAGACCTCCGCAGGGCAAAGGGTACAGCCAACAACTTGAGGCAGTTGATGTGCAAACGCAGGCGGGGCCTTGTCCAGGAGCCAGCGGCTGTGTGCCCTTTGCACACGTAGCACCCAGTTGAGAGGTGTCTGTGGTGACCACAACACATCTGGACACCTGCTGTAGGGGGACTCCTGTCCGCAGAAAACAGAGGTCTTTCCAAGGGTTGTACTTCTGATGGCAGGAAGGGGTGATTAACACACGGTGTATGCCGCGATGCCATGCCCATCTCGGGACTCAAGTCTGAAGCCAGTGCTGAAGCGGTCTCATGTGCATCAACCCGAGCGGCGTGACCACGGCCGAGGATGCCATATGCCTCTGGAACTTTTTGAGAGGAACCGCTGTGCCTGGCTTGAAGCGAGCGAGCAACCTGGTCCCTGTGGGCGCATAGTAACTCTCGAGAGTGTGCTTGGATGAGCCAGTCATCGAGGTAATCAAGTATGCGGATGCCCACTTCCTGTAGTGGGAAAGGCCTGCCTCTGTGACCTTGGTGAAGACACGAGGGGACAGGGACAGGCTAAAGGGAGGAACTTTTACTGATACACCTGGCCTTCGGACCTGAGCCATAGGGAGGGTCGACACCAAGACATAATGGAGAAGGGGGGTGTACACCACCTGTGGGGTGCTCAACGCTGTGGTTGAGAGCTGGGACAATTTGAAGCAGAGCTGCCTGTGGTTTAGTCGCAGGGGGACGCCTTCGCTGGGCAGACGGGGCGCGGGCTGCATTGAGGCGGCGGTGTGGCATGATGTGAGATATAGCTTCCGTCTGCCTCTTCACCTCCGAAAACTGCAAAATTCAGCCACAAATGGCGTTCCTGGACAACAAGGGTGGCCATCGCCCGCCCGAGTGCGTGCGCTGTGACCCTCATAGCGCTGAGAGTGAGGTTGGAAGCAGGGCTCAGCTCCTGCAGCACATCAGGATCGGGATTACCCAGGTGCAGATCTTTAAGTACTTTGGCTTGGTGAACTTGCAGGAGAGCCATGGCTTGCAGGGCAGAGGTGGCCTGTCCAGTGGTGCTGTAGGCTTTCGTAGACAGTGACGATGTTGTCCTACAGGCCTTGGAGGGGAATACCGGGTGGTCCTGCCAGGTGGCGGTGTTCTTGGGACACAAGTGGAACGTAACCACCTTGTCCACCTGAGGGACCTCTGTGGACCGCCCCACCATCCAGGGTAGTGAAAGCGGATGAGCGAAGAGGTCGGTTCTAGGCAGTAAAAGGTGCCCTCGACAAACTCGTCACGCACTTCCGGGAAGAAAGGTACCGGGGGGGGGGGGCGTGGCTATGAGCAGCGCCCTAGCCCGAGGAACCGATCAAGTAGATGAGAGGCGGGAGTGGAGGTTTCAAGTGGACATCTGTGCGTCAGGCTCAGACTGGGTGAGCAGACCCGAAGGGGGCAACCCAGACGAGTCATCAGCATCATACTCTACTGTGACGCTCTCCGATGCAGCAGAAAAATTGTCATCCAATTCCGAGGGCTCGAAGGAGAATGCCGGCTGGCCGTGAGGTGAGCCGCACTCATCCCGAGCTTGGACAGAAGCAAGCAAGCGTGCCGGGGGGCAGGTGGTTTGTGGGGTTTTACCCGGCAAAATCAAGTCCGTTGTCATCCCGAAATTGCCTTCAATGCCAGCCGGATCATCCTCAATCCCGTGGGATAAAGGAACATTGCGGGGGTGGCTGAAGTGGCTTTCTCTCATGAGAAAAGAAAGCAGCGACCGCAATGTTGCCATGGCTATGTTCTCGCACTGAGAACAGTGTGATCGCAGCCCAGGCACACGAGGCAGCTTTTATGACCGTCAGAAGTGGAGAGAAATCGACCGCATCCAGGAACTACACAGAGGCGTAAGGACATCTTGAAAATGACGCGTCCTGAAAAGGACGTTCAACGCCTGCTGTGTATTACTCTTTTCTGAGTGGGAACTCAAACTCTTTTAGAGGAAATAAACTCTTTTAGGAGGAGAAATACTCTTTCAGGCAATGAAAGCGCTGTCGAAGCGCCCAGGGACATGGACTGCACAGCGTGCAGAGAGGAGAAAGCCGCTGGAATGTGCTGTAGATCCAACAGCAGTGCTTATCGCCAGTAGAGGTGGAACAGTGGTGAACTCCGCTTTGCTGTTGCACAACCGCTCGGCTCTGAAGAAAATATTTGTCAGACAGTCGCTCACCGCTCCCCTTTATACCCATATGTCCGGGGGCGGGGCAAGCAAATTCTGTCTGCCATCTTGACATTGGCCTTTTCTCAAGTATAGAGGTATGCGAGACTCTCAGAAGAGACCACTTGTGTCACTACAATCAACACAACTTCAAGTAAATGACAGAAGGGGAATTATAATTAAATGACTTCAAAGCTCAAATAACAAGTTTTAACAGAATAATTAATGTAAGGGTTTTTTTCTGCCTAAATTTATGCCCTTAAACCCACAAACAATTGGCCCCCTTCACATCCATTGCAAGTGTCTGACTGTAACCTAAAAAAAAAAAAAAGGAGGGATGAGTCCTTACAATTTTTTGTTATAATCAACATTATGCCACAAATGCTGTTGATTGAACTTAACTTGTTTTGAACCCAGAACATTCCTTTAACAATGTCATTGGTTCTTATGTATCAAATGTGACCAAATGTCACAACGTCAAACCTGCGCATAGTTAACGCGCCACTTGTAACGGTTGGTGTGCTGGAGTGTCAAGAGGAGACGTAGGAGAAGTAACTTCAAGTTCTTTAATAATAACACTGGAGCAAACATAAAGATTCTCTACATTTTAGACATGACACTACAACTAACACTACATCTACATCTAAGGACTGACCCAGACAGATGGAACTAAAGAGAATATATACACTCAAAGACTAAACGAGGGAATGACAAACAGGTGGGGACAATGAAGAAGTGATCAGGGCAGTGGCTTGTGGGAAATGTAGTGAGGGAGAGAACTTCAAAATAAGAGCCTTGGACAAAGGTGCGGACAGACACGTAACATTACCCCCCCTCTTTAAAAGGGCGACTCCTGGCGCCCCAAGACGGAAGACGGTGAGGAAAGATCCTAGGAGGATGATTGGGGCCTGTGAGGCAACCGCAGGACAGGGAATGGCTCAGGAGGCCTGGGAGGTGGCCGCAGGACAGGTAATGGCTCAGGAGGGACAGGGTCTGGAGGCCTGGGAGGCGGCCTCAGGGCAGGGAATGGCTCGGGAGGCCTGGGAGGTGGCCGCAGGACAGGGATAAGGTCAGGAGTGACAGGGTCAGGAGGCCAGGGAGGCTTCGTGGGCGGTGCCGTGGAAGGTGGAGCCAAGGAGGACAGTGTGGGCGAAGCCGTGGAAGGCAGAGCCAAAGAGGACCCTGTGGGCGAAGCCGTGGAAGGCGGAGCCATAGAAGGTTCAAGGGGCGGATCCATTGAGGACTCTAGGGGCGGAGTCGTAGAAGGCGGAGCCATGGAAGGCAGAGTCATAGAAGGCAGAGCCATGGAGAACTCTGGGGGCGGAACTGGAGAAGGCGGAGCCATGGAGAACTCTGGGGCGGAGACGTAGAAGGCGGAGCCATGGATGGTAGAGCTGGAGAGGGCGGAGCCATGGAGAACTCTGGGGGCGGAGCAGGAGAGAGCGGAGCCATGGAAGGCGGAGCCGTGGAAGGTGGAGCCATGGAGGACACCGTGGGCGGAGACGTGGGAGGCTCTGGAGACGTGGGAGTTTCTGGCAGAAACTGGGGAGAAGGTGCCCGCTTCCTTCGCTTTCTCCTGTTGCCAATAGGGAGCGACGTTACAGGCGCTGACTCTGGGACGGTCGAGGCTACAGGATCTGGCTTTGGGACGGTCGAGGCTACAGGCTCTGGCTCTGGGACAGTCGAGGCTACAGGCTCTGGCTCTGGGACAGTCGAGGCTACAGGCGCTGGCTCTGGGATGGTCGAGGCTACAGGCGCTGGCTCTGGGACGGTCGAGGCTAAAGGCTCTGGCTCGAGGACCTTGGCAGGCGTGGGCTCTGGCTCGCTGACCGTGGCAGGCGTGGGCTCTGGCTCGCTGACCATGGCAGGCGTGGGCACTGGCTCGCTGACCGTGGTCACTACTGCTGACTGCGGCAGTGAGTCGACCACTGGAAGCAGGACAGGTTTATTTTGGGATCCCAAAATTATTTTGGGATGTTGGACAGAGTAGGGAAGGCTTGGCGATGGAGGCCGTGGAAAGCTTGGCGACGGGGGCCGTGGAAGGCTTGGCGACAATGTCCACTGTGGGAGGAGGTCCCAAGTCCTCATCCTCCACACCCACAGTAAAAGGAGAGCCGCTGAGTTGCAGTGCCACCTCCACAAAGTCACAGAGCGTCCAGTGAGGACCCGCCGGAGGCATCTGCTCCTTCATTGCACCATTTAGACCAACTCTGAAGAAATAAACTAGAGAGCTGTCCTCATAGTGCACCAAAGTCGCAAGATGCAGAAACTCACTCACGTGATCCTCAACTGGACGATCTCCTTGTTCGAGGAGGAGGATTTGCACCACTGGTAGATCCATAGTGGGTCAGTCCTTCTGTAACGGTTGGTGTGCTGGAGTGTCAAGAGGAGACGTAGGATAAGTAACTTCAAGTTCTTTAATAATAACACTGGAGCAAACACTGGAGCAAACACTGGAGCAAACACTGGAGCAAACACTGGGGCAAACACTGGGGCAAACACTGGGGCAAACATAAATATTCTCTACACTTTAGACATGACACTACAACTAACATTACATCTACATCTAAGGACTGACCCAGACAGATGGAACTAAAGAGAATATATACACTCAAAGACTAAATGAGGGAATGACAAACAGGTGGGGACAATGAAGGGGTGATAAGGGCAGTGGCTTGTGGGAAATGTAGTGAGGGAGAGAACTTTAAAATAAGAGTCTTGGACAAAGGTGCAGACAGACACGTAACAGCACTAGTTTTTATTTGATCGAATAGCTTCAGAAGTCCTGGAATGTAGCGCATGAGTCATATGTACCCGTTTTATGGATGTTTATTTGTGTCTTTTGTGAGTTTTTGGAGCTCAAAAAATGTGGTCACTTGGAACTATTCTGTATGGGAAAAAAAAACTTTCACCTTTTTTGTCCCATGGAAATAAACAGCATACAAGATTGGAACATCATGAGGTTGAGTAAATATTGACAGAATTTTTCTAATACTATCCAAGTCTTGCTTGCTCAGTGCTGTGCAAAGCTCATTTCCATTGTCGAGGTTATTGAAATTGACTGCCTTTCATTTTTTGGAAACCCAGGAGTTCACTTCACTTTTAATTTTATCTTCAAGACATGATGGTATGATGCCTTTTCTCTTCAAGGCTACCTATAAAGACCACCAAACTCTTCTCTAGGATATGTTAAGAGTGTATTAGGACTACTAAATCGAAGTTATCACCTCCTTTTCAGTGCATGGAACGAACTTGGAAAGTTCTCCATAACCAGGGATTGCCCCTCAGTAAACAGACATCCAAAAACTTTCTGTCAGCTCTTTCCCGATTCTTGATTGGTCAGCATTATTATTAGTCTGGGACTCTTAATATACTTCAACCCACTAGGCTGAAATATAGCCTAGTGGGTGAACACAAAAGGATATGAACTTTTATTTGCGGTTTTGATTTTTCCCCCTACTGCTGTTTTTGATTCAGATTAACCTCAACATCTGGAAACGTTTATAAATCTATTTATTTTTCTCTGGTTTATTTTTTTCTATTGTTATGCAGAATGTAACTGAACTATGCAAGTGTAAAAGATGTGGAATAAAGCATATCGTAGGATATCGTTGGATCAGTAGTAGACTCTATTTCTGTTTTACTGACTTCTGCTCTGCAGGCCAATGTATTTATCCTCAGAGTGAGTCAGAGGAGAAAACATCTGTAAGTCATTGAGACAAAGATGAGAAAACGTCTTTAAGTCCTTCAGACATCGCACACACCAGAGCTTCTGCTTTACTGCAGCCGTTTGAATTTAAATATAGGCTAGTTCGACCCAGGTTGATGCTAATGACCCTTATATATCAAAGGCTACATCTGTTGTGTCACAGAAATAACCTTATTACCTTATTTTAAAAGAATGAGTTCTCATTTTCTTTCAATGAAATTGTAACCAGAGTTTGTACTTGAGTGCTATTTAAGTGAATTGTAAAGACAGCCCTAAAATTGAGGTTGAAGAAAAGAAGGGCTGGCATAGGATAGCTAATAGAGAAAAGGTTTTGAATGATTGGTCAGTTGGAGTAAGCAGTTTTCTGTGCGTTGGGAATAATTAAGGAGAGGTGTAAAGTCAATAGAATGTGGTTAAGATGTGGTCTCAGTTGGGAGAATATGTTGGCTTCAGAAAATCTTGCATCCAATCGAGAGCTCTCTAGAGCTGCTCGATGTTGATAATGTGCTGTGAAATTATTTGGTGTTGATTCATGTCTCACATTGAGTAACCTTGCTATACTATCGAAGGTATTTGATTTTACAAATACAGAAGAAAATGCACACCATGACTTTAAAGTATTAAAGAGTTGGATCGATACCAAAAGTTTGGCTTTAGTTTGATGCCTGCCCCTCTGTATTGACTCTAAATCAATACTTTCAAACACATAAACAGCCTAGGGCAACTGAAGAGATAAAACCAGGGCTGTCAACAGATATAATATCTAAATTATTTCTTTAATTCAAATGGGATTGCCTATTTTTTGTAGTTAATACCTTAAAATCCCTTTTTAAGAAACAAAAAATTGTGTTGGGGTCAGGAAATTTGTTATTGTACCATGTATTATCACAATATGATTCTGTAACATGGTACATTTTTGGTACCACTGTGGTTTTTAAGTATTTTTTTATGTAATATAAATCAAAAAGTTAAATTCCAACAGTTTCAGAATCTTCTTAATTCTGTACTTTTGCCAAGGGTCATTGTAGAGTTTGAGAACATAAGTTCCAGTCCCAAAGTCCATTTATAGACTTTCATAAGTGTTTCTTAAAACTGTGGCAGCTTTCAGTGTTTCTTTTCATACTTAAGACGAAAATTGCCTCAGTAGAGTAACTGCCTACTGACTAGCGTAATATTGTCAACTCCACTATGGCACAGCAAATATTGGCCATTTTCAGTCCCATTTCCATTTGTTATTAGACAGTGGTTGTCGCAGGAGCGCTGCTAGGACAAGGAGCATAAAGCTCTGTTGCTTAGGTAGATTGAGGCTAAATGTGACAGGAGCTGAGGATGTTATCACCAATCACAGGCACCCCTGTCTCAACATAAGTGGATTAATTCCTGTGCCAAACGAGGCATTGAAAACTGCTAGACTTAAAGGAATTTTCTGGGTCCAATACAATTTAAGCTCAATCAACACCATTTGTGGCATAATATTGATAACCACAAAAAATTTTTGGACTTGCCACCCTTTTCTTTTTAAAAATAAAAAAACAGGGTTACAGTGAGCCACTTGCATTGGAATGGGGGCCAATTTTGGAATGTTAAAATACTCACTTTTTCCAAAAGTATAGCCAAAAGATGTGAACAATACACATGTAAAGATGATTTTAGTGTGATTTGTATTTTGTGAAAATTATATGAAGATAATGTTAATTTCACTATATTGAAGGATATCCTAAAATAATCTGTGTTTTAAAATATTTTATTTTTACATTATAATTCATGTTCATTTTAAAATTAGTTAATTCAATGTGGGACTTTTATTTAAAATACAAAAATAAAAAATGAAATCTAGAAGTGCTTGCCGGCATCCCACAAAGACTGTGTCTCGTTTGGAAGGATGCGTCCTATGGAGGTCGCATATATCAGGCAGCATATGTCACTGAGGCAGTCTCGTTTCATAAAAGCAAGTAGAACACTTCGAATGCAGCCTTCGAATGCAACCTTCTTTCTTGGGTATTCGGAGAATGCATGAGGTGTATCCTTCGTGGGCACTCACAACCCACAATTCTTTGCTTCAATGGAAATTGAAAAAAAAATTATGCCAATTTGCTTGTAAATATGATGTTCAAACACAAGAAATGTTAATTACCTCAGTAGACGGGTGCAGATAATATAATATGTATAATTATAGTAATATATAATTAAAATAAAGTATTAGACTAAAAGTACACCTGTAAAATCTATTTTCTTTTCTCTTTATGTCATTATAACTCTCCTAAAATGTACCTCATACATTCCCTTCTAAAGATACTTTGTTCTCTTCTCACTCAAAGCGCTCACGCTTGTTAAAGTGTGTCGTGCTGTCATAGCGTTACGTGCCTAAATGATCAAATACACTTTATAATTCCGCCACTGCACGTCTTGTCGAGGATTTAATGTAAACTTAGTCGTTTATGTCTAAAATGAATTTAAACAGTGGTACAAAAAGCGAATTTGCATTAAAATGTTTGACTTGAAGTGTACATGTAACCGAATTGAGCACTGTCTAGTAGGCTATGTCATATAAAGTCTATTAATCAAACAACATTAACAAGGAAACGAGAAAACCGCTCACTACTTTTGGACGAATAACTTGAGTCGAAGTAGTATTAAAGTAATAGAATAAAACATTGACATTTTTAACAATAATATTTTTTTAAAATATTGTTAATTTTTTAATACTACTGACCTCTGATGTAGAGAGTGTGTTAATTGGTATAATAAATTACCAGAAAAGTATAGATGATAACATAATTTCTAATTATGCTTAGCCTTTATAAAGATAGAAAAGTATCAACATTTGCAAAGCAATACTTCAGGAGAACATTCCACCAATCACAAACTTCAGAAAATTGTGCATCATGCATTAGAATGAGAACACAACAATATTTTGGCTTAAAAGATACAACAACTAAATCAGTGTGGAACACTGTATCTCAAAAGGAGGACAATGTGGCTCCCCCATGTGCTACTTAAAGAAATAATTCACACAAAAATTACAATTCTCTCATTATTTACTCACCCTCATGCCATCTGTTGATGGACCAAAAGAGCTGAGATATTCTTCTAAAAATCATAATTTGTGTTCTGCAGAAGAAAGTAAGTCACACATCCAGGATGGCATGAGTGTGAGTAAATGATGAGAGAATTTTCATTTTGGGGGAATTATTCCTTTTTAAGCATGATGTAGCCTCTATAACAAACAACTTTTCCCATGGCTGCTCTACCTCCTCTATTGTGCAGGACATGATGTGCCAAGTGATCCTGCTTATTTAGCATTTTTTTGCATTCCTTGCATTGTTTGAACATGTTTTATGCACAACAATATTTTTTGCTTTTTTTAAAGAAAAGGAGGAATAAGTCTAAATACATTTTTGTGGTAATAAACATTATGCTACAAACGCTGTCGAATGAGCTTAACTTGTATTGGAACTGTAACATTCCTGTAAGGAGGTCTTTAATGCCTGAAGATTCCATTGACTTTTACCTCATATATAGTTCATATGCAGTACAGTATGGAAACTACAAAAGTGAACAGATCTGCTCTTGTCTACATTATACAATGATAAACATTTTTGATCACAGGAATATTTGAGTGTGAGAATTATTTGAACTAAAAATAAGTTAGATAGAGTGTGTCCATTAGACCATTGACAGTGTGTTGAATCTATTGTTTTGGGTAAGTGATTTGAAGAATGAAATTCACTGGCACAGGCCTATTTAAAGATCCTCCATTACCCTAATGTGTGAGGCTTAAAGAGACAGGAATGATTGGGATGTCTGTTCGAATGATTTAATAGAGCTATGCTGTTTGGGCGAGGCTGGAGAGATAATGATTAAAAGTTTATGATTGTGAATTAGCAGAAATGCTCTTGTAGAGTGTAAAGGATGAGTAAGGAGGTGGCGGGAACCAGAAGAACAGTCAACATAACTTTAATAATGTAACTGAACTTAAAACAACATAAAACAATCAAACAAACACACACACACACACACACACACACAAACTGGCATCTCCGGTTGCCCTTGAACTGGAATCTCTGGTTCACCTGTATAGGGCTGGGTATCATAAAAAAATGTTCGATACCGATACAGATATCTTGACTTCGATACCGGTACCTAAACGATACTTTTTCCGATATCAGTTTCAGGAAATCTGTTTTAACAAGATTACAAACATTACATATTACCTAAAAAAAATGGTTTTATTTTTTTCAGTTTGTTGACTTTTTTACAGTCTCAAAGAGCCTTCTGTTCTCCTCATGCCAGGGTCAGCAGGGGCAGAGGCTATAACATTAATGTGAAGAGGAAATAAAAAAGAAGAAAGCTAAACTGTTAATTCAGCCAACCCTAAGGATAAGCACGGTTTAACAAGATAACTAGTTTGTGAGTTAAACTTGATCAGTTACGGTCAACCATAAAGCATTTTTAGCATCGATTTAGTGGGCCATCTATAGCCATACATCCAGACAATATCTAACGTTACATAGGTCCCAGTTTATAGAAATGTTAATTTAACAAGTATACAAGCATGTACCACTACAAGTTAGCTGATTTTGTTTGTTGGTTTGTTTGCTAAACGTTAACCTTAGTTAACTATAGTCCCAGTCATAGCGCTGCTGCATTCATCAGTAGTTTTGAAGGTGGACTTGTGTGGCGGGCATGCTGAAGGAGGCTCTGTGGCAGGAGGACGCTGAGAGGATGACTGCACCGGATCGGTCTTCATGCAGTCGAGCAACTTTCTGCTCTTAAGTTTTTTCCGTGCACCGTCAAGTGCTTCATCAGATTTGTCCTGCTGCCGGTCTTGGCAGCAATTATCTTGTCGCTAGTATTGCATCGCGTGCTGTTGGCATCGAGCACATCTTTTACATTTATGGGGGTTGGGACGCATACACACTACAGCCTATGTGGGAGCCGCGTCTCTGGGCATAACCGGCGTAAACTAGTGTTTTTCCTTGATGCCTAAACACAGCCAATCACCAGCACTTTTAGATTTGGGCACATTTAGCATGCTTATCACTGACGTTGATGAGATTAACCCCTTAGGTATTGAAATTTGGTATTATTTAGAGGCAATTCAGTCAGTGCCTAAAATGTATTGAACTCATTACCCATCCCTACCCCTGTATCTCTCTCTCTCGCTGATTACGAGACTCAGCTCTGGCCGTGCACCCTCCTGGCCACGCCCTCCTATATATATATATATATATATATATATATATATATATATATATATATATATAAAACAGTTAGTTTCGGTCCTCAAATCTGACTGGACAAGAGACGTTCCATGAGCTCTGATGGTCTGACAGCATCAGCACTCGGATGCTTCACTGTGAGTGTATCACTCCACTTGTGTCCGTGCCGTTCTAAACTAATGTGTAAGAGCAGTACAGATCTGTTAGGAGATACTGTCTTTATTTTTGAAAGCTAGCAGGTGGTGGCAAATGATAATTTTTGTGTGTAATATTAGCCAGTTGGTGACGTAAATTGAATCCGTTAGTCATTGTTTACATAGAACAGCGCTCTGTGATCGCTCGTATTACCACTACATTACTTAAGCTAGGACATTGTTTTAAAAGGCTTTAAATTAACAATTTCAGGATTAAGGCTTATCACAGCTGATGGTTTGATTACAGAACTCAAGGCGCATACTGAGTTTCCACATTGGATACACACTGTTTAAAATTGCGGAGGACATCGCTGTTTCTATAGTGAAAGACTCTTGCGCGGCTACCACGAAATAGGGAGAAATACCCCCCACTTGGATGCTATTTGTCCATTGAGAAACGCTGGCAGCATCTCTGCTTGGGTGTGGCAACAGGTGATCGCACACGCTCCATCTCTCATGCCTCGTGCCTGCGTCCTAATCACAGCTGTGCTGATGTAGGGCCATTACGAGCTCTTGCTCGTGTGATATTACTTAATATATATATATATATATATATATATATATATATATATATATATATTTTTTTTTTTTTTTACATTCCAGCATTCATTAACTTTTCATTTTGGCACCCTCATTTGTTCATTAATTAGTTCTGTTTGTTCACAGAGCTGATTATTAACTGTGATAACTAATTCGTGGCTCACTCTCATTTAATTTTTTCTGAAATGCTGCTTCTTGTGTGGTGTCAGACGGCTAAAGCAGAAGGACTTTTAATTTTTTTTATTGACCGCAGGTTTTAAAGAACAAGATTATCCAGTAAGTGACTGTGCTAACAGTCTCCATGAAATCTACACAAAGTTAGATTTAAGTTAAAGGAAAGGCTCTGTTTGTTCTCAGGGTATGAAATATGAAGCCAAGAGTGATAAGGATAATTAGAAAATGGTTCTGAGTGCAAATGAAAAGGAAGAGACAGTTCAAAATACATTAATATGTGTTTAATATTGTCTTCATTCCCAAGTTTAATGTGCTAATGTCTTCTTATGTCAGTATTGTAATGTTTAGACTTAATGGTGAATTCACCATTCTCTCGCTCAATTTTATAATAGCAATAAGCCTGTGGCGATGTATTACAATTATTTTACTGTGATTAAGAGGTTTTTTTTGGGAGAAGTAAAGCAGAGTCCCTAAAACCTCTTTACTGTAGGTAAAATCATTGTAACGCAAGTGTTTGAGCGGCTTATTGATTTTATGAAATGGCAACAGCAGCAATATGATGAAAGTCACCATTTTTTAATTAGAAGTTTAATGTATTATTAAGAATCTGAATAAACAATTTTTCCACCAAGAATTATGATTAATTTTCCTAACTGTTTGCAGTTGCTAGCAACATTGGAAATTCCCACATTAATACAGAATGTGCTATGAGAGGTGTTCATTTATAGTGATTTTTCTAGGGCTTTGAACGTAGCTCATCCAATCAGAATTCCGGTTCGGAACCAGAAGTTTTCATCATGGTCTATTTTTATCATTCATACTTGTTTTAATTTTATATTTATATTTTTAATTTTCAGTGGCGTAGCATCCATTAAAATGGCAAGATTGTGGATATATTTTTGACTCTCCAAGCGCAAGTCTTGTGAATCCAAGGAGTTCTTGTGTGGAAGTTCTACCTGTTAATCAGCCCCTGTGCCTAAGTAAGATTTTTAAACTTTGCAAAAATCTCCTTGAAATTCGAACACAAGTTGTTAAAAGAGATCCATATTACCATGTATTAATGGTAATAACAGCTGTTAATACACATCTTAATACTACCAGGCAATAAACAAGGCACACACACTGCGGGAGTGTGTGTGTGTGTGTGTGTGTGTGTGTGTGAGAGAGAGAGATAATGAAGTAAAAACTGATGCACTAGGTTTCAATGTTTTTCTTATTTTTTATCTGTTAAAATGATGGAAAGAATTTGTACTTATCTGTAAATGTTTCAAAAAATCAGTAAATGATAGAGAAATTGCGGTTAACATATAACCCCTGCCACCACCACTACTGGGGGTGGCATAGTGGGCTAAAGCACATAACTCTTAATCAGAAGGTCGCTGGTTCGATCCCCACAGCCACCACCATTGTGTCCATGAGCAAGTCACTTAACTCCAGGTTGCTCCGGTGGGAATGTCCCTGTAATAAATTGGAAATAAAAAACTGCAAGTCGCTTTGGATAAAAGCATCTGCCAAATGCATAAATGTAAATGTAAATATAGCTCATTAACCTAACTGGCGGTTTATAGTTGCCAGGCAACTTGGCACATTAATATGAATTCAATTCAATGTACATTTGGGTACATCCACTATCTTTCAACAGCTTCCATTATTTTTGCTCATCCAATCAGATTGAATGTCAGAACTCTTTGGTTTTATAAATTTTACTTAGCAGCTTGTGACTGCCTATGTTTTGTATGTTGGTCACTGGAAGAGGACAGTGTCTGATGCAAACAGAGAGGAAATAATTAAGTAAGTGAGTACAGATTGCCTTTGTTGACACCAAAACCAATGTTTTAGTCCAAATATACAGGCTTGGCATTTGTATAGTTCTCATAAAACATTACCTCTGTGGTTTTCATTGTTTGCTGTTTCATAACCCTCCTGATACTGTGTGATATGGTACCTACTCTGTGGCACAGTAGGTTTTCTGTTTATATTCCTGCTGGGTTCACTAAATTGATATTATTTAATATATTTTATGGTATTCTAAGCCACAAATTTAGAGAGTAGAGTTAGATAGGTGGCTCTAATAGTTTTGAATAATATTTTTCTTCACTTTTTCCATTTTTGATGCAAAACCTATGAAGCGTATCCCCCCTGCCTATTTGAAGGTTTCTACCAAAATCACATTTTCCCAGGCTCTTCTTCTCAGAGACAAAGAATATCTTAGACTCCTTTATCCTCATTGACTCAGATTTCCTGCCGTGTATTAGTGTAGTCACAGTTGGAATTTGTTAGTGTTAGTTTGCAATGCCAATGTTGTGACGAAAGCTGTCTTGATGTATTACACTTCAGTTAGGGCTCAACATATGGTGGCCTATTTTGAGAAAAGATGGTTTAGCAGGCAATATAGATGGATATTCACGGTCAAAGTCAAAGCTCTGCAGCTGTCACAATGAACTACTAGAGTAATACACGCCTAGCATCTAATGACCGTACTCACAGAGAAGCCAGTCTGAGACCTGTGAGGCATTTGGATTCACTCCATGAGGTCTAACATTATCTGAGTCAGGGCCGGATGTAGGTATGGACAGGCTCAGCCCATCCAAACATGAGTCTTGCCCACCCGATCAAACATTTGGAAAACACAGTATTAAATGTATTTTATTTTTTAATAATTATACGATTTGTGCATTGGTTAAAAGCAATTTGGGGGTGGTTGTGTGTTGCAAACATTGAGGGTGAGCTGTAGACCACCTCACAAAAAACACCAGAAATGTGTAGTATTTTTCTGTTTTGTCATTGACCAAAAACAATGACACACACACAAAGCAGCTGCTACCAACCAGAGAGTCAGAGACGTCATGGTAGTCAACAGTAATAGGAGATATTTTTGTGCAATGTATAGGTTTTTAGTGTCCATAAATAAGCCTGGTAGTGTCTCTAGCTGTGACTATGTTGCTTCTTTTAATGTGCCACAGGCTCCCTTTTCCCACTCCTCCACCGTAGAAGAGTTTGGGAGAGGCTTTTTTGATTTGGGGAGTAAGTGTGAAATGGGCCCACTTATGACATCTCCCAGCCCACCCTAGCATAGCTGGCAGGAGCCGGGTCTGACCTTGGTGTGTAGAGACTAGAGAGAATTGAGGTTTGAACTGCTTCAGAATGGTTTTCATCCTGATTCATAGTCCTCATTTCCCTCTTCTGTAAATGGAGAGTTTCTCTGAGCCTCGGCAGGGTCATGCTCCTGCATTACATTTAAAATCATTTACAGGGCTGGGTTTCTACATAGGCCCTTTATCTGCATACTCCAGCATTGCTTAAAATGAAGAAAGATATGAATAACAAAAGAGGAAAGTGTTATTTATTTTCCACGTCCTCTATCTGAGTAGATTGTTGAGTTAATTCTCTATATGTGGCATCGCATGCTACAGGAAATTCTGCAAGTTAAGTACAATTCTTTACTTCGAGCGCTTTCCCGACCTCTGCTTGACTTTGCGTTTACAGATTATATTTTATGATTATGTCTAACCCCTTTTAACCGTACCAGCATTTCTGTTTCCTGATAAAGTTAATACTGATTAATTGCTTTGAGCATTAAAGGGACAGTTTACCTGAAAATAAAAATTAAAATTTCATTATTTATTCAATCTTATTTAGTTCCAATCCGTATGTCTTTTTTTAATGGAAAACAAATTGAGATGTTAAGCAGAATGTTAGTGAATGGCAACCTCACTATTTATTGTTATGGGAAAGAGCAGTATCAACATTTTTTAAAATTTCTCCCTATGTGATCCATGGAAGATAGTAAGTCATCCAGGTTTGGAATGATATGAGAGTAATTTAGAAGTTAAGATGTACAGAATTAAGTAAATAATATTTTTTTTTGTGTGTGTGTATGTGTGTGTGTGTGTGTGTGTGTGTGTGTTACGGTAATGAAAATGAGATTTCTTGTTTTACATTAAGGTTAATCAGAATTCAAGGGAAAATGTATTGAATTGTCATGAAATAATGCAAAAATGGCTCTACAAATAAACTTCATTCTTTAAAGGGGTCATGACATGCCTTTTTTAAAAGTTTTTTTTACAAAATAGGGTCAAAAATTTGTAAAACATTATCTTTTTCCACCCTCATTCTGACATGCTCGGTTTACTTGAAAGTAAACGCCCACTGGTATGATTGGCTCTCTGCTCTTGACTGACCTGCTCTCTCATGTAAAGTAGGTGTTGATATGTTGTTGTGGAGGCAGTCAGATACAATTGTCTTCCACAGTGTGACATCACAATGTGGAAGAAGTAGAGAATGAGTGGTTTTGGCAGCTTGGATTCAACAATTAAATTTTTTTGCTGTAAGGAGGAAGTTTTGGGATCTGAAACATAGTGTTTTTTTAATAGAATGAACTCTTATATGTTAAAAGATCAATGAAAAATTGATTCCTCATGTCATGACCTCTTTAAGTGAAATACAATGTCTCTCTCTGAATGGATTGTTAAGTTGATTTCCGATATGTCATGCCACGCTACAGGAAGTTCTGCATGTCAAGTACAACTTTTCATTCGAGAACTTTGCCGATTATGGTTTTCAATTTCCCCAGATCTCTAACCCCTTTAAACCACACCATCACTTCCAATTCCCTGGTGCCTACTAAGTAATTGCTTTAAGTATTACGCTGGCAATGTGTAATCAAGCCAGTGGGAGATCACTTTCGGACCATTTATGATGCTTGACAGTTGGTGTGACTCGCTTTTCCCATACCAACCCTGTGCCCTTTTGCACTGCTCATATTCACCATTTCTGTACTAATTACAGCTTGCACAACAGGTCACATGCACAACATTCTCACATGGACCTGCTCACCCTTCACATTCATTACGCTGAAAATGTCACTTCGTGGACTAGTTGTGCTCTTTCTTTCCCCCGCTCTGTTTTCCGCCTGGTTACCCTCTCGATCCTCCATTCATTTGAACTTCATTAGATGCATAAGGAAGTGTTTTGTGGCAGTGTTGGCTGGAATTCTCTTTGTGATACTGTTATGGGTGCTGGGATTCTGGATACTTGTGGTCCACTCTGTTAACTGTTTTAACACATACTTGGCTCAGGCTTCTGTTAAACTTATGTTTTGTGACTGATTTCATTGTTCAACATACAGTACGTTTTCCCCTGCTGTTCTAAATATTTTAATAATTTCTTACATAAATACTGTATAAAAGCTGGGCTTTGGCTTACCATAGTTAGTAGTGTTACAATTTTTGCTCTTCAGGTTAGGGATTGCAACAAACTTCAACCCTATTTTGCTGCGTAGCTTGTTTCACACCATTGTTACGGACATGGATGATACCTCAAATTAAGTGGTTAATTGTTAAGGAGAGAGTTCTGTTACTTTTCTAACCTATTAGACTTGTGATTTTTGCCTAGTGAATGATAAATCAGGTAATACATTTCCACTCAAACCATTTATGTGCATCAGATTATCACTTGGGGGTTGGGTTCTTACGACTTGGGCCACACAGAACACTCTAGCAAGCAATGACCCAATCTGCTTTAGCAACCACATAACTACAGACTTACCACACACAGAACACCTTTATTAACCACAAAACAATGCCCTGACAAATAGCAACCATCGTCAACACCCTACCATCATGGTGGTGAGTTTTGCATGGGCAAGCACCACTCAGATTTTGTTTAGAAAATGTACAAATCTTGTTTGTACATCACTATAGGTGTACAGTGTTGTCACAAAGAACACGTAGAGAATCTCATCTATTTCGGGACTCATTGGCCTGATGATTGTGTGACCTTATAGTGTTGAAAAGATGAGATGTAAGCTTAGATAGTGATAATCTTTTAAGCCAACACAAATTTAATTACTGACGGGCAAACAGACTGATACTTTTCCTGCCTAGGTTTGGAACGCTCTGTAACAATAAAACCGTAACGGTACCCTTCAAACTTTTCCAAAAGACATAGCTTTTATATTTCATTTGTCATGGTTGATCAGGCCGTCCTTTTCATCATAATGGCGATAAATGTGATTATGTGAATACTTTGCTCAAAAGCCATGTTCCCTGTTTTCTTTTCTGTTATTGTTGAGAGTGATTTATTGCCATGGATTATACATGAAAGATACCTCCTTGGGGTACCTCTGAGTGCAAGATCAAGACAGTCATTTAATTTCCTGTAGGCTAGGGTTATGTATGATCTAGAGTCATTTCTGGTTACATTTGAGGTTTAGGAAGTGTTATTTTCACTGAATAACCTTTCAAGTGACAGGGCAGTTCAATTAATGTTTTCTCTCTTTCTTTTTCCGGCCTGCCTCCCTTCTGTGAAACACCTCCTCTGTGACTTGCCTCTTTTAAGGTAAGATATTATATATCTTGCTAATGGTACAATTATAGAATTATCACCATGTTGCTCATGCTAATGGAAAAAATGGTTATGTATTAGTCTTTGAACATGTGGCTAAATCACATGCTCAGGTCACATTACTCTCCAAAATCAAAGGAAATAAACAATACATTGTATGTTGAATGAAGAAAATGAAGCCTCATTCTTTAAAATATAAGACAAATAGTTACACAACAATTAAGTACAGTTTACCCCCAAATGCTCAGTATGGTAATGTTGTCAGGATGATTTTATTTAATTTTGTTTTGTAATTCCTAATGAGGGTGATTTTCATTCGATTTTTGCTACTGTGATACCATACTTTTTCAAGTACTGTATTACAATTCTGTAATAAAATGTATTTTGTTTGATTTAAATCAGCATCAATTACTGTAAAGTCAATACAGCAAGTACAACCATGTCGCATAAATGTTTTACAATTTAAATAATGTGTCCTGGACATGTTCTTGACATGTTTCTTGAGATGAAGTTGTGTGCTGCACTTCATATGCATATGACATGAACCTCATGAAGTGAATTTTTAAAAAAAATAAAACTAAACATAACATTGGGCTAGAGAGACACAATCACATACATATAGACAAACAGGGGTAGACAGATCAGACAACCGTTAAGTTTACGAGCTCTCAGAGTTTGGTTTTCTTCTTAATGCTGCAAATCTGGTTGTGATTTAGCAGCTCGCTGAGTCTTTTTGGATGCTGTCCATTGGCTGCCAGTCTTTCTAAACACAAGCAACTGCAAGCTGCATGGCCAGACTCCCGCTCCCTGTGAAAGAGTGGAGGCCCACCACGCTGTCTGCTGACGGGTCAAGGACACGCCTGCAAAACAGTGGCAGCTACCTGTCATCCCCCGGATTTATCACATTAGGCAGTAGCTCATGCATTAGACTGGAGCAGCAGGGACTAATGAGAGACAAACCTGACCTTTAGTACACTCCCTTTACCCTGGAGGTTTCGAAGGGTCTTTTTTTCCCCAATGCTATATGTATACACTAAATTGATGCCTTGAGGGAAATGGTGATTTGCTGTTGAAATAATTTATTTTATTGTTATGTTTGTAAATGCATTAGCTAGCAGAAACCCAATTGGCACATAAAAACAGAAGGGAGACAAATTAGTAAGTATTATGTTATAATAATCTCCATAAGCTAGCCTTTGGTGGCAAACATAGAGGCTCTGAGTGGTGAAGTGTGTCACTATCAACACCAAACAGAATTGAAAAAATTATGTCTGTTTTCAGACTAGTTTCAAACCCCCACCTTGTCTTTATTGTTTGGTCAAACAGGTTGTCCTGCCTTAAACTGATGCCGTAGGTTGAACTAAAGTTGTTACTGCTGGTCGGTTGGACTGCTCAAACATATCAGTTCATTTGATGCTTGTGATAGTAATTACTCCACTCTGCTGATAACATTGTGGTGCAAAAACACCACTGGACCCAAGAGATTTGCGTGGTCTGTGCTATGATGCAAGCAGGAGTTTGGAAAAAGCTGCAGCTGTCAGATACACCACCTCATTTCTGCTTTTGTGCTGCCTTGACTACTCAATAGCCTCCTAGTCACTATGAGACAGTAATGGATAAGTTGGACCATAACCTTACATGCTGGACTTGTTCCAGAGTTGTTGTGGTGCTTGTTTGTGTTCTTTACCAGAGGTTCACAATAACAGTGTCGGAAGCCATTAGCCCACAGTGTAAGAGGCCACCTAACACTGGCCGCTTAGAGCCACCTGTAACAAGAATTTCCAACTGCACGAATGGCACTAGAGACTGAGCCAGAGGAGTGCTCATATGTCATCAACACATGCCTGTCAGTGAGCCACACGATCTGACGCTGGCTGTGCTATATGTCACATTTGATAAAAATACAATTTAAGCCCATTGCTGTCATTTGGCAGAATCCATTGGCAGAGGAAAGCACAGAGCCTATATGACAGCCTATGTACAGAGAAACAATGTTCTAAAAGGTCACCAAATAAATAAGCAAAATTTATGACAACACATATTACCATACCAATGTTTTTGTGTCAAGCTGGGATGCTGTAATGGGAGTTACAGCTTGACAATATAAATTATATTTAATTAAGAACTTTATCCAGAAGATACAAGCACACACATATGAAGGCCAGCTGCCCGTAAACGCTCTCTCTCTTTCTCGCATCACTGTCCGCAGTCGGCCTTTATCCCTCTTGGAGGCTTGATTAGCCTGATAAGGGGCCGGGTGTGTAGGATCACGACCCGGCCCAGCCCTCCACCCTGTCACATTCCTCCCTTCATTCTCTCAGGCCAATGAGCCCCCGGCATGATGTACATCCATCCTCCTGGGGGAGGGTCATGCCTTACGCTCCATCTGCCAGCAGGTCATCCCCGCCTTCATGAATCTGGGAGGGGACAGGGGGGGAAACAATAATGATTCAAACAGGGGGTACTTCCTGTAACTGTGTAGTACCCCCAACAAAAAAAAACACTATCAAATTTAAAAGAGAGGGAAAAGGCCAACGCGGAGCGGCAGTGGCAGAGAGAGAGGAGAGAGAGAGAGAGAGAAAAAAAAAACACTTACTCGCCAGTTCTCTGATATGCCTTAGCTTGGTCATTGGCCACTCCTCCACCCTCTAACGGACGACAGCTGCTCTGTTGGGGTGGATGGTAGCGGCGCATTCTCGGAGAACAGAAGGGGTCGGCAGCGGTTCTCCCGCTCTAGGCGGTCGGCCGGGAACCCCTCCCTGATCGTGGTCGGTGGTCCTCTCTTAACCAGCTGCATTTAGCTGCTGGTAGGGGTCTCCCCCCACCACTGGCAGCTCTGACCACTCCAGGCGGTCAGCTAGGAGCCCCTTCTCCCCTTGCGGTTGGTGGTCGTTCCTCCGCTTCCAGATGGCCAGGCTCCTCCATCCCCAGGCAGATGGCCATGGCTGCTCCGTTTGGATGGATGGTATCGGCGAGAACTCCACTATGGCGTATCCCTTCTCCCTCCCGTGGTCATCAGTGTAATGGGAATTATGGAAAGGAGGAGGCGAGAACCGGCTTGACAATATAAATGATAATTAATTAAGAACTTAAACCAAAAGACACAAACACATACATATGACGGACAGCTGCCCATAAACGCTCTGTCTTGCTCTCTCTCGCACCACCGGCCACAGTCGGCCTTTATTCCTCTGGGAGGCTTTATTAGCCTGATAAGGGACCGGGTGTGTAGAATCACGACACCTGTCACAGATGCGTTTCCCAAACAATGTTGTAACTCACTGCTTAACCATCATAGTACGATACACTGTTGGAGAAATTAACTAGATAGGCATGATTGTTTCCCAAATCTATAGTAACAATGTAGCACATCCATCATTCAAACCACATTGGTTCAACAATATAGAGTTGTCAGTAATGATGTTTCGCAGGGGGTGGAGGAATTACTTCTGTGGGTATTAATTTATAGTTGCTCATTTACATGTACACCATAAAGCTCTTTAATGTGCAAAAGCTGTTGAAGACACGGAAGCGGGGTGCACTGTGTAATGTGATGCATTGCACTGCAATAGAGGGTTTCCATCTACATCAGATTTAGGGGTCCCCCCTGGAGTACTTGAGCACATACGCACATGCGCACTATTCCAAAACAAATAAACTGCACTTATATGTTAACAAACACACAAAAGCTGTGTTCTCCAACAAAAAACCATGTGTGATAAAGCACTTTCTCTTCACAGCCTTTAAATGCTTTAAACAGCCTTAAAGTTTCTTAAATGCATTAAAACATGGTCAAAGTGTTGACATTATAAAATGTATATATATTTATTAAAATCAATATATATATATATATATATATATATATATATATATATATATATATTGAAAGATATAGAGGCCACACCAAAGCCAAATGATGTCCACACAGCAAACTAACAAGGAACTATGCTTCTGAACACAGGTGGCGAGCTTCCGACCACTCAAATTTACAATGCTGTTTGCGAATATTCGTTGGAACTACGGTTTCGGGAAGCACCAAATGATTCAACCATAGTTGGCTAACAATGCTTTTGGGAACCACACCCCAGTCTGGGATGCTCAAACTGTCAGTGTTTTGATAGCACCACTGAGCCAAAGTTTTTTTTTGTATTTTTAAGTATTTTCAATTTCCGAGAACTCATTAGCTAGCTTATAATATCTGCATATTAAAATGTGATACTGTAGGAATAATGTTAACCTTAAAATTATGATATGTTTCACCTTTAAGAAGAGAAGACACCCTATGTTCTCAGCTCATGATGGGCTTCATTTGAAAAACAAATCAGTATTCATTCAGAGAAACCTACAAAAATGAGTGGCCCAAGCAAACACTGTGTAATCTGCACAAATTTGTTTAATGATACCTGATAACTGGCAAATACCGGCCGCTACGATTATTATTATTGGCGAAAATGATTGGAAATGCAATAGCATTTCTTATCGTATTCTGCCCCTTTGAGCCTTATGTTTGCTGGAATGAAAGTCATGTGCTAAAAGTTAAAAAATACAAAAATCGCAACAGACCCAGCATTTGAATTACATTTTTTTTCCAGTCCAAACACTTGAGCAGATATTACACACCTGTGAGATATTGATCTTTCCTTTCCAAAAAAAGCTCAGAAACCATTTTCTTGTGGCAGATGCTTGTGGCAGCCATGTAAGCTCTTTCTCTAACAAGAGCACTCTAATTGGTATAGACATTTTAATTTGGCTGTGGCAGAACATGAAGGCTATGGCGTGGTCATTGGAGTTGCCAATGTCCTTTCTCTGGTCTCTGGCAGTGATGCGCTTACAAAATGAACACTCGTGCACATTATAAAGCATCACAAGCCAATGAAGTCTGTAGGCCTATGGGACTATGATAAATGAGGTCGATCAGGATAATTTGAAAGAAAAGTGAAAAATGTTGAAACCATGAGACTCGTATATCTATTTACAGTGTGTACATGTATCTCATAATTACAATATTTCCGTCTGCTCTTGAAGGCTGTTTGAAGGGAAATTTCATGCAAAAATTACAATTCTGTAATTGTATATGCACCCTCATGTTGTTCCAAACCTGTGAATTTATTTCTTCTGTGGAACACAAAAGATGTTGTGCAGAATGAAAGCCCCAGTCACCATTTACTTTCAGTGGATAAAAGGAGATGGGTGACCAACAGCACTGAAGTTGAAATAACTAGGCAAACCATTCACATCTACTGCAGACATGCTTTCTGCCATTTTTCACATGGACATGCCCCTTCCAATGTCACAATTTAGCAACTCAGTTTCATAGAGAATTCAGAGATTACCATTGGTATATAATTTATCATGCATGTTCACATAACTCACAATTACTGCTTAAGTCCTCAGACATTCCCTTATGCTTTCCACCTTGACATGGCTTTGTCAGTCTCAGAAATGAGAGGCCATCTAAGCTGTTGTTGTCAGTCATTCTCTCATCTCTACATGATGATTATTATTTCACACTGCCCTCTGTGAAACTACCAAATTGTCTTGTCGAATACAAATACAGACATTTCTATGAGTGCCACTGACTGTTCACTTAAGTGTCAGTGCTGCCCGGTTCTCTAATTTGGCAGGGTCAAAAGGGTTGTGGTATGTTACATAGAACATCAGTGAGAATGAGAATGAGAATATTTAATGGCTCTCTCTGCACATAGAAAGATCCACAGCACTGGTAGCTGTCTATTTTTACAAGCTGTCCTCAACTTGGCCACCACAGACTCAGTATCTCCTGGATGTGACTCTTAGTAGTCTATGCCATATGTCGAGCAGCATTTGAAAGCAGGGCAGCCTCTTTTTAGTGAGCTGAGCTAATGACTCTTCTTCCTCATGGCTTGACACAGGCGTTTATGGCAGGCTTTTTCCTGCCCTTCCTGCCCTAGCTCAGTTGCTATTAAGGGACATTAAAATGAAGATAATACATGTAAAGTGTCGGTGGTATCCACAAAACACAGCCTCACAGACATATAAAGAGAGATATGGTTCAATGACTACCACAATCGTGTTCCCAAAACAACCTATAGTGTCCTACCCCCAAAATTACACAACAGGCCACAATTACAACCTTGGGAAAGCTTGAGTTTTATAAAGAATTAAGGGGAGGAGTACTGTTTGAGGAAAACGTCCTGTAAAATCATCTTGAGTCATGGATTTCTCATGCATTGTTTTGGCTTTCATCTCCATTAAAAGATCATTTATTTCCAGGGCTGTTCATAAATTGTGCTTGCAGAAGACTGACTTAGAGAAAATGCAAAGATTTTAATATTCATCACAAGGTGAATATTGTTTTGTCGCATATTCCCACACAAGATTAAAAATATATCCACGCCTTTTCCATTCGACTAGCACTGGTATCTCAGAAATCAAACGAATTATGATAAAGACGTGATTTATTGCACCATTTGATGTTGCGGCATTCATTTCATAACGTGGAACAGGATTCCTGAGTACAGAAAGTGATTAAGCGGTGGGAGCTATGAAACTTAATTGTTTTACACATGGAGTATTAATATGTCAGCTTTAGTTCTACCCCTGTTTTAATATTCTTGCTGTTATTTTACACTTAATATAATCCATGCATCACTGCTAAGATAATATACTGTACATCATAACATAGCTTGGGATAGGCTGCCATATCCCAGTGTTCTGGAGACACCACAACTAGACTGTTTGAGCTGTTTATATCCTGAAAAACAAAATTGAGTTGTGTCTCTTCCTCTAAATAGATTACAGCTGTGGTTCAACCTATTTCCAGCGTGTCTGGTGCTGTAAGTTTAAGCCTGTAGCAGAGGGGTACTCAAGTACCAAGAGGTTCAGTCTCTACAATTCCTTCCCAGCAAAGGTCCAGATAATATGTAGCTCACAAGGTGTCAGTAGTTATATGGCTAGGAAATGATGTATAGTTTTTCTTCTCTGAGAGATCTTTTCTACCAAAAGATTCAAATATTTCCTCAATACTTCATTAGTCAAGAGCACTTGGATATGAAAATTAAAATATAAGATTAACAGTTTTTGTTGAAATATTTTTATATTTAGAATCTATACCTATGTATGAGGGAGGCCTTTTGACAGATAAAAAATAATGTATGGGGGATCAGTGGTGTCCCGAGAAAAAATATATAAAAATGTAAAAGTCTGAATGAATAATACATTTCCTTGCCATCATGCCATGATGACATCTCTGATTAATTTTCACAAAATTAGAGCAAAAATCTGTTTGTTTAATATGAAAGGCTCATAAAATGTTGATTAAAAAAAACTAAATTTAGATGGAAAAAAATTTATAGTCTAAAGGGGCCACGTTATCTTCTTACACAAACCTGGCTTAGCCGAATCACAAATCAGACAGATGAAGATAGTTTCACTTCACTTCATTTTTTATTTCTGCTGTGTGTTTAAGCAAATAATGCCAGTATCTGTAGCTGTACATCCGCTACTATTGTTACCTCAACTTGTATGTACAGTAGGCTAAATCAGGCTCATATCTATAGCGGGGAGAGAGGCAATGCCTGCGGAGCCGCTCTAGAGAGAAATATTTCTCTCTAGCACTGAATGCTTTGTATTCCCGCTCCACACACGTATACACATATGCTTACACAATCACTTAGCCAGGTGTCAGATGACTAGCACAAAGTTTCAGGCGGACCGGAGTCTGTCTATTTATTACACCTGCTGTAGCAAGACCTGTTCAGTCAGCCTTTATATTGCAGTAACATGTCAATACCTTCTTTCAACTCCTTGCACTCTTAGTTTTATAATATATAGTGTGTTATATACTGTTGTTATTTTTGGCAAATGTTTTCCAGTATATTCCACATGTGGCTATTTTTCAATTCGAATAGATTTTTCCTCTTGAAACATTGACTGCAGACTAGCACAGAACACATGATTTCACTACTGCCAGTGCTTCAGCCAAATTGTATATGCCCATGTTTATTGTGTTTTTAATTAGAGGACAGCTCGATACGAGAGGTGGAGAGAGAGTGGTTTCGAACATATGTGGTAGTGCACATCAAAAAGTGTGTGGCTTGGTTTAATTGCATCTAGGCTTTTAACGGACTAATAGAAAGCTGCTGCCCACGGGATTGACAGACTAAAAAATGTCTGACATTAACTACTTGGTTGCCTGACATGGAAAGCTTAAACTGCCACAGGCTAGGTTGTTTAGTACAGTGGTTTGTCATTGCTGAGGCAAAGAGCATTTCTTCAGAAAAATCTTCAGAATAGCGTCCAGTGAAAGCTGGAAGCCTATAGTACTTTGCATGGCACTGTTTCTTTAAGACTGCTAGATAGACATTTTTGACTGGTGTGGTGTGTCTTCTTGTTTTTGAAGCATCACTTGCACGAGTCCACATTATTAAAGGGACAGTCATTAATAAAAGGGGTCACCCTCATGTTGTTCCAAACCTATATGACTTTCTCTCTTCCTTGTAATACAAATGGAAATGTTAGGCAGAATGGCAGCCTCAGTTACCCTTCACTTTCATTGCATCTTTTGAATACAATAAAAGTGAAAGGTGACTGAAGCTGTCATTGCCTAATATCTTTTGTGTTCCAAGGAATAAAGAAAGTCATGCAGGTTTGGAAGAACACAAGGGGTTATTTTTATATTTTTTTAAATTATCCTCCCTTTAAACTGCTGTTCCTGTGATGGGTCATATTAACATTGATGCTAATGATCAAAGCAGTGATTGATGTGGTTGGGAACATTATCATAGAACGGTACTTTCAGTAGTGGCTTGAGAGGCACCCGTTCCCTTCAATCAAAACACAGGCCATCATTGAATGGCTGGATACATCAATGAACACCCAAACAAAACTACATTCATGGGTAAGACAGAGGACAGAAAGTGAAACAGAGAATGAGGTGGACAGACCGTTGAGGTTTGAGGGAGCTTCAATCCAGCCATTTGGGCCAGTCTGGGTAAATCAAGAGATCAATGTGTAGAAAGAGAGTCTGTTATGCCATTTTGCACAAGGCTGAAAGAAAGTGGGAGAGCCGCCTCATCCATCACACCTCTCCCACCACATCTAATCCCCCCTCCATCCAAGTCCAGCTGAAACTGAATTACACTTCTGACAGAGGCTTTTACCGCTTTTCTAACATGGCCCTGCTCTGCTTTTTGTCTGATCCTGGAACACTATCCTTTACCATAATGCTTATTTATGCATTTATTATTGGCATAAATTGATTTGCCATTAGCACCTTATAGTAAGTGAGAAACAAAGATAAATTTACAGTTTTACAGTACATGTGAGACAGTATACAGTGGAGTTCAAAAGTCTGAGTCACA
This sequence comes from Moxostoma hubbsi, assembly GCA_032164185.1. Lineage (NCBI taxonomy): Eukaryota > Metazoa > Chordata > Actinopteri > Cypriniformes > Catostomidae > Moxostoma > Moxostoma hubbsi. The sequence continues at coordinate 4,472,106 of JAVLUX010000151.1, read as the reverse complement.
TTGAAAATCTGAGATTCAAAATATAATTTGAACTTGGAAATTCAAGTTTTAGGATGTTTCAAAATGAAGAAAACAATTAAGGCATATTTAAGATCATGCACTCTTTCTTGGTCACTAATCAAATAAGAAATGGATATCATGGATCATCAGGATTTACACAAACGTGTGGAGTCAATTCCAGATAAAGTACATGTTGTCATTAAAGCAAAAGGGCGGCATACAAAACTGTAAGACATTCAGAAACTTTTTAACATTTTTCAATTTAACTTTATATTCATATTGTCTTCCTGTTGATATAACATATAATAGTATTACAATAGAAAAATTCCAATTAGAAGCATTTTCTTAAGTGAACTCTTAAACAATTCAGGATAGTGCAAGTACTTTATGCATATACGTACGTCCATGTTTTTCCACTGCTAACTCAATAAGCCTTGTGAATTTGCTTATTCAGTTGGACGTTTAAGAATGGTTAACAGCATTCAAGGATGCACCTTACAAACAATGGCCATTACTGTTCTGTTAATATTTAGCCAGCAATGAGCAACATTTATCTTCCTTTCCTAGTGATTTGTTTTTATAGGCTTCAAACCTCTGAAAATACATTGTTTTAGGAGACATAAAGACATTCTCCCACCAACAAACCGCAATATTGAATTGAAAAGAGTTTGCAGGATCAGTAGCGTCAAACAATGGAGAAAACGGAGTCAACACAACTGAACATTGTGAAATAAAAACAATTAGAAATAGTGTCAAGATATTCAGATTGGATATGTTTAAAAGCATGAACTGAAACAGACTGTTCCTTGTATGTCTGTTTGAATGTTTTGAAGTAATATATGAATGGAATGCTAAGTGTTATTTTATTTTATTTTATTTTATTATTATTTTTTAACACCCCAGCTAAACCAACCTAAGCTGGTTTGCTGATCTTTGATGGTTTAAGCTGGTCTTCCAGCCTGCCCAAGCTTGTTTTCAGCTGGTTTGGCTGGTCAACCAGCTGGTCTTCCAGCCCGAACAGCTCAAAAGTGCCTAATTTTATCTCCGCAAGGCAATCACCTGCAAACACCAGCACTCCCCAAACCCCAAACTTTTCAAACCACTTCCATTGACTGTTCTAAAATACCATTAATACTCATAGGGAGCAAACACCAGTTTATTTTCAGTGCTGTGAATTGAGTTCAGGGTGATGGGTAGGCATTTACAGGGAGTGTGATTAAGTTAAGCCACAGAATTATATTCAAGAAGAAAGACTGAATGTTGTCGACTGCATAGTGAGATTTCATTAGCATGATTCATGTTCACCCCTTTACATAGCTGAGCAAAAAAAATTTAAACTTAACATTTCAAAGGGTAAAACGACAGGTTCTCAAATGTGAAGCTTATAAACATGTAATTAGACATTCAGCTTTCAATGGGAAAAAGAGTAAGCCAGATATAATGTCTAACCTAGAGCACTGTCCCTCTTAAAACCTTCAGTCAGTGGAAAAAACCTAGAATAGACGATTACCTCACTCTGCTCGCTTTGGTTTCAGTCAAAATTTGGTAACGTGTAAAGCAGATGAAAGACACAAATGAAAGGTTGTGTAATAGAAGTTTTTCATATGCTTAGCACATCTTGGGGACATTTTGGCAGGTGCGGTAGCATTAACAGTAGATCATGCGTATCGAGCATGTAATTTAAAGCTCAAAAAAGTTGAATATTCCTTCATCCTGATTCACCCCTCTCCTCAGAGAACACGTGGATCACTTTCCTGGATGCTGCTCAACAAACACACGTCGGCCTATTTTTTATGGATGTTCCACCTACTGCAGTCATCTGCATTATATTTTGTTTTAGCTGTGGTCTTGACCATGGCAGTGTCAGTTTTTCGACTTTTGCGCACTATTAAATCTTTCTAGTGCTTTTTATCTTATTTTTGGCTTGAAGGTTAAAGCATTAAGCATTACAGAGCTTGAGGTAACTCAAGTGGCTGTACCTGTATACAGTTTTTTCTTGTCTGAATTAATGACACAAATTCAAAGACAACCTTTTATCTCTCACAAATGTACTTCATGTATACTGATATACAGTATATAAGAGATAATTATGTTAAAATATTTGCCAATTAAAGGGAATCGGTCATTCATGTTCGTCTATAACATCTACCACTCTTCCGGGATTGCTTTCTACTTGATGTTGCAACATGGCTGGAGGAATTTGCTCCCATTCAGACACAAGAGCAACAGTGAGGTCAGGCAGGTTGTTGAGATTATGGGGCCTGGCATTTGGCTTTCTATTTCACCCTAAAGGTGTTCAGTGAGGTTTATGCAAGCCAGTCAAGTTCTTCCACACCAGACTCAGTAAATAATTTCTTTATGGAACTTGATTTGTGCTCAGGGGCAATGTCATGCTTGAATGAAAAGGTACACCCTATTCTACTGTAAATGTATGACTAAGGAGATTGCATGGAAGTATGCAAGATTTGTACGTACCTGTGAGTTATAGGTGTCGATAAAATAGCCAAACCCATTAACAGGGTGTGTCCCTATACATTTGGCCATTTAGGGCTGTGTCTATACCTTTGTAAATGTTCATGGACAGAGTATGGAAACGAGCCATTCCATTAATGATATTTGAATCTTACCAACATCTTGGGGGGGGGGTGTATTTCTGTTGGGCCATTCAAGGAAGCCATCAGTCACTTAAAGCAAAATGGTGGGTTTTAGTGCACGAGTAATCAAATAAAATGTCTTGTGAGCACATAATTGACCCCCCATGCCATTTTACTTATTTTCATTGTCTCTGACCAGAAGACCACGGCCAATCTAATTAGAGATGAAGCATAATGGACTTGCATGGAAGGATTACCCCCATAACACGGTCAGCAGTATGGATTTCTATTTCTACATCTGCGCATCCTTGAAACTTTATACTAAATGGATCCTGATCTACCAGCAGTTCAGTTGCCATTGCAGATGGTCAGGGTGTCCAGTCCATCTGATGTGTGCCATATTTGTGGTAAAGAGGTTAATTTAATACTTCTCTTGTGTGACTCATCGGGAGAAATTGTTTTACAATGGCTCATCATTTCCCTCAAAACAACATGCCTTGATCTGCTGTTGTATGCACTTTTGAGTAATTGTTTGCTTTGTAGACCGGTGATATAGCCTACTTTAAGTACAAATTATTCTCTTGTCCTCATTTGCTCCCCACTTAGACTGGCCTCTCATATTTATTAAGGTAAGAGGGTAAACTTGCACTTAAAAACATAGACAACCCTGATTAATCCCAGCATCTGGCTATTTATCTGTGCTTTGCAAAATACAGCCAAACGTCAGAATTAGTCTTGCTTATGGAGAGTATCAGCAGACTCCACTTTTTGTACTCCCTTTTTTACCCATAAATCTTAGAGCAGGGAGTGTGTGAGCTGTGTCCACTTTTACCCCGTACCCCTCCCTCTCTCATATTTCCCACTTGATTGTCTCCTGTTGTCTGGACAGCTGTGTGCAGCTGGTTTCTTTGTGCTTGTGCTAAGCTCAATACATTACTCCTCAGAGAGTCAACGGGACCTCCGTATCAGCTGTTAAATATATTGCTTTAACTCATGGGAGAAATAATGATAGAAATTAAAGCCTTTGTGTTAAAATATAATGGTACTACCATATTTTTTGCATATGTACCATGTTACTACCGTGGAATTCTTGGAAGTGTCTTGGAGTACCATGTAAGTACCATGGAACCTGTATGTCAGTACCATGGTATATACTAATGTACCATGGTATTACCATCACTGCACCATATTACTGCCACAATACATTTTTGTAAGGAGAGGAGTTAGGAGTAAGCAGCCTTAGAGACCATTCAACCCAAACACATTATTGCATTTAAAAAAGTTAGATGCAGTGCAACAAATCAAACAGGATGCTGGTGTTATGGAGATATATTTTTCAAAGTTGACATGCTTTTTTAACCTGACATGGCGCTCCTGCTTGAGATGATAAAAACACAGAGAGATGTGGCGTTATGGTCAAAGCCCATGTCAATTTATTTCGTAACCCATTTCAAATCCATTTTCACAACTTCAAAGCCAGAAAATCTGACAAAATCTGTCTTAATAAAAGCACACTCTGCATCCAAATGGCTGTACATCCATAGTATTTACTGAATTAGATAAAGAACTAAACCTTAAGGTGTAACAAAGTGTCCATCTCACATTGCTTTTTTTTTTATTGTTTTTTTTTTTTTTTGCATACTGTGCTACAGGACAGTATGCATGTTCAGTAACCAGGACTTTGTTGTGATATTTAAAACAGTGTTTTCCAACCTTTTTTCTGCCACGGCACACTTTTTATGACTAAAAAATTCCACATATAATTCCACTATCCCACATAGCCTAAACATCATCAATATCTTTCCTTTTCAAGAACTTATTCTTGTTTTACTGTCCATTTACTTGTAATGTTTGAAATTCGGCTATGCAAAAAAAAAAAAAAGACTCACATGCTGTGCTTGCGTTAGACTTTCTCATCGTCCGTAATTTTGACGGATAGGGTCGTAAAAATTCCGTCATAATCTATTATAACCCGTCATTTTAATTATCATATTTTAATGATAATAAGAATTTAATAGCTTTTATTTTCTTTCACATTTTTATTTTTAATCATGAATTTACAGGATGAGCATATAGCAGATAATTCATTTAATTATTTATTTATTTATGAAGAGAAAAGATGAACAACAGAGACACCACATTGAAACAGATGAATGTTTTTTCCCCGCAGTGACAGCGGAGGCCACAAAAACACGACCTATGAACAACGCAATATTCAAAAAACAAATTTGATTAAAATATGAGCAAAACACATCCGCTTTGACTTAAACTGGGTGCTCGCCTGTGCGTAATCAAACGCATCAAAGGAGACTGATGCTGAAGCAATTGTCATTAGATTTTGCGCCTTTGCCTCGGACAGATGACTTCTTGTGGCAGTTTTAATTTGGTTCTGGAGGCTGAACCCAGCGTCAAGCTCCGATTTGCCCTCCACATGACAAAAGTTGCAGAAAGCGTCAAAGAGTGGCAATTTTACCAGTTTACCACGTAAAAAAGTGGGAGTTGTGCACAATAAACATTGAAAACGTGTATTTGGAAGAGAGAGAAAATCTTGCAGTTGCTTTGATAGCAGAAAGTAATACATTGACTTGTTTATGTTTAGGTCTAAGCCTTTCTTGGTGAATTTAAATTAGATCAATAACTGGGGTCTCTGATATATGTAAATGATAATATTTAATTAAAAGAAATTACAATTTCTCTTCACAAATTTGGACAGTTTTTAAATATTTTTTGTTGCTTAGTACTCTCAAAGACATTATTGGTGAAGCAAAAACATGTGTGGAGTAAGTGTAAAGTGACGTCACTTCATATACTTCAATGTATTGTGCAGTGCTGACACGAGTCAGACCCTTAATGCGTATAAATATCACTCACATTTGCACATCAATCATTGCTCTTCACAATCACAAAAGTGGCCGATCATGGTTTAAAAATGGCAAATTTCTCCGTAAGGTGAGGAGTTTGGATCCCTGAAATTATTAGTATTATATTTTTTTCATGCATTTATGTATTTTGTGGAATTTTATAATTTTCCACGGCACACCTGACAATCTTTCACAGCACACTAGTGTGCCGCGGCACAGTGGTTGGGAAACACTGATTTAAAAGGAATTAATACATTCACTTTGGGTATTGTCTAGCTATTTCTGTGATGAGTTAACCTTTATTTGATCATTTACATTTACTCACTGGCAATTAATATATCAACTTTATATTCACTTTATTTTGAATGCCATTTATTTCCTGTTTAAACATTTGTCTTAGAGGGCTTTGTTCAATAAGTGGTAGTAGTTTGTGTCAAACGCTGACTGTAAAAGGACAATTCTGTCTCTGTTAAATGCTTCTGTCTCTTTAGAAACAGAAGACATGTCTTTATTTATGAGTCCTGGTGGGCTCTTTAAGTGAGACAGTGAGTGGAGGTCTTACTAGAAGAGGGAGTTACCCATGACTCTCTCTATCCCACTGGGCACATGCAATCTGCACTCTACAATCTTGAGAGATGCTGAGTGTATGGTCAGTCACCCAAAGTAAAACTCTGCATGGCAGAAGAGGCTAAGAATGTTTTCCCTCATTCATTTACACAACACAGAAGATGTCAGATTACTCATTTGGGCCCTGCATATTTCACGGTCTTCCTGCTCTGCTTCGGTTAGATTCTGCAGGGATGGAGTTGTCCTGGTTTTACCCTCAGTCTATTTTAAAACAGTGTACCATGACGGAGAAGAAATCAGGCTTGAGACAATCTCAATGTGTGTTTCATTGTCATGGTAATGTCCTGCATTGTCCGGCTGTGACCCCAATAATTCTGAGGTCTCCTTGGCAACAGGCTGGAATCCAAAACCCGTTAGAGAGGATCATTGGAAATGCTTATTGTGCACATTATGTCTGCAGTGTGTTAAGTGGCATCATTTAATATTCCAGACAAAACATGGATTAACATATGAGAACTGCTGAAGGCAGATGCAGTGCATTTTAAAAAGACTTGTTTACGAGAAAATAGAGTGATTGTGATACTCTTAGAGTTGATAATGTCTGCCTGTTTTTTTTTTGTAAGTGGTATAGTCTCTCTCTCTCTCTCTCTCTCTCTCTCTCTCTCTCTCTCACAGTGATGTTGTTTGCATATAGAACTGTATCAAAACATTTGCTGGTACCAATATGCTAGTAAATGAGTTCTTAGGTGCAGGCAATTTTTTTAGCTTGTTGACTGTTTTAGCTTTCTAAGGAATAATTGACCCAAATTATGCTTTAAACCCATGTTATTATTATTTTTTTCATGGAAAACAAAAGGAGACGTTTTGCAGAATGTTCATGTTGATATTCATACAATAAAAGCATGTAGCAACCAGGTACTGTCAAGCTCCAAAAAGTAAAACAAAAGCACAGTTAAAGGAATAGTTCACCCAAAAATGAAAATTCTCTTATCCCTTATGCCATCCCAGATGTGTATGACTTTCTTTCATCTGCTGAACACAAATTAAGATTTCTAGAAGAATATTTCAGCTCTGCTGGTCCTCATGTGAATGTTCCGATATCCATATCAGGGCAACATAAAATGGACCAACTTTATATTAGGTGGCCTTAACTAATATGTATTTAAAAATTTGATGCAATGTACTTATTATGTACACACATCTTGTTACATTGTAATTACATTTAAAGTACTTGCTTTTAGTTACACTGTTAACTTTACCCCTAACCCAACCCTTACCCCAAAACCTACAACATGTACAACATTTAGTTACACAGTAAATACATAGTCTTGAATGTATTTAATGTTAGTACATAGTAGTTAAGGCCCCCTAATATAGTGTGACCATAAAAGTACTCCAGACGATTCTGGCGGTTAAATCCATGTCCTCAGAAGCAATATTACAGGTGTGGGTGAGAAATAGTTCAAACTTTTTGCCCATTTTCTACTATAAATTATCTTTCCTGCTCAGTCAATATCCATTGTTTACTTTAACTTTTACATTCTTCTTCTGTTTTTTCACAGTCTTCATGCATATTGCCCCTACTGGGCAGGAAGGAGAATTATAAAAAATGACTTAAATATTGACTGTTTCTCACCTACACCTCATACAATGTTGAACACATGCATTTAAACATTGGACATAACCTTATGGATTAATTTTATGCTCTCTATTTATGTGGATTTTGGAGCTTCAAAATTTTGGCACACATTCACTTAGATTGTGAGGACCTACAAAGCTGAAATATTCTTTTAGAAATCTTAATTTATGTTCTGCGGAAGGAAGAAATTCATACACGTCTAGTATCCCATGTAAATCATGAGAGAATTTTAATATTTGGGTGAACTAATCCTTTAACCTCTTAACGACGGGGTGATTAAAAAAAATAACCGACTAGTGTATTTATTTACATTTAATGTGTTTTTAAACTGTGAAATTGTAAACTAATATTGACATCCAATATATCATTTGAAAGATCTGGGTCTCAAAGATGCAAAAATAAGATTTTATTAAACATGTCAAGAGTGAAAATCATTACACAGAAAATGAAACTGGAAGTTCTGACCTTTATTGTCTTCCAGCCAAACACAATCCTCCAAACTTCAATATGCTTTTCATTGCAAGAGTCCAATAAATAAAAGTCCAAATTAGTCCAAAAATTTACAAATACTGATCGATCTATCTTTGTTCATGTTTTACATATTCAACACATGTTATCATTCATGTCCATTCTCTGTGAAATCTTGCACTCAGTGACGTATTTCAGAAGCAAAACACCCAAACATTTGGTCTTACGAAAAAAACAAGCCCTACCTCAAAATTTTCTGTGCAATTGTGATTGGGTAGTCACTCAAAATAGCCAAACAGGACAGTCGACATGAGTTAAGTAAATATTTGCATAATCCATGTTTGTCTCTGGATAAAGCCGGCAAATGAAAAGCTAGATCATTTTTGACTGATGGGTTGTGTAGCTAATGAAAAGATGAAAATAACAATATGAGGGTTGTAAATATCCCTGATGCTGATTTGCAAAGGTTTGGAGTGGAAAACCATGGACTGCGTTTGTTTGCTCTTTTACGCACAGTGTGTAGTTATAGCGTGTTACTGCCATACTGGCTTTTGGACTCACAATCTGATCCACCCTCCTCGGCTTCAATCACCATCGCTGAGGGTATGGAGAACACATACTTCCGACTGCATTTTTTCATCAAACCCCATTCAACTGCACATCCAAGGGGTTCGGACATGTAATTCAAGCCAAGATGAGCCACCCTCCACAGCTTTGCTCACCGTGAGTTAGTACCTGGAGCACACATGCTCCCAATGCTTTGACTTAGTCATTTTTTCACAGATTTTTCTTTGCCGTTCACCCAGGGCCTTTAGCCTCAGCCTCAAGTTGAGAGGTGTCACCCTCCTCGGCTTCAGTCACCATCACTGAGGTCCTGGAGGAACCACTCCTCCCGACTGCATTTTCACTCAAACCCCCTGTTCTACTGCACATCCAAGGGGCTCAGGCATGCCATTCAACCCAAGGGGAGCCACCCTCCTCGGCTTCAGTCACCATCACAGAGGGCCTAGAGGAACTGCCCTTCCCGACTGCATTTTTTCATAAAACCCCAATGTATGTCTGCACATCCAGGGGCACTGATTTTTTTTCCACTGCTTTTCATTCAATATGCATTGGGAGCAGGTGTGCTCCAGGCTTCACTGATGGTGATCGAAGCCGTCTCCCTGGCTTGAGGCAGTGGCTAAAGACCCTGGGTGAACGGCAGAGCAAAATCTCTGAAAAGTCAATTTACATTTGTATGGGTAAAAAATTAACAGAAGCATCTTTATTGTAAGTAAAAGTTTATTTTCATTGCAACATTTCAAATTGTAATGTTCTTTTCACATTGTTTATAAAATGCATAAATATATATGAAATCCATTATAATATATTCCCAAATAATAATAACAAATAATATGTGACATGTATATTTTGGTTTATGTGGTATGTTTTACATTGAAATATTAACAAATTGTGTGTTTTGAACCACTTTCATCATTTGGTTTACGGAGTAACTACAAGTGGTCTACTGGCACATCCAAGTGGCTTTTTTTGGAAGTACACGTACATAAATCATTATGGAACAAAGTGTTTTGGTCATATCGACTTCAAAATTGTGTCATCAGACTTGTGGATTTGTATCAGATGGGTTTTGGGGGCACTGCGCATAGTCTTGCATATTTAAAAATAAAGTATTTTATAAATAATATTTGCGGTCACTATTCCAAATATTTGAATAGCTCTAGCACATTTTTTTATACTAAAATGATACATTTTTACTCTTGATAACAAGTGCCTACTTTCAAACGAGCCCACGTTTGTGCTTGTAGACAAAATGGTTTAAGAACTGGAAGAGTTTTACTTTGGGTATGTCATTTTCAAGCTCATGCACAAAAAGAGGCCAGATGTTAAGGGGTTAATGTGTCATAAAAATGTTCCATTCCAAGTCCTCAAAAAGTTAAACGATAGCTTTGTTTGAGGAGAGTTACTTAATTCGTTAGTCACTGAAAATCTTCAAACTTTACAACTTTCTGAAAATGTGGGTCTGTTCCTCACAAGACATTTTAATTTGATACCTCATGCACTAAAACCCAACATTTTGCTTTAAGTGACCGATGGCTTCCCTGAATGACCCAAAATAAATACTGCCCCAAAAGCTGTTGGTATGATTCAAATCTCATCTAGCAGTCTGCCAGCAGCAGACAGAGTACTGAGTCTATTTGATCTTTGACTGTGAGGATACTGTAGAATTTCTTTTTATGAGTTTCTGCTGTCGTTTCAACTTTAAAACTGTTTAAAATAACCCATTTCAACGTCACCCTGATGTGGATTATATCATGGAGGAATCCAACTGGAATAAATGCATCAGGACTGGAATACTATGAGGATTTTAGTAGATGACATATGGAAATAAAATATGTGTCTGCTTCTGTGGCCTGGGAACTCGAAACGAGAATGTTAACGTTCCTAATCATTTCTCCAGTGCAGGAGTTGTGGGCCACTCTGAATGTGCAACCTACAGAAGCCCAGACATCTGAATGAAGTGGCAGAGACTGCAGGCTGGTACTGGGGACTCAGGGAAACAGAAGTCATCCGACGAGACTTAAAAACTCAATAGTCTCAAAACACTTGGCTAGACAGCATTAAAATTCCTGGGTGCTAGCTTCAAATGAGAATATCATCTGAAATACTTGCATACTTGTTATCTACAGTAACTAGAGTTTGGAGGACTGATTCAGCTTTGATCGATCAAGATATAGCATTTTGCAAGGAAATATACTATTATATATATATATATATATATATATATATATATATATATATATATATATATATTCTCTGCTGTGCATGCTCTAGATTATTTTCTCTTTGCCTTGTCTTGTCAGTTTGAATCAAATTCTCTTAAAGGCAATTCAGTTTACTTGGCAGCTATTATGGTTACACCTCCAGTCAGCTTTTTTTCATGTAGACAATAGGCATTGCACATTTTTTATCTACTTGAATGTGGAAAATCTTCAAAATTGTTTAGCGAGGTTATGTTTTATTAACATCTTTTAAATCAGCAATAAAATCTGATCAATGGTGTATTCAACGTTGTTTATTTTACTCAAAATATCAAAATGCTCAAAAATGTTATTTCCAGGCTGGCTTAAGTGCATGCAAGTGCTAAGATAAATAACCTATATATAAAAAAGCAGGACTTCTAATTATAAAGAAGCCTGGAAGACACCTGGGACTCTTATTTTGAAATGCCTGCACTCCCAGTTGTTAATTCAGTGATGGCTGATTGGTGAGAAAGTGAGTATGATTCAAACTGCTAACCTGAACTCCAGAGTTCAAATCCTGAGTCTTTTCAGGTGATTCATTAGAAAGACCTGTTTCAAGAATCATTTGTTCACGAATCTTACATCATGGCTCGCACTGTGTTTCTCAACAGAAAGGGTGAACGGTGGCGTGAGACACACTGATGCATGCTCTAATGATGTATTTTATAACTCACAAGATGATATCTGACAAAAAACACGAGCGAACACATCCAAACTATCGGCATTGGCGACTAGATTTTAAATTATTGTCTGTATCATTTTCTTTTTTTGGTTGCATCTGCGACCATTTTAGTCACAGTCTTGAACACATCAAATTACTCTTTTAATTAAAAAACAAATCAAAACAAACAACAGGGTCGAGACTTCCATTCATACAGGTGCCATATTGAACATTACATTTCTCCCATAAAATGTTCTACAAGTGATCCATCTCCCCCTCCTTATAGTGCTTCTAGTTTGAATTTGGTTTGCTTCCTGTGTTGTACCTTGTACTGTTAATTTTTTCCCAATGCAGTTGCAAACTAAGTTGTAACAATAGCATCTCAAATAATAATTTAGAACATGAGAGCAGCGCACCTTTCTTCTCCCACTAAAGGACCCGAAGAGCGAACAGCGAATCAGCGAACACTGAGCTCCTCGTCTTTAAAGCCAACCCTGCTGTTGAACTCAACATCTCCATTCAGCTGGGTCCAACAACAGTAACGCCTTCCAAACCAGTCAGAAATCTAGGGGTAACAATCGATAACCAACTCAAATTCACAGACCACATCTCAAAGACAGCGCGATCATGTAGCTTTACATCAGGAATATAAGACACATCCACTCTAAACATTTCACACAACTTTTGTTCAGTCACTTGTCATAACTAGACTGGACTACTGTAACACTCAGGCCACCCTGCATGCGCAGTTAGGCCCCTGCAAATGATCCAGAATACAGCAGCACTTCTGGTCTTTAATGAACCAGAGAGAGCGCATGTTACACCTTGTCTCTCTTCACTGGCAGCCGGTTGATGCATGAATGAAATTCAAGGCTCTGGTGCTGGCATACAGAACAGTCACTGGGTCTTCTCCAGCATACCTAAAATAATTTATCAGAGCAATGTTCCCATCAGAAGACTGTGGTCGGCCAATGAGCTGCGCATAGTTGTACCAACACAAAGATGCACCAAAACACTTTCCCGGACATTGGTTTCACTGTACCATGTTGGTGGAATGACCTTCCAACTCCATCACCCTCTGTCTTCAAAAAACGGCTAAAAAAACACAAAATTTCAATGAGCATTTGACAAAAAAAATAAAAAATAAAAAAAAAATAAAAAAAAATAAATATATATATATATATATATATATATATATATATATATATATATATATATATATATATATATATATTCTTGTTGCAATCTAGTCAGTCTTAGATACTACTATACTGATGCTAGTGAAACTTTGTAATGCAGCACTTTCGTACCACTGTCTTCTTAAGATGAATTGCTTATGATGTATCATTCCTCTTTTGTAAGTCACTTTGGATAAAAGCGTCTGCTAAATGAATATATGTAAATGTAATCACTAAACCAAAGAACAATTTACATATTTGCCACGCAAATACAGTGTAGCACATCTTTAATCTCTAAGAAGATAACAGCACAAAGGACTTGGATCCTTAGATACCTCACCCTGAGTTTAAGGTGTCTCCTCTATGAGGACTTTATCGTACGATAACAAATAAAGAGGTCAAACTGTTCCCAGAAGCATGCTCCGTACAATTCTTGACCTTCAAGCCTCGCCTTTTTCCGGCACAGTGTATTAAAGTGAAATGTGTGGGTGTGATTGAGTGACTGTACAGTTGTGGGGGCTTTTTCTGCTTTCGGCCATTGCTTTCATTTGTCTGGGTGATACAGATAAGAGGCAGGCATCTTCAAAAGCTCTTAGAGGAACTGTGAGCTAAGGGTTATTGAAAGGTCAATAAACCAAGGCTGCCTAGGGAACCATCTGAAAAGACCAAGAATATTTTCTCTTGGAAAAAAGGCAGTAGTGGCAGAAAACATCACAGTCATGAATTATTTTTGACCTGGCGTGATTCTGTTTTCACTTACTGTTTTCATTGGACATTGCTCAGTCTGTCGGCGTAAACGGTTTTCATTCTTCAACCGAGATATCATAACACTTTTCTTGAATGGGCAATTTGCCATCAGTAGCATCTTTGATTTTCAACTGCAAGAGCAGACTGCTGTGCTTCCCACAAAGGCTTTTGAAGCATGACGTGCTCAGATGTGGGATGCAGCCTATTATACCAACTGAATAAAATGCCTCATGGATTCTTAGTGCAGTTTGAAGGCAGCTTTATACAACATACTGTATCTGTGTTGTTTGTCATTCAGCTCACTTTGGCCAGGACGAAAAGCCTTCAGCCTAAAATCTAAAATGCAGAGAGGTTTTCATTTAAGAAGCCAAACTGGCATGCTCAGAGCATGTTTGAACAGTTTTCTGCATGAAATCAATATCATTCGTCTTTTGCTATGCCACAGGCATGGCTTCATAGCCTCTATGGTAGTTAAGTCCAGAAAGTCATTACAGTGCATACAGAGACAGACAAATGTGAAAAAGTCAGATATCTGCTTGTAGACTATCCTACATGCTTTAGGTGTGAATATTTCAATCCGAGACGCATAAGGAATGGGTGTTCTGTTGTGCCTATTGTTCTTGCCTGACATCACAATGGTATAAAACAACACTTACAAAAGACTTTAGAAAGAGGTTGTGACAGAAAGTCTGTGAACACAGATTAGACTTTAACACTTCCTGAGTCAGATTAGCAATATCCCAATCGCATGGATCTGTACATATCCGTCTTAGAGAATTTTAATTGGAAATATCATTAATAATTGAGTATGTTGTGACCTTTTTATCGGCAAGGTGTACCGCAGTCTCTCCTTGTTGCAGAACTAATTGCCTTCCAGGGGTCTTTCATTTCCTGAACACCCACTGCAAAATGAATCAGTTGGAGATACCTGTTGAAGAGACCATTCAATGGATTCCTCTTTACCCGGGTCTGTTGTTATTCACCCCAGAGCTTTACAGACTGTTGCTACTGCCCTACGGAATTAATTACACCCTGCTGCTTTATAAATTGGAACATTAGATGGAGGAATGAGTAATGTTTGACACAGATGCTGTGTCTCAGCACTCTGGTTGTGCATTATGGACAAGCAGTGAAGTTCAGACAGAACTTGAAGACAGATCCATCTGTGTTGACAGGTCGGTTCCAGATGTGTGAACCATAATGGAGGCTATGGGCTTAAGTGCACAGGAGACTAGCTGCCTTCTCTTAATTCGGTGAAGGGGAAGTGGGTGGGTTTGTGCTGGCTAGTTAGTATTTACATTCAGAGAGAGTCTGAGAGCCAATTAGATGCCTGAATTTCTCTTATTTTTCATTTTATTTCTCTCTATTCTCTATTGTGTTTGCCTAGTTCCACCTGATGGCACTTATTGGTCTTTTGTAAGCGCATTAAAAACAAGTGGATGTGTATATGTGCAAAACGTCTATGTTACTGTGTGTTTTGGGTGTGTGATTTACAGAGACAGTTAAAATATAATATATCATTCCTAACATTAATCAATAATAGCTTGATGATGTGAAAATATAAAGAATATATGTAGAACAGCAAAAGTTCAATGTATTACTTTAAATCTCGTTGTTTTGGTAAAACATTACCTTAGGGCAGGGGTTCTCAACCTTTTGCAATCTGGGCCCCCCCAAAGCTGGTTCATTTTGGTTGGGGCCCCAGTGCCCCCCGCCCCACCACCATAGATAGATAGATAGATAGATAGATAGATAGATAGATAGATAGCCCTAGGCTATTATTTTTAGGCCCACATTATTATTATTATTATTATTATTATTACTAGTATTATTATTATCATCAGTAGCGGTAGGTAGGCCTATTATCATTACTAGGCTATTGTTATAATTGGCAGTAGCACCAGACTTCTAATGTGAGCTTGCAGGCATTATTATTATTATTATTATTATTATTATTATTATTATTATGAGTAGTAGTAGGCCTATCATCATTACTAGGCTATTGCTATAATTATATGAGGTTACATGCTTTATTGTTGTTGTTATTATTATTATTATTATTATTCAGTAGGCCTATTATCATTTTTTTATCATCATTTATATTGCTATAATTGGGAATTGGCACCAGACCTCTGATATTAATTTATGCTTTATTATTGTTATTATTACTAGGCCTAATAGTAGCTTGCAGGTAGGTGATGTTAATGTGAGACCTGAGCCTGCTTTGCCTTGCAAAGATCCTCAATTCTTGGCTCAATGTTTGATAAACATAGCCTCAAATCATCCTCGATTTGTGCACGATTGCGGTATTTCGTTTTGAGTGCAGTCATTTTTGAGAATCCTGCCTCACACAAATATGTCGACGCGAAATGAAGGAGAATCTTCAAGGCGACGTCACAGAGTTCAGGGTATTCCTGCATCAATGCTGCCCAGAATGACGAAAGAGGGCAGGAGCTAAAGAGTTCCTTCAGTCTACTGTCACTCTTCAGCTCAATAAGCTGTTCCTGCATATCAATTGATAGCTCGTTTGCTGTGCACACAAACGGATCTCGAACCCACACAAAAGAGCGATAATCCTCTTTAAAGTACGCCGCTAATTGTTTTCTCATTGCTGACAGGTGCTCAGACGCTGATTGAAATAGGGAGGAGAAATCGTGTGACGTGCCTGCATCAGTGATAAAGTCTGCAAGGCTGGGGAACATGTCGCAGTTCCCTCGACTGATGCGGCCATGCCAGAGGTCTAGTTTTTGTGTGAAGGCGTGCACTTTGTCTGCAAGGAGCAAAATATGAGTTTTGCGGCCTTGCAAAGACAGGTTGAGGCCATTCAAGCGGTCAAATATATCGACCAAATAGGACAGAGATGCAAGCCACATAGTGTCATCCAGATGCTTCGCCAGATCTGATTTGATTTCTGTCAAAAACCACTTCACCTCCTCTCGCAGCTCATACAACCGCTGTAACACCCACCCCCTGGAGAGCCAGCGAACTTCAGTGTGCAGAAGCAGCTGTTTGTGCCCAGACCCCATCTCCTGGCAGAGGACCCCAAACAAGCGAGAGTTTAGCGGCCGTGATTTGATGAGATTTATTATTTTCACGGATTGGTTCAGCACGGAGTCAAAGAGAACCGGCATTTTTTTAGCAGCTAGTGCTTCGCGATGGACCATGCAATGTGTCCATTTCACAGGTGGAGCTACTTGCTGAACGCGAGCAGCTAGGCCACGCTCACGCCCCGTCATTGCCTACGCACCATCCGTGCATAGGCCAACGCATCGGTCCGTCATAAAAATTAATTCGGATGGTTCGATTTTCTGCATTTTTCGCATCCGTAGCAAATATTTTGAGGGGTTTTGACAATTGAGAGCCACCAAATGACGAATATGAAAAAACGAATACGACAGTTTCGGACTCAGTCAGGGTGCAAGGACCTTAAACTTTTGAAGTCTATGAGCGCAGCATACACAAATAAGCTAAATTGACATACTGCAGTTAAATTTCAAAATGTGTTGTTTTTATATTTATAACATTTGACTACAGTTCACCTCACGATTGAAAATGTGACACTGTTTTCATATGACAGTACAACAAACAAGTTAATAATATTAAGTCACTTACATTTTAGATGAAATAATGACTGTTTTGGTCTATTTTAGCAGCGAAAATAGATCCAATGAATCCAAACAAAGATCACAGCCATAGCGCATCTCACAGCAACACTCAATCGTGTTTTGAATGATTCAGTGTTTTGAACAAATCGTTTGAATGAACGACTCAATGACTCGCTTAATAAAACCGCTCATCACCTGCATTTGCGCTCACTATCGACAAACCAATCAAATTTGAAAAAACTTTTTTTTTAAATCAGTCCAAACACATTTTAATTTTTATTCAGGAGTTATGTATATACAAAACTATAACTTTTTATTAAACTATAACTTATAACTTTTAGTTTAGTGATAAAAATGTTTTGCTATTTTTTTTTTCCCGTTTTTTTCCCCTCCCATCCTGTAGCCTACTCGCGCCCCCCCCCCCCAGGAGAGTGCCCCCCACCGGTTGAGAACCAATGCCTTAGGGTCTGTTCACACTGAAAGTGTTTTTGCATCCAGATGGACATCTTTGACCATTGCGCTGCATCTCCCTGTTTTTTTTTTCATTATCTTGTGCAGGATCTCCACATTTTTAGACACTGTGTCAAGTTAAAAAGATCTTTAACTGTGAAAAATGCATCTAGAGACACCAGCATTCTGTTCTTTTTATGGCACCGCATCTAGAATTTGTTTAGCATAAGGATGCGTTCGGTGTGAAAAGCCCCCATGGTGTTTTATCTACGTTACTCACACAAAATCCTATGCTTCTGTGTGAACTACTCCAATATTGATATTCCAACATCTTCAGTTCTTCATTTTTTGTTTTCTGTCTCAAGGCTGTTTTACTTGGAGTCATTATGTTTTACATTAACACAGGCTGAACCAGTGACCTCTGCTAACGAGTGACCTCCATAAAACCTATATTTAAAACTTATATTCTGTTGTTTTCATAATATTTCTGCATGTCCTCCCTAAAATTCATGTTTACATATTTTAGGAATCCCCTACATTCTACTGTATTCAATATTTGTCTTGCACTTGGTAAACAAAGTCTCTTTCTGAGTTCAAGGATCCCCTTTTGTTTTTTTATGTTTCATATATAAAAGATCACTATGTATGCACATTCCTAAACCTACAAAAGCATATAAATTACCTGATTTAGTTACTGATTTAGCTCAGTTACCCTTGGACAGCCTAAGAAAATAACTAAGAAAGCCAAAGAAAGCAATTTCTTTTTATTATTTCATCTATAATAATAATAATAATAATTATAACTTCAGCCTCCTTAAAATCAGTTGGTAATGAGGTGAGTCTGTAATTACGAGAACCCCTGTTCTAACTCGCTGAATTACTAAACAATAGCATTAGGCCTAAATTAGTCAAAATTATTTTGGTTTTCTACCACGAAGCAAATCAGACCTCACCTTAATTGCTGAAAGGGGAACAGATTCAGAGAGATGCTGATTTTAATTTAAAAGTCTCTACAAGGTCAAATGTAGCCACATGCTTTCCATTTTAAAGGCATCACGTATATTGCTGCACAAGTAGATTCATGTTATGATTTTGTGAAATGTATCAGTGTACACAGAGGGACGAAAAACACCTCAGAGTCACTTGCCTGCTCAGAGTTTGTGTCATTGTATCTCAAGTCAAGTCATTTATTTGTATATTGCTTTTCACAAAACACATCATAAAGTCTTAGTCATCATTGTGTAGTTTGATTAAATATGATTGTAAATTGTGTATACAAATAAATCATTACATATTAATTGTATTTAGGACCCAAGTAAGCAAGCTGAAGGTGACTGTGGCAAAGAAAACAAAACTCCATAAGATGTTGCTTAATGGAGAAAAATAACCTTGGGAGAAACCAGGCTCACTGTGGGGGCCAGTTCCCCTCTGGCTAAACAGCATGAATATAATGCTAATATTAGTCATTTATGTGCAGTGCAAGGATCTATCTTCTTTTGTGGATTTTGATATTCTTGTAATTACTAACAAGCCAGAATTTTGTGATCGTAATGAACGTGATGGAATATAGTGTGTCAGAAGGTCACTTAAGTACTAAGGAGCTAGACCATTCAAAGATTTGTACATAGTTAACAAAAAATTTAAAAAATCCTGGACATCCTCCCAGTAATGCATTACAATAATCTCATCTTGAGGTTTTTGAAATTAAAAATCCCTCTCCTCTGCACCTCCCCAAGATCCCTCCAAAAAAGCCAAATATCCAACCCTCTTCCTATTAAACAAATCCCATTTTCCTAACCTTCTAAAAATCACCTCCTCAAATGCTGCCACCCCACTCATCTTGCCACCCCACTCCCGAAATGAGGGTGCCCCAGCTGTCTTCCACCATCTAAGAATAATTCGTCTGCTAACCTTAACTCCGACTAGGACCCAACTTTTTAAGTGGCTATCCCCAAAATTAATGACCGCCCCATCACCTAAGATGTAGAGACTGGGGCAAAATGAAAATTGTGTGTCCAATATGTCACACATAAATATCTGAACCCTGAACCAAAGTGCTGGTCTCCACGGGGTCTTTTCCTCCGGAAAGAATAGAAGTTGAAAAGGAACGCTTTCCCCGATGCGTGTGATAGCGTTAAGATGGCCCCAGCCACTTTGACTCTACGCGAGAAACATAGAGAAAGAAAAGGTGTGGCTGGTCGACCTGCTCCCATGCTCGGCATGTCGCTTTGTTTCTCCCTTTGGGGTGCCGGGAACCTAAAAAGTTTATGACGATTTTATGGGGCGTTGGGGAAGGGAACGTGTAGTCTGACGCAGCCTGTCGCTATGGCACACAACTGCCTGCCCGCACCCACATCAGCAGCGCACGTACATGGTTCAGAGCATGGCGTGATTGAATATGGACCCCTAGTGTCGCTTCTTCAACACAACGTTGAAGTGAGCGACAGACAGGGAATGTCAAGGTTACTGTTGTATCCTCTGTTCCCTGATGGAGGTAACGAGACGTGTCCTCCCAGCCACGATGCTGAACCGAGGCACTGTCAGTGCAAAACCTGAATGGACAGATGCATAATTCCCTCCCTTTATACCCGTATGTCCAGGGGAGGGACATGCAAATTCTGTCTTCCAATTTCTCATTGGCTTTTTCTCAAGTTCAGAGATGCACGAGGCTCTAAAGAGAGACGCCTACTGTCGCTTATTCGACACAATGTCTCATTCCCTCCATCAGGGAATGGAGGTTACAACAGTAACCTAGACATTTAAAGCAAAGAGTTCTGTGGAGCAGATGATGGATTTTCGGTCAAACGTTTAATCATGCTGTCATGAAACTTTTGGCCTTGTATGGTGTTTTCAAAGGCAGGATCCAAGATTTAGTCACTTAGTTTAAGATTTGATTATTGACTGAGTGTAATAAACATATTAATCCATGAGAATTTGTGAATGAAGAATATGTATATAACATGAAATCAGACAACCCAAACAAGACCTTTCTGGACCGTACAGGTATTTTTGTGCTTTGTAAAGCACAAAAATACCTGTACGGTCCAGAAATTAGACATGTAACAGGTGTGTTATTAGGATGATATGTTTTCTGTTTTCTTCAGCTCTGATAATAATAGCCTAATAGCCACTTTTCATATCAAATGAGATTTTAATGTCGAATTAATATTTTGGTTTTGAAAATTACCTAATTAAATGTTTACTTACATTTTGGATTCTGAGCAGCTTGTGATTTCCAGGCACATGTATAACCTGGGTTTAACAAAGTTTATTGCGTTTCATTTGGCCCTTCATCTCTAAAGGCGAATTAATGAGAGAAATTGCGCTCTTTTTCTGAGGAATAAAACTAGCGCTCTGTGCCTTTACGAGTGTGCATGCATGTTAAACAGTCTACACTGCATGGAGAGAGGTGATAATGAGACAGATGCACAGGATTTTCAGTCCTGTGGAAAGAAACTGTTGATTTCTTGTGTTCCAATGTGTGGATTATTACTTTTCACCAACATGTAAAAACCAAAAATGGGTTTTGCGCACTGTGACACGGAATGTGCGGGCATACATAAAATATTGTGCAAGATGTGCAATCCCACTATAAAATTCATGAAGTGGGCTGTTCCCTGTTTGCTCCATGACATTTTTGGGCTCTCTGTCGTGTTGTTTGCTTGAACTGATGTTATAAATGCACCACTGGCCCAATCAGGCAAGTGACAGTGCTGGCAACTGGCCAGAATTTCTCCCACACTGGCCCAGGCCATCAGGCAGTCCTTATTATCGAGCCTTGAATCATGATTTTTGCAATTCCATTGGTGATGCTAGAGATGCTAAAATTACAAATTTCACCTTGAACTAGTGACAAACCTCTTTTTTTCCCCCAAACAAACACTTCATAGCAGTTACAGTCCTATCCAACCCTCAAATCTGTAAAAAACAATTACACAGTTTCTCTAAATTGAATCGAACTGGGTGCAATTTTAGAAGAGGATCACTCCAACCATCTTTTCTCCATCTCAGAATTTATGAGGCTCTCTTTGGCCAGACATACAGATTGAAGTCAGAGAATTTGGCATCTTACTTAGTTCACCTACATAGTCAGGTGTGTCTATAAACAGCACCGGAATACAACTCACTGAGAGTTGTGTTTCTTATTCATTTAAGAGTGTCAGTAGAGGAGTTGCCCTGTAATATTGCACATGCCAGTGTTAATAAAGGCGGCTGTTGTAGACATGCTGTGGGAAGTTGTTTTGGTTGCGGATCGAGCATCAGGAACAGAGCAGATGGAGCGTATATGTACAGCATGCTTCAAAACAAACTCAGATGTGTGGTATCGACAGCAGTGGACATGTCTTCATCATAATATCAAAATACTGACATATAATTAATAAATTCAAACCAGGTTAGATAGAATATCTCATTGAAAATGTCCATTGCAAAACTGTTCCTTCAATCACCAAATGCAAAATGTCATGTGACATTGCATGAGTTAATTATCTGAATGACTGCATTTCTTGAAGTTGGCATGAAATAAAAATTGACACTATTTATTTAATTAATGCATGAAACTGGTCTTATTAGTAACGATTCATCCATGCGTATTTGCTATTTAATTAAAAGAACTGACCTTGTAATCATTAAGCATAATGTCATAACTTGCTCTTCTGATGAAATTATTACTATGCTGATATATGCAAGGGTTAGTCAGTTTTAACCCTGCCCCTACACAAACCTGCCATCAAAGCAGCTAATGCAGAAATGAAAGACGCATGTTAGGCTATTTTCCTCCGAAAGTTCCATTCCTTAACCCAAACTTCCTTGGTTATTTGGTTATTGGCCAGCTAGCTTGAATCAACATTTCACAGGAGGAGGAAAAATGGCAAATTTGCGATGTACGTTGTCAGTTTGATCATCAGTGTGTTGAGGTTTCTGCTCAATTTTTTTCGGTAACTGACTCTGGCTCGACCAGCATGGTGGAAAGGGTGTGTGTTTGTGTTGACAGTAAACTCACATTCAGATATGCCCCCTACATTTTTTTCTTGTTCGATAAGCCATTTCACTATATTCACAGAAATATATCACAATACGGGAGTAGAGTCTGTTGCAACTTCCGTTTCATGCTGACTTTAACCATGGAAACGGCATATCCTTGTGAGCCTTTTTCTATTGAGTTAAATGTGTTGTATATTTAACCCAACAATGGAAATATTCTCATAATTTACACACCCTCATGTTGTTCCCATCCCATATGGCTTTTTTGACAGTGTTGCTTGCTCAAGATTTTCGCAGAAGAACAGCTTCGACGATTCAGTCTGTTTCTCCCACAAAGCTATTGTATGGCTTTAGAAGACTTATAGTGCATGAGTTATATATTATCTTTCGTGGTACTTTTGCATCTTTTTCAAATCTTGAAAGCTTTAGTTCTCATTTTTTGTAATTGCATGGACAAGTGCGACCAACAAAGTCTTCAGAATTTCACTTTTTGTGTTCCACTGAAGATAGAAAGTCATACAGGTTTGGAACATGAGGGTGAGTGAATAATGACAGAATTATCATTTCTGAGTGAACTGATCCTTTAAAACAGTTTGTGATTTCCTGTTCTGGACATTGCAATTGTTGCCAGAGCATTGGTTAGTTCTGTGTTTGTCACTTGGAGAATCCCTTTCGGTTTCATCCATTGAAGCAGATAAACAAGAGAGCTGGAGATGATGAAAGACAGAGGACAGGGACAAACACTCTGGACACACTTGTATGTCCTTGATTGCTCATGTCAGGCTTTGAACAGCCTGTACAACTTTACAACAGAAAATGGCTTTTGAAAAAGTAGTTTCTTTTTCTGTTAAACACAGCATAACCTGAAGACCAGGAAGTAGCCTTTGGGTCAGTGCATAAAAACACATTAGTAACATTCTCACTTTTTACATGCAGGACACTTTGAGAATTAGTAACCTTATGGTTTCATTGACATTGACATTTTACAGTTTACATAGACATGTTGAGAGCTATTTTGTGTCTAACAGTTGTTGAACAAGCTGTGCTGGATACTCTGCATTTTGCACTTTATCACAGTAATTGTACTAGAGTAAAAAGGGTGGCTGCTTTTAGCTTAACACTTTTAAGAGCATCCTGGTAGTCTGTAATTGTGCTGATGGGCTACAAATGGTTGCAGAGACAAAAAAACTTTGGCAGATATCATAGAGGAATTGAATATTTCTTAACTGACTCTCTTATGGCTTTACTAATTTCATACTTGGTTGCCCAACATAGGAACATGTGGCCTAATCTATACACTCAGCTACACGTATCAGTGACTGACACAGTTAAAAAATAAATACATTTCTTTGCGATTAATAGAACATTTTGTAGGTGTCATGTCTTGAAATGTCAAAAAAGTTAATGTTCTTCTGGAAAAATCTGATGATGGCAAATAAATATTTTTCTTACATTGTGTGTGAATTTCAACACATTGCAATAAGGTTTTATTCATTAACATAGTTAATGCATAAGGAGTCATAAATGGCCAGTTAATATTAATTCATGAAAATACAACTGTTTATTGTTTGTTTGTGTTAGTTCATATTGCGTTAACTAATGATTACTCATGCAACGTTTAATGTTAAAAATGAATTCATAAATGTTGAAATTTAAAATTTACCAAGATTATTAAGTGCTGTAATAGTGTTGTTCATTGTTAGTTCATGTTAAATAATGTTACCATCTAATGTTAATGAATACAAGCTTATTGTAAAGTGTTATCAAGATAATTGTTTTGGTCCTAATAATCCAACTAATGTTTTAATCTCTCTCTCTCTCTCTCTCTCTCTCTCTCTCTCTCTGTCTCTCTCTCTCTCTCTCTTTTTTTTTTTTTGGTCCTGCACTCATTGTCATCTGAACTTTCTCATCACAAAAGGTATGACCCTCTTACAGTATATTGTAGATACGGATGCACAGTATATTGCCCATAATTTTGATGTTTTTAAATTATCGGCTTCAGTCTTAAAGCCAATGTTTGAAGCAATATATGTTAGATTGAATTTGTTTTAGTTGTTTTGTTCAACCAGTAAAGTCTTTTAGCTGTATATGCCATGTTTCAAAGCTTGAAAACCTTGAAGCTTTTTAAGTTTGTTCACTGTATATTATAATGTGTTGATACCTGCTACTCTTAAGTCATGTGATCACAATATTGAACACATGATTTAACAATATTATTTTTAAAATATTTTCACAATAGATTTTTTTAGTAATAATTTTTTTAAGCAGGAAACAAAGAATAGATTAATTATATAGGCCATCATATTGTTTATTGGGCTTACCAAAAATAATTGTCGGATATTGATACACTCCCAAAAATCCATATTGGTGCATCTCTAATTGATGAATATTCTAGGGATGTCCCGATAGTGATTCTGGTGTTGGCATCGTGTCCGACACTGCACTCATGTACGTGTACTTGTGCTCATAAAAATGCTCTGACATAAAACCAATAATATCTGACATACAAATGTCATTGCATAAACATCCAGCACACAATTTATAATCATGTTATGTCCTAGCGTGATTATTAAACCGCAAAGGCTGTGATTTTAATGAGATAAATATATAGTTTGCATGTGACGTGTGCTTCAATGTGAATGTGCTGCTCATACACGTAAAACCACAGATATATAACCATCATGAGCAGTGCATGCTCTGTTTGTAGCAGATGACATCTAGCAAAACGTTCAATCACTTTGTAGCTAATTAAAATAAAGACTATATATTATTTAATTAAATAACTGCCTTTGCGGTTTAATAATCCCACTGGCCCTGTGAACCAAACAGTAGAAATCAGCCTCCTATGGGCACTACGAGAAGTGAACAATCCTTTCAAAAAGGATTGCAAAATCCTTTAGCTCCTTTTCAAAGAAAACAGAATTTCCAATAAAAATTATTTAATATCTGAGTTCCAAATGAATGTTAATTTTGAGCCGCACAACTTTCAGCCCTACCAAAGCTCTCACAGTGGATGGTAAAATCTTCGAAGGGAATAGGGTAAAGGGATGATCACTTCTGAATGGAACGCACACCAAGTCACGTAGCATCCTGCTTTTTTGGATGCGAGAATCTACTGTCAAAAATACACAGAAGGTCCTCACTCCAAATTAAAAGTTCCCATTAAATTAAAAGCTCAATTTAAATGTAAAAAATATGACAGAAATATATCCCTACTGTACAGTTATTTCATATTCACTGTAATACTACTATGTCTGCTACTACTACTACTACTACTACAACTACAACAACTACAACTAATACTAATACTAATAGTAATGCTCTGTTGTGCCAAAAATAACCAAATATAACTCCAATGTTGTATTTTGTATTGTGCTGTGAGGTTCTGTATAAAATGACTGCATTTCATAAAAATAATTTAATATTTTATTGAAAACAAATGGTCTTAATCATTTATTTATAGGCACAATTTTAATTAAAAAAATTATAAAATTGACTGTTTGAAAAAACAGGTATCGGTATCCACGTGTACAGAAAAGGAAGTATCCGTACTCATGCTCGTTCTCAAAAAAATGGTACTGGAACATCCCTAAAATAGTCAGCTACAGTGTAGCAATACCACATTTATAAGGAAACATTATAATTCACACTGTCACACTGTCACAAAAGGACATAAATTGTAAATAAATCCCAAAGGAACCTTTGATTTAAAGATCAGGTAGGTGTGAGGTATTATTTGGTTTGGGCTTTTCGTTTTATTCTTGAAAAAGTGCCAGGTAATGATGAAAAAAAGGCTTTACACAGCTCCACTGGAGCTCCATGAGCTGTAGATTGGGTGGGTGTTTGCTGTTCAAAGCATCCATCAAGCATTATATGGCTCTAGCAATAATCTTTCTCTGTAATCGCTCCTTTGTCTCTCTTACAGTTCTGATAAAATGCGAAACAACAGTGTCTGACAGAGGAGTTTGTGTGTGATTGTGTGTCTGTTTGTGTATGTAAATGTATTCGTGTTTGAAATATTCTTGAGACAGCAATAGAATGGTTTTGTCCAAACATCAGCCACAGTGATCTCTTTTAAATGAGCCTTACGTTTATATCGAGGAAACAATTATAAAAACAAATTAGCCTTTACAAGCATTCACAGCCATCTTGTTTTAATAGGATTGCAACAGTCTTGTATAATGAAATATGCACAGTAGAGAAAAATGCAACGAGTATTTACCAGACGTCGTACTTGCCTTGAGTTTTTTATACAATTGTATACCTATTCCAACTGAAAAAGCATCCTTTTATGAGCTGAGTACCCCCAGATCATCACCAATCCTCCACCAAATTTCACAGTGAGTGCGAGCCACTGTGGCTTGAAGACCTCTCCAGGTCTTCGTCTAACCATTAGATGACCAGGTGGCAGATCGTGATCATCTGGGAGTGGTTCATCAAGGCTGGAATCAAGCAGATTTGTCTTTGAGAAGGACACATTAAACCAGCCACGTTTTCAAGGTTATCCTGGATGAAAACTTGCTTCCTTCTGCTCTGACAATGTTCCCCAATTCTGAGGATTGGTTTTTCCAGCAGGACAATGCTCCATGCCACATAGCCAGGTCAATCAAGGTGTGGATGGAGAACCACCAGATCAAGACTCTGTCATGGCCAGCCCAATCTCCAGACCTGAACCCCATTAAAGCATTAGTATCGTGTTGTTTAAAATTAATTTGAACTTGTTTTCTATGCATTATTCGAGGTCTAAAAACACTGCATCCTTTTGTTATTTTGACCAGTTGTCATTTTCTGCAAAGAAATGCTCTAAATGATGTCAGTACTTTATAGAATTAAAAAAAAAAAAAAAAATGTCACTCAAAAAACATGCCTATAACTAGTAAATCCAGAGAAGCAGATAATTGTGCAGTGGTCTCTTAATTTTTCCAGAGCTATATACACACACACACACACACACACACAATATATATATATATATATATATATATATATATATATATATATATATATATATATATATATTATATTAGGGATGTCCCAACACCATTTTTTTGAGAATGAGTATGAGTACCGATACGATACTTAAATTTTTGCATCAAAATGGTGTTTTATTAAATTTGTTTATTAAAACTTTAATCAAATGAATATATAACAGTTCATTTTCAACAATATTGTTTTAGTAGTATTTGTAGTAGTATTACACTGAATATTACATACATTTACAGCAGTGATATATATCTGTCATACTTTTTTCCTATAAATGTACCTTTTAATTTTGAAGTGTTTCTGTGTTGTTTTGACCGAAGAGAGCTCTGACGTTATGATGGCAGATTCCCACTCAGGAAAAGCCAGTCACTACTTGACTCAAAGTGATTATTAATCCGCAAAAGGCTACTATTTAATTAAGTATGTACTCTGTATGTGCCTCATTCTACAATGTGAATTTGCACTCGGTTTACTGTCATTTGCTACAAACAGAGTGTGTGATGCTCATGCCGGTGTTTTCCCTGTATGAGCCAAGGAGTAGCCTTAAAAGATTTGATCAGCCGGTGTCAGCACAACACTGTCTCCTCACATTCATAAGCACTCACATTTGAATTACATGCAAACTATATATTTAGCTAAAAAAAAAAGCACAGCTTTTGCGGTTAAATTATCTTACTTGGACATAACATGGTTTTAATTTGTTGACTGAACATGAGTATGTTATTAGAACATCCCTAATATATACAATGCATAAGATAGATAGATAGATAGATAGATAGATAGATAGATAGATAGATAGATAGATAGATAGATAGATAGATAGATAGCAATGAAACGGTAATGTACATTTAACTAGGGATGGGGGATATGTTAGGGCTGGATATATATATATATATATATATATATATATATATATATATATATATATATATATATATATATATATATATATGATCCCTCTGGTGTTTTGGTAGTGTGTAAAGTATGATTATAAAACCTATGATTTGCATGGTGGCTATTTGAAGTGTATCTCACACACACACACGCAACATGCTGTAGGCAAAGGCTTAGCAATGGAACTCACATTCAGCTGCCTGATAAAGTAGAGCCCCGATGGAGCTTATATATTTATTTCTGCAGCTTTACAGTCTCGAAGATTTATGAAAGTACATTTGCAACATTACTGAGGCTGTTTACACAGGCCAACATGATTGTTGACAAGATATTAGTGCTGAAAGGCCTGGGGTATCTCATTATAGCAGGGTGCTATAGGTCTGTCTAATTGGGAAGGTCTTTGATGAGTCCATCGCCTCCAAGTCCTTTACAAGTGACTCGGAGGGGACGGGCATCCGCTGATGCTGGTGTGTGATTGGTTTGAGCAACCGCAGGTTACAAGCATCTGCTATCATAATGGGGTCAGGACACCCTACAAAGGGTAGGTGTGATTAGGAACGTGGAACAAAGCAAATGTTACAGTAAAAAAGAAAATACAAAAATGTCCTACTGGTGTGAGTACTATCAGGGTCGGACAAAAAGCATGCAGCACCGCTCATTGCATGCTTATCATTAGTGGTGCTTGCTAAGGCAAGTATCACTATTAAATATGCTCATACTTAGGATTATGAAAACAACCCTAACCCTTAATTTAAAGGATTATTCCATGTTCATTTCAAGTTAAATTTTACGTTTCAACTTGGCATTACATTGTAAGTGCCTCACTGATTTAAATGAACCAAAAAGTATAAACTGAAATTGAACGAGGGAGGCAGCCGAACCATATCTAGCCATATGTTGCAGAGACTTGGGGCTCTTTTGAATTGGGCCAGTAAACAACCACCTAGCAAACCCATAGAAACCCCCCAAAACACTCTTGAAACCATACTGCAACTTGAAATAAAAAAATAAAAAAAAACACTCAGAGGTGGTTCTGTTTGCAGAGTAAATATTTGCAGTTAGAGCTGCAAATATTTTTGTACTTTTTCTTTTTTCATTGCAAAACCTTCCATTGCTCTGGCCGCTGCAGGACCCCCCATCAATGGAAGACAAATAAGACACAGCCAGGCTTTGTCCTACTAGAAAAAGCATGCCGCCTCCCCCTATGAGCGATTTCGGTGCATGAAGAGCTCCCGACGCAGATGTTAGGAGTCTTTTGTTGAACGTGATGTAGTGCCTGCTGAATAAAGTGAGGTGGAGACCAGTGCCAGCCAGACGAGAGTGGGGGCTGATCCTCAGCCTGCTGGGATGATAGAGACAAAATTGCCTCATCCCAATGCTGACCTCAGAGCATGCAGACATGACTGTGGAAGGCACATAAACTAACTGTGCTAAATGCACTAAATGCACCCTAACACCCCGTGGTGTGCTGATATGGAAAAATCATTAGATGTTACAATGAGGAGGGAGAACAAAGACATCACTAATGTAACAATAACATGTGGAAATGCTGTTGAAAAGGCTTTTCTCTGTCTCTCTGCACCTGTTGCTTTGTGAACCTGCACCCCTACACTTCAGTAGCAGCACTTGGATTCTTTTGGTGAGAATCCAAAAGGTGAAGTATGTCATTTCTGCAGCACTAGCGTCACCAAATGTAATTGCATGAATTACAATTATATTGAAACAGAATTCTTGAGCACTCCCAGAGCATTCACATAGTGTATCAATTGATAAATATCAGCTATGGATGCAAACATGCGTTTGGTTTGTGCAAACATGCGTTTGGTTTGAACAGCCCCTTAGGCTGGTTGGGAGGTTCAAACAAACAGCAGTTTTGATATTGCCTTGTGTTTCACGTTTCAAGACAATGTGTTATTGTGCAGTTCTTGACGCATTGCATTTTCAGTGCAAGGGGTGACTTGTGCCTGGTTTTGTTACAGACCTATGAAGGCAAATCTATCAACATTTGAATACTTGTTGTTAGTGCAAGAACCAACACATTCTCACACCCAACTCGTCACATATTGACACTTTTGACAGGACCCCTTGGCGTCACATTTTAACGCCCTGGGTATACCTTTGGCGTCATTTTTCGACGCGTTGGGTAGTCCGATAGATTTCTATAGAGGATTTTAAAAATAAAAATAAAAAAAAACTTTAATTAATTGAACAAAATTTTAAAAATAAAAATATAAAAAACTTTGATTAATTGAACACAATCGTAACATATTATATATATTTATTAACATCAACATAAAAATACGTTATCCAGCATGCTCTCTAAGAAAATGCTTAAACTGCTTACTTGCACACGCCGTGGAGCGTTGTTAAACGCACCTTTGAATGCCGTTTTGGTTAAGACTACCCAACGCGTCGAAAAATGACGCCAAAGGTATACCCAGGGCGTTAAAATGTGACGCCAAGGGGTCCTGTCAAAAGCGTCAATATGTGACGAGTTGGGTGTGAGAATGTGTTGCAAGAACGCACATGCACATGCAATGCCTTGGCCAAGCATTAGCATCTGAATTTGTGCATTTGCGTAGCGTATATCTCTGGCATTCTGGTCTTTAGAGTAGGGATTTGCTTGCTGTAAACAACATGTGAAACAGACATATGGCCAAATTTAAATTTAAAAAATCGAATCACCACTGTAATGATGGGCTGTGCTCCCCAGGTATTGCTGCTGGTGTAATAACAGTCTAATGGCACACCCATCTGAAATTGGCATTTTGGTCTGAGCAACAGGAGTGCATGCTTGTTATTCAAAGCATTGAAGTGGCTGGTTATATGTGATCATCCGTGCAATCTTTACTGCAACAACTCTTTATGATTATGAGTATGTCGGTGGGAGGCATCATAAGCACCTGGTCAGAAATTATGTTCACAAAATTAGTTATGGAGAAACAGTTCCAGTTGGCTGAGTTATATTGTTTTGTTATATTTAGAAAGTAGTTCATGAGACTTTAACGTAGAAATAGCATTTTGTTAATTTACATTTACCTTTATGGATTTGGCAGACGCTTTTATCCAAAGCGACTTACAGTGCACTTATTACAGGGACAATTCCCCCAGTGCAATTTGGAGTTAAGTGCCTTGCTCAAGAACACAATGGTGGTGGCTGTGGAGTTCAAACCAACAACCTTCTGATTAACAGTTATGTGCTTTAGCCCGCTACACCACCACCACTCCACCAGCAATTTAAGGTTAATTGACATAATTAACCTCCACTAAAGCACAATAAAGTTTCTTTTTTAATGCATGTAGCCACTATTTTCTAAAATGACCCTTAAAGGTAAGGCAAGGCAAGGCAAGGCAAGTTTATTTATATAGCACATTTCATACACAATGGTAATTCAAAGTGCTTTACATAGTAGAAATTAAAAAGAAAAAAACAAGAATAATAAAATAAGAATAATTAAAACAGTTTAGAATAAAAAAATAAATAAAAATCTAATAAAACACAGTACAAACAGTCGGACACACAGTGGCACAGTGCTCATTCAGTAAATGCACAGCTAAACAGATGTGTTTTGAGTCTGGATTTGAATGTGACTACTGTAGGAGCACATCTGATCTCTTCTGGAACCTGGTTCCAGCTGCGGCTGGCATAATAGCTAAAAGCAGACTCTCCTTGCTTAGAGTGAACCCTTGGTATTTCTAGCTGATGTGATTCTAATGATCTGAGTGATCTGTTGGGTTTATATTCAGTGAGCATATCTGCAATATATTGAGGTCCTAGCCCATTGAGTGATTTATATACCAGTAATAATACTTTAAAATCAATCCTAAATGAAACTGGGAGCCAGTGTAAAGACCTGAGGACTGGTGTGATATGTTCATATTTTCTGGTTTTGCTCAGAATTCTGGCAGCAGCGTTCTGTATGAGCTGCAACTGTCTTATGGTCTTCTTGGGAAGGCCCGTGAGGAGTCCATTACAATAATCCACCCTGCTGGTGATGAAAGCATGCACAAGTTTCTCTAGGTCTTGACTGGAAACAAAGCATCTAATTCTTGCAATATTTTTCAGATGATAATATGCTGATTTAGTTATTGCTTTGACATGACTACTGAAACTAAGGTCTGACTCTAGAGACACACCAAGATTCCTGACTTGATTTTTAGTTGTTTGACCCCTAGCGTCAAGGTATGCATTCACCTTGAGAACTTCATCTTTGTTTCCAAACGCAATGACTTCAGTTTTGTCTTTGTTTAACTGAAGAAAGTTTTGGCACATCCAACTGTTTAGTTCATCAATACATTGGCACAGGGAGTCAATGGGGCTGTAATCGTTAGGTGATAGGGCTAAGTAGATCTGTGTGTCATCTGCATAGCTGTGGTAAGCCATTTGGTTCTTTCTCATTATTTGGCTAATTGGGAGCATATACAGGTTGAACAGGAGTGGAGCAAGAATTGAGCCTTGAGGGACTCCGCATGTCATGGGCGTCCACTCAGACTTATGGTCTCCTATACTCACATAATAACCTCTCCCTTCTAAGTATGACCTGAACAATTTTAGGACCATCCCAGAAAGCCCCACCCAGTTTTCCAGCCTTTCCAGAAGTATGGTGTGATCGACAGTGTCAAATGCAGCACTGAGGTCGAGTAGTACCAGTACTGATAATTTGCCTGTATCAGTATTTAAGCGAATATCGTTTATTATCTTTAAGTAAGTCAAGTCAATTCTATTTGTATAGTGCCTTTCACAACACACATCGTTTCAAAGCAGCTTTACAGAAGATCAGGCATTAACAGAAGATAAAAACTGTAATATCTATAATGTCGATGAGTCATTATTGTGTAATTAGATAAAATATGATTGTTAATCGTGTTTAAATAAAGTAATTAAATAATAATTGTATTAATAACCCCAGTGAGCAAGCTGAAAGCAACTGTGGCAAGGAACACAAAACTCCATAAGATGTTGGTTAATAGGAGAAAAATAACCTTGGGAGAAACCAGACTCACTGTGGTGGCCAGTTCCCCTCTGGCTAACATCATAAATATAATGTCAATATTACTTATGTATAGTGCAAGTCATGGTTTAAAATTATTAAACTAAGTAAGTGTTAACGGACTGTGTTTAAACAGATTTTGTATGAACTGTAATATTAATGACCAATGTTTTTGAAGTCCATCATCTTATTAACTGCAGAAGTTCACATAGATGCAATTGTCCTTGTTAATTGGCTGATGAAGGCTTTTGTTGGCAATTTATTTTCTATGTATTCCATTTCAAGAGTATAGTCCATCAATAGACCGAGGTGATGCAGGCAGAGATCAGTGAGGTGCATTGCAGTTCAACCTGGCCGGTAATTTCGGTGAGGTTCTGTGTGGTCCATCCTAAGTCCAAGGTTCAGACAATGGCATATGAAGTATCCCATGTCTTATGGTTGGAGTTGGCATCAGTTCATCCTCTGAAGTCCATCATAATAGACTGAAGTGATGTTTGGCTGGCACCGGCTGCATTTAGTCATCATCATCACACAGCGACACGTAGCAGTGGAGTCCAACAAGAAGCAGGAATGGAGCTGGGATAGTTCACCAAAAATGAAAATACTCATTATTTACTCACCCTCATGTTGTTCCAAAGCCATATATCGGTCTTTCTTCTGTGGAACACAAAATGAGATGTTAGGCAGAAAGTTATCCTCCGTCACTATTTACTTTCATTTTATGGGAAAAAATGCAATCAAAGTGAATGGTGACCGAGGATAACATTCTGACATCTTCTTTTGTGTTCCATGGAAGATAGAAAGTTAGACTTAAAATAACATGAGAGTGAGATGATGATGACAGAATTTTAATTTTTGGGTGAACTGTCCCTTTTACTGGAATTAAATATTTTGCTGCAAGTCAAAAAGAAAACTCTTTTTGTTTTTTTAAGATGGATGTAATACACAGCGGAGATGGCAGGACAAATACACCGGATGTCATGCCAGAATGAATGGAATATTACATCAGATTCTCAGTTGGTCCTTTATCGGGTAAACAAAGCCATTTTTATCATTGCCCTGCTTGATATTTCAAGAGAAATTTCATAGTTTTTATACTGTTGGGACAGTGATGACTTATGTGCTTTCAAATAGAAGGAAATCAGAATTTCTGCAAATTCTTTGTATGCACTCTCTCCTCCTCAAGTATGACAGAGTTTTCCCCTTGATACCAACTGAAGTGTTTTTTTTCCTTCAAAACATTGCTGAACAAAGTCAGAAAAAAAGCACTGGTGCATTGTACAATAATGCTTTCATGCACAATGTACTATAGTAGAGAGAGCTTCACACTGCTGTCCCACAGCCATATATAAAGAGACTTGTGCAGTAGACTGCAGGAGAGCTTCCAAGCATGGCTGTCTGTCTCAACACTCGCCAATCCTCAGTGATGGATCGTCTTGTAGACTCGAGCCTGGAATGTGCCCAAGATTAATGGCTCCCTAAGTTTAGCGTGGACAAATGGAGGAGGCTACACAGCATGGAGTGTTCAGCTCAGGTAAATGTGGAGCAATATGCTTTCAAACACAGCACTGCCCTGTAGGAATGTCATTGATGAAAAAATTTCAGGAGTTGATGTAAAAAATTTAATGATTCTCAACACCAAAGCCAAAACCAAAGCCATTGAAAACAGTGCATTGTCATGAACTAACAATACATTGCAATTTTTACAGCATTTATTAATCTTGATTAATTTTAATTTCTAAATATACAATTGTTTGTTGTTAGTTCCAAAGCATTAACTAATATAAACAAATACGTTGAAATTAACATTACACAAGTTAAATAAGCTCGGTAAAAGTATTAGTCAATGTTAGTTAATGTTAACTTATGTCGTTAACTGATGTAAATTAATTCAAGCTTATTGTAAAGCTTGTAATCGTTTACAACCTTTAAACCTTTTATGTATTTTGGTAAAAAGCCTCTTTCATTTAAGAAGTATTAAAAAGTATTATAGTAGTTAAAGGTATTTCTCAATTAAGTAAACATTGCATTACAAAGTAATTAATTAAGATAAGCGAGTGTTTTCTCTCTTTTTTTCTGTTAGTATTATTTTAATAATATTCATGTCATAATGACAGCAGCAGATCTATCTGGGTAAATTTTCACTGCCAGGTCAAATGCAAAGATCCAATATTTTGACACAAATTCAAATGTTTGAACTAGGTGTTGGCATTCACTGAACACATATCTGTGTGTCAATTATTATCTCACCAAGATGGGCATTTTGGCTTAAAATTCCATTTGACCATTCTCACGCATTATGATTGTAAGACGTGAGCATTTTTCACAGAACATGCATGCAAATATGCAAGTTAGCAGCTGCCTATCAATCAGGCACCAAATTGTGTTGGTACTCTGTACTACTGATACCGCTGAAAGACTGGCATCATTTTAATTTTGCATTGACTTGGTACCGAAGTACCGGCACTTTTGACACCCCTACTCCCCTTGTCGTGTAATGCTCATGAAATTCAGAGCATGATCCAAATGCTGTCACTCTCTTGTTTAGTACTGAACTCTGAGCAGCAGATTAAATTGTAAGCTGAGTGGAATCTTGCTGCATTTGAGTGGCCGCCACAACCTCTAAATAGCCTGACGACCTAATCTTTCCATTAAAGCGTCTCAGGGGAGACAGGAAGTTCGTTCAGGTCATAAATGAAATCCCAAGCACACTGGATTCATTTCCAGCACAAAGGCCAAGAGTTCTCTCCATTTTTCCTGTTGCCTGTGGCCATGGAGAGGACGAAAGTATTGGAAAAAGTCTCCAAGCAGCTTTGATGTGCACTGCAGCGGAGGAAGAGAGATGAGCTGACATGCCTGCCTTTCTCTCGGGAGTTTTCTTGAGGGCTGTTGAATGGCCACACTTGTCTCATCTCTCATTGCGTAGGTGAGGTTTCAGGAGAAGAAAAAAGAAAGTGAAGTAGATTTGTCCTCACTAGTGCTGTCATGTTTTCACCGGGCCTGACACCTCGAAGTTTTGAGTAGGTCGATGTGTGAAAAATGTAACCAGGACAGACCCACAACATTGTTGGAGAGTTGGAGATCACATCAGCCACATAATATGATAGGATTTATTGCTGTCACTATAAGAAATTCTTCAGCTTTGTCTGTATGCATTTTGTGCACTGTAAATCATTTTAAATTAAAGGGATATTTCACCATAAAATGAACATTTCATTTATACACTCTGATGTTGTTCCAAACCAGTATGACTTTCTTCTGTGGAAGTCAAGAAGTGTTATTGAAGAACGTTTATAATGCGCTTTTTTCTCCTAAATGAAAGTGAAACATCTCCTTTTGTGCCCCACAGATGAGAGAAAGTCATACGGATTTGAAACAAATGAGGTTGAGTAAATTATGGAAGAATTTCATTTTTGACTGAGCTATCAAGTCCAATGTTGATTTGTGTAACTTTTTCTAGCTTAATATGCAAGTAATACATTTGTAGGTTGATTCCACCCAAAAGCGTAAACACTGTGGCTTTATTCTTGCACTGTTTGAGTATCCCTTCCTGCCCGACAGAGCAAAACTGGCCAAACCAACGGTGTGAGTTTGAGGTGGGACTATATGTTTGTCCAACCAATGCTAGATAACGGAGTGTTCAGGAAACCAATATAGATAGAAATAAAAGTAGAAAATAGTCATTATATTTGCAGTTCCGATTGGTGATGCTAGTGGCACAAAAATAACACTTTTCCTTTAAAGCTACCAATCACATCTTTAGGTATTGCTTTCACTTCTAACCAATTCCCTGTTTTTCTCCTCATTACATCTACACTACATAATTTTTAAATCCCCATTTAACTTAAAACACACTCAGTTTCATCGCACCTCAATAGCATGATAGAAAAACGAAGGCTGTCCCTCCCACTGGTGCAGAGGGATGTCATTGAGAGGTGCTGATGAATGTATGGGAAAAGTCTTAACCTTATTAGTGTAGGGAAAAAGAGAGGCTGGAGTAAGACTCTTTCACAGGCCTCTCTGTTCATTCATAACCCACTGCCTTCTAGCTCGGCTTAACAAGCATACAGTGCTGTGAAAATGTATTTGCCCCATCTTGATTTCTTCTGTTTTTGTGTATATCGCATACTAAATTGTTTCAAAAATGCAAACTAAATCTAAAATAAACAAAGGAAATATGTGTAAACACAAAATGCATTTTTTTTTAAATGATAATGTTATTTATTGAAGCAATAATGTTATCCAATACCAACTGGGCCTGTGTGAATAAGTAGTTAATATATCCCCAAATCTTTGAATTTACTCCTTAATTGGGTTCAGTTGGAATGTACACACCCAGGCCTGATTACTGCCAGCCCTGTTCAATCAAATCAACACCTAAATAGAACTTTTTCAGCAGCAAGACGGTGGCTAATGAAATCCCAGAAATGATGAGGAAAAAGGTGATTTAAATACATCAGTCTGGGAGTGGTTACAAAGCTATTTCAAAGGATCTGGGACTCCAAAGAACCACAGTGAGAGCCATTATCTCCAGATGGAGAAAACTTGGCACAGTAGTGAACCTTCACAGAAGTGGCCGATTTTCGAAAATTCATCCAAGAGCACAGCGACGTCTCATCCAGGAAGTCACAAAAAAGCCAAGGACAAGGAACTGCAGGCCTCTCTCGCATCAATAAAGGGCACTGTTCATGACTCCACTATCAAAAAGACACTGGCCAAAAATGCCATTCATGGAAGAGTAGCGAGGCAAAAACCACTGCTAATCCAGTAGAACAAAAACACCTTGATGGGAGAACAAAACTTTTGGGAGAATGTTCTGTGGACTGATGAGTAAAAAGTGGAAATGTTTGGAAGACAGGAGTCCCATTACATCTGGTGTAATTTGAATACAGAATTCCACAAAAAGAACATCATAATTTTGGTCAAGCATGGTGGTGGTAGTGTGATGGTGAGGGGATGCTTTGCTACATCAGGGCCAGGGCAACTTGCAATAATTGAGGGAAATATGAATTCTGCTCTCTACCAGAAAATCCCGAAGGAGAACATCCGGTCATCAGTTCATGAATTTAAGATCAAGTGCAAGTGGATTATGCAGCAAGACAATGATCCAAAGCATAGGAGTAAGTCCACTTCTGGATGGCTCAAAAGAAGCTAAATTATAGTTTGGAGTGGCATAGTCAAAGTCCTGACTTGATTGAGATGCTGTGGCAGGAACTTAAATGGGCATTTCGTGCTCGAAAACCCTCCAATGTGACTGGACTAAAACAGTTCTGCAAAGAAGAGTTGGCCAATATTCTACCACAGCATTGTGAAAGACTGATCTCCAGTTATCGAAGCATTTGGTTGCAGTTGTTGCTGCTAAATGTAGCACAACAAGCTATTAAGTTTAAGGGTGCGGCTAGTTTGTCGCTTCAATAAAAATAAATAAAAGAAAACTGTATTTTGTGTTTACTCAGACTGTCTCTGTTTTATGTTATATCTCGTTTGAAGATCTAAAATAGTTTAGTATGAAAAATACACTAAAATAGAAGAAAAATACTTTTTCATAGCACTGTACTTGCCCCGCACCACTCTTAAATTTAAATTTAAAACATTTCCACACCAACTCGCCACTGTTGTGTCCCCGGAGAAAACCTGATAATTATTTTCTATATGTTGCTTTGAAAGATTTTCCAGCAGCATTCCTCAAAGTGGGTTTCTTATGTGAAATGTTGTAGAGGTCTGTAAATCCTTCTCTCGAATTCTTCTCTTAATTTTTTGTGTATGTAGAGAATTTTAACAGTTTTTCTATTTGCCCCAGCTAAACATTTTAAGATTAAAAGTAGGGGTTTCAAGACTATTAATTTTTACTTTTCGTCTTGTCCAGAACTATTCCCCCAGAAAAGTAGTTGAGGCAGGTCATGGTATAAGTTGAATTCAGAATAGATTCAGAATTTTTGAGAATTGATTTAGAATCGTTGGAGAATATTTTTTTTCTCTCCCACCCCTATGTTTGAAACATCAGTAAGTAAAAAATAAGCACTTTTCTTCATATTGGCCCTCTTAGCAGCTTAAAAAACTTCTTATTTTTACACCACTGCAACAAAAAAAAAAAACCTCTGCATCATTAATTTACATGTGGAAATTATCACTCTTTTATCAAGAGTGATAAAAGTGATCTTCGCTTTATTAAGGCTAATGCTCATCTTGTTTAAACAAGACATACCTGCTTTAACCACAAATCACTAGACCAGCAAACTGAGTCTGATTCTCCGCCTTGTGAAAAATCTTATTAACCTAAGTGCTACCTGTCGGTGAATCTGCCTGCATGTTTGATGTTAAGAACCTTTCACTCCACCCGCCCTGCTCCTCCACACGTCACGGTCCGATGCCTCTCCATTTTGCCCCTGTTCACAAGATTCACTACAGTGTTGCTTGCATTTACACAGTCCGCTTCGTTGCTACTTTCAACAAAAGACTTCCACTGTCACTGTCATTTCTTTCTCTGCTGCTGCTGCAGCTAAAATCACTGAGTGTATTAGAACTGCTACAAGACACCAGGAGCCATTTGATAGCTTAACAAGATAATAGTTCAGAGCAAAAAAGAGCAATATATTTTATGTTCAAGAAAACACTTCCGAGAGCGGTAGACGGTTTTCTTGTTTCATTATTCTGACCTTTTCTAAAGCCCTGCATTGTCAGAAGAGGTTTTACGCTGGCTGCTTTTATTTGATGTCTTTTTAATCACTTTCAAATAAATTGTGTCAACATGTATGCGTGTAACACGCTAGGGGAGTGAAGGAGATCAGAGATGCGAACATGAAACTGTCAAAGTAAAGAAACGATTGCTTTAAACTTTCCCTGAAAGATGTATATATCTTGCCGTTTAAAGAAACTCTTATGATTTGCAGCTTAATTTGTTAGTCCGTTGAGAAACGGTCACCTATTTATTTCTTAAGTCAGTGCCAGGGCCATTGTTATTCAGCTTGCGTGTTCCCAGTGCTCTCAGCTGCAGAATATGTTGTCATGACAACCGGTTGGCCTCCTGTTGCTGATGTTGATCAAGACCTATCTGTGTGTGTGAGAGTGTCTGTGTGTGTGTGCTGAGGTGAGAGGAGAGAAGAGCTTTCATTTTGTTAAAGCAAAGCAAAGCTTGTGGGAGTACCATCCAAACCGCTTTTGTGGATGATGATCTGAGACAATTGATATTCTCAACTAAAACTGGATTCGGTTTCATAACCAAAGCGATGACAGAGGGAGAAAATGATCATTTACATTTAAAAGAGACAGCTCTGAGACTCTGAACTCGCACACTTTGACTGAAGCAACTTGAGCTGCGATTCTGAAACTGAGCTGAATTCTTAGAAAGCATATTTCAGGTCCGTTCAAAGCATTATGGTCAAATTTATTGCTGGAATTTATGTTATATTTTTATCCATTTGGTTCATGAAAATGATTAGTTATTGTTCCTATAATGTGATTGGACAAGCAGCATTTCAAGAGTGCTCAATGGGACATTTCACTGTTTGTATCACTCTGTTTGTCTGTGTTCTCAAAGTTTGCATGATTGCTTAGAACCCTCAAATGAACCTTAGAGCTCCCTTAATTGCAGACCAGAGCAAACTACTGCCCACGGTTCAATTTAAATCATGAATGTTTTTTATTATATCTTTCATTTATCTGGATTTGGGACCTATAGCATCCATAAGCTTTTAAAATGCTCAGGGTTGCCAGATAGTAGATGCATCCCCCCAATCAGAGATTTATACTTGCATAAGTTGAAAATGTCATACTTAATTTATACAATCTGTCAACCATGTGTGTGAGGTTGTGTGCTCTCTCCTCTTCGAAAAAAATGTAGAAAAACTTCAATAGTGCAATATTCTGCTCAAAGAAAAGTGTGATGCCGCCACTCCGTGTCATTCGTGATTCTGCATATTCTTTTCAGTGCCAAGTCTGAAAACCTTTTCAGTGATGAACTTTAGTAAAGTACAAGTTGATCTTTGCACCATTCACACACAGAGAGGACACTCGAACAAAACCAAGCGAGAGAGGAAAATGTTTGTTCTTTGTGTTATTTGTAAAATGCTGAAGTCCCTCACACCTGTATGTGAATGTTACTCTGGCAGTAATCATTTATCAGTGTCATGCAGCCTGTTTTATTCAGCTGTGTGCTGAATGAGATGCCAAAAAACATTGATGAGACCCACATTGTGACCCATGAGCATGTAAACAGGTTGATAATTTTTTGAGAATAAAAGAACTTTGTCCACTTTGCGGCAAACATTAAAATAAGCTTTTAGAATTTCTAATTTCAGAATATTTTTTTTTTTTACTATTAAACCAGACACCTGAAGTAGAGTGGTAAATTGAATACTAAATTACCATTGCATATACCATATGGTAAAATAAACAAATTATTAATTATACTCAGCCTTCATTCAGTTTTACTAACACATGATAGAAAATAGCATCAGAAATTCAAGCAATCACAGAATGGTCCCATCAGTATACACTTCAGAAAATTGTGCATCATCCATTGAGTGCACTACTACTTCTGGTCTTAAAAGATACAACTATGTAGAAATGTTTTATCTTCTCTCTTCCATGTTCTATTTAATGGCTGATGTGGTCCCTGTACCAAAATAATTGCACAAATCTGCTCAGTTGAATATATAAGATTTATTCTGTAAATTGGCATGCAGATTTCCTTGAATCCCACCAAACACACAAAAATCCTTGCATTTTATTGTCACACAAAATGCTACATCAAAATGTATAAACATGTATGATTTTGCAAATCAATATGTCCTAATCTGCAGGCACAAACAAATTTGTAATTACAATTTTTATTTGTAATAAAAAATTTGTAATTACAATACATCACTCTATACAGAGCACCCCCACTATTTTCAGAAGCACTCTCAGTGATTTTGATCTGGAACCGGGCCTGGTCTTATCAGTTGGTTGGAGTACCAAGAAATGGATAACCTGTATTGGAGCTGTAACGGAGGGATTACAGAATGCTTTTGATATTGCCTAATTTATTCATAATTTAAACTCTAAACATATATATAAAGGGATTCATGGAAAGGAGGAGGCGAGAACCGGCTTGACGATATAAATAATATTTTAATGATAAACTTAACCAAAAACACAAACACACAAATGTGTCTGACAGCTGTCCGTAAATCTCTCTCTCTGTCGCATTGCAGCTTCCAGTCGGCCTTTATCCCTCTCTGAGGCTTGATTAGCCTGATTAGGGGCCGGGTGTGGGGAATCCGCCCCTGCCCTCCGCCCTGCCACAATGTACATTTGCATTTGTTCATTTAGCAAACACTTTTGTCCAACACAACATTAAATGAGAGCAAATAAAAGCAATTTAACTAGAGTCAACCATTTACCAAAACTTAGAATTCAAATCGATTAAAACTGATTTGGTGAATTTAAACTGGATTTAATCCCGCCCTGCCAGAGACATTTGCAGGATTCATTTGTTGTGTCTGTCCTCATTATCAGTGACAAATGGACAGTCTTTAACTGCAAGTTCTAATGAGTCTGATTTATGCTGTCATGTCACTGAAACTCAAGCCATTAGGCTGGTGGAATTCAGACCAGACCACTGGGCTTAGAAAAGCATGACTTTCTGTTTCAGGAGGAAACTGCTAATAATTATTTCCATTTCTCTCCTAATGCCCTATTGAAACATTCTAGAAATAATGGGAGTTGCTTCCTGGCCTTGAGATATAGATCTGAGCAGAACATGTTCAAATTATCCAAATCTAATCAACAACAGATGTTTTCTTTACTGTCAGTGTGACCAATTAATCATCTCCACTCACTTTCCACTGAATTTCCACTGGTTGCCAAATGTTTGGAATAATGTACAGATTTTGCTGTTTTGGTACTTTATTTCATCTAAGTGGGATTCAGCTGATCACAAAGTATAGTCAGTACATTACTGGATTAAAAAAACAACACCATCATTATTTGAAATTAGTTATTTTTGATAAATCTAGAGAGACCCCATTTTCAGCAGCCATGCTAAATTGCTAATTTGGTACTAGAAAATCACTTGCCATTTTGTCAAACACAGTTGAAAGCTATTTGGTTTGTTAAATGAAGCTTAACATTGTCTTGGTGTTTGTTTTTAAGTTGCCACAGTATGCAATAGACTGGCATGTCTTAAGGTCAATATTAGGTAAAAAATGGCAAAGAAGAACAGCTTTCTCTAGAAACTCCTCAGTCAATCATTATTTTGAGGAATGAAGGCTATACAATGCTTGAAACTGCCAAAAAAAAAAATTTTGATTTCATACAAAGGTGTACACTACATTCTTCAAAGCAAAGAGATGTGGAAGGCCAGGTGTACAACTAAACAAGAGGATAAGTACATCAGAGTCTCTCGTTTGAGAAATAGACGCCTCACATGTCCACAGCTGACAGCTTCCTTGAATTATACCTGCTCAACACCAGTTTCATATACAACAGTAAAGAGAAGACTCTGGGGTGCAGGCCTTATGGGAAGAATTGCAAAGAAAAAGCCACTTTTGAAACAGAAATAAAAGTTTAGAGTGGGCAAAGAAACACAGACATTGGACAACAGATAATTGGAAAAGAGTGTTATGGACCTTAAACACATTGAGCTTTTGTGACAAGACAGCCACATCTATGGCGAGTGCTACAGGAAGTGTGGGGTGAAATGTCACCTGAGTATCTGGAGAAACTGACAGCTAGAATGCCAAGATTCTTTGATGAGAACTCTTTGAAGTGACGTTCTGACATTTCAAAATGCAATAGTAATTTTTCATGTTATTAATGTCCTGACTATACATTGTGATCAGTTGAATGATGCTTTGGTGAATAAAAGTACCAATTTCTTTCCATAAGATCAAAATCTGTACATTATTCCAAACTTTTGGCCGCCAGTGTATGTACAAGCATTTAGAGTGGAAATGAGAGAATTTGATTCAACCAGCCAGTTTGTAGAGCATCTGCTTGGATCAGAATGGTTGTAGTTCAAAAAAGAGGAAGAGAAGACATTAAAACCTTCCTGAAAAGACTAGAAAAACCAGTATGCAGTTCCAATGCTGTTCTAGCTGGTGGACAAACATGGCAGTGTT
This sequence comes from Moxostoma hubbsi, assembly GCA_032164185.1. NCBI lineage: Eukaryota > Metazoa > Chordata > Actinopteri > Cypriniformes > Catostomidae > Moxostoma > Moxostoma hubbsi. The sequence goes on along the minus strand of JAVLUX010000151.1, from coordinate 4,427,579 downwards.
GATCACCAGTAGGAATATTTTTTTGGAATTCTGGTTAGATAGGAACTTTTTGCTTAAGCTAGTCAAAAAGTCTTGTTTGAACACAATTCAAACAGCATTTAAACACATATTCTTTTAACCAGCTGTGCTGTTTTGTTTTTCAGCTGGGAAAAGAGGCCAAAAGTAACAATAGAATAATAAAGATCTTGGAATTCTAGTGTCAGGCATATTAAAGTTATATTTAGGTTTTAAATAGACAATAAATGGGAGTCGGATGTAGCTGTACAGGGGCTTCAGGGTATGATCAATGTGCAATACGCTAATGGATCAGGGGTAACTAGCTTTTCTTTTATCTTCTATGATGCTACAGCTGGGTGCTTTATTTATTTGTTCTGTCAGACCGATCTATAAGCACTCATTTCACCGAAGGCACAAGAGCAGATCATCTCTCCACTCTATCCTGAGCTCATCATTTATGATGAAGAATCAAAACTGATGAAAAACTCACTCTCACCAGCACTCTGATGAGGTGTAATGCATCTCCCAAAGCTTGTATACATTTCGTTGCCACTGTTCCTCTGAATTCGTCTTAAAACTGCGAGAGCTTGGGAGGGGTGTATAAAAATGAGATTAATGGTTATTATTTTTAGTTGATTCAAAAAGTCTTTGGACTGTCAAGTCATACTTAAAAATGTCTGAATGCAATTGCATTAGATACAGAATTTCAAACCAAATGGTGTCAGCAACCAAATGATCCTCAAATTTAGATAAAACTAAGAACCTACTTCACTTTTCTGAGCCATTTCTGCAATTACCTTTAACCAACTGGTGTCAAGGTGATTTTAGTGGATGTAACCACAGGTGTAATTTAGCACATTAACTGTGTTACACTAACGTTTGATGACCAGAGAGTGTCCAAATTCTTAATTTTGAACAGTTATATCTATTCTTGTATCATTTGAAACCTAGAAAATGTTTTTTTACGTGTGCTATATTTCATTAAAATAAGTTCCACTTGATTTGATATTTTGTTATAAAATGCGAAGATATTCTTACATTTTTGGCTTTGGCAGGAGTGTCCAAACACTTTTTTTGGTCACCATATTGCGAGTTAACAACTTAGCATAATGGAATGTGTGGCAGCTTGGGGTCTGTCCCTGGTGTACAAACACACTTCATGCTACTCCATAATAGATGTTACAACACTGCACGCTCAGCAAAATAAGGACAGGCTAAGTGTGCCATAGAGCGACGCAAGATGCAGTGACACCAATAACATTATGTGACTACTTAAGAAAGCCATGTTCTACATCTATTGGACACCTACAGAAACAAGGGCAGCCAGGGCTACTGTATATCTGAAATGGTCACAGTGTCCTGGATAATTATAAGACTTCACCACCCAAAATCCAACACAGAAGACAGTCTAAAGGACCACCAACTCTTTTCTGTGACAATCATCCAGGGGGGATTTTTATTGCTCACTCACATGAGGATCTTGTTCATGTTTGTGTGGAATGTATAGAATGACACTCCTGTTGAGCTTTTGGCCTTTTTATCGATTTTGTTCACTGTTCACACTTTTAGAGATACTTGTCAGGTAGGATATGGCAAGCTTACCTCCAGAGGAAGAACCAGAGGGGCAGTCGGAAAATACAAGTGCTTCTCGGAGATGTCAGAACAAGAGAATTATAGAGTCCTTAAAAGACTGCTCAAGGTTACAGCTTGAAGACTGATGAAAGTAGCTTTTCATTCTCTCTTTTGTCTCTGTGGTCTGCTCACTCTGCTACCCATAATGCAATGCAAAGGGAGTTTATGGCAGCTCTCACAAAGAGTGACGAAGGTCCCCTGTTCTCTGCAGAAAATCTCTTGTGGCTTTGAGAAGAGCGTTAATTTTAGACAGTGAGAAGAACCCTTCCTGAATGTGAAGGCAGGTAAAGACACTGTGAAATCAAATGGGATAGTTTTGGTTTTTTGTCCATGTCTTTGAAATCATCTTTATGCTAGTGTACATCTAAAGTGTCGTAATGAACCATTAGCAGATATACACGTTTAATATTTACAGCCTTTCTCTTTCATATTAATGTACAGACCAAAAACACCAATGAGTAATATTGTACTACACTGATTCTGTCCAATCAAATGCTCTCTAAAATGAGAATGTCCCTCCCACAAATACTTGTGCAACCTATTGGCTATTTACATTATTGGGTGGATTATATTTTAAATGTAATCTGGTACTGTTTTTAAATTACATAACACAAATTGTAATCAGTAATGTAATCTTTTTGATTATATTTTTAGATAATCTAATCTTATTATTTTGGATTACTTATTGTGTGTTTTCATGAAAATCACATTTAGGGTCAATTATAGGAGTAGTTCACCCATCCAAAAATGAAATTCTCTCATGATTTACTCAACCTCATGCCATCCCAGATGTGTGTGACTTTCTTTCTTCTGTAGAACACAAACAAAGATTTTTAGAAAAATATCCTAACCCTAACCCTAGCTCTGTAAGTCCATACAATGCAAGTGAATTGTGACCATAACTTTGAAGCTCCAGTCGCATTCTTTGTGCATATCGCTACCTACTGGGCTTTTGTGCAAATATGATTTATTTATTATTTTTCTTTCCTTTATCCCTCTCTTCTTTCTTTTCTTTCCCCTCCCTGCCCAGTAGTTGGTGATATGTACAAAGAATGCAAATCTCCATAAAAAAAAAAAAAAAAAAAAAACCTGTCCTTTCACGAACATGTTTGGAGAGCTTGTCGAAAGTGGAGATTTGTATTGATCTGTTTCTCACCACAACTCACATATCGCTTCTGAAGACATGGATTTAACCACTGAAGTCTAATTGATAACTTTTATCCTGTGTTTATGTGCTTTTGGAGCTTTAACATTTTGGTCACAATTCACTTGCATTGTATGGACCAATAGAGCTGAAATATTATTTATAAATCTTCATTGTGTTCAGCAGATGAAAGAAAGTCATACACATCTGAGTTGGCATGAGGGTGAGTAAATGGTGAGATAATTTTAATTTTTAGGTTAACTATTTCTTTACGTACCCATTTGCACTCCTTTCTTTAAACTTTGGTAAACAAAGTTAATATAATCCATATATAATCTTCTTAACCATAAAAATATCCGTAAGCTTATTATAAGTGTAATGAAATGTGATGTAAATCTAATTCAAATTACTTTATGTTAGTATTATCGCAGAAATATTGTAATAGATGGATTCGTTTGACTGTTTGATACCAGCCACAAATGATAATTTTTATTACCCTAGATTTTAATTACATTTTATTTATTTCATTAATTCTATTCAATTTGCCATAGCTCAAAGTTAAAAGAAATGTTAAACACATTACAGCACAGAGACGTCAGGAGTGACAGGAACGATTAGGCGTACATACATTTATTTTATTTGGCATAGACAAAAGTATAGAGACGTATTCTTGTTAGCCAAGAGTAACTGTGCACTTCAGCATAATGTGTTCAAAAGGCCCAGGTATTCTCAGATGTGATGGTTAATTCTGACCAGTCAAATTGCTTGATGTTACTGCAGCCTCATGTGCCTGAAGCGAAAACAGAACGTGAGCGTTGAGCAGATGCAACGTTACAAGTGAGAGTGAACGGTTTGCTAACTTCACTCTAGTTTAGTTAGTTTAATAACTGTCTTTTGGCAGTACTTTTGAGTTTACCCTTGGGATATAGTGTGTGTGCATGTAAAAACCGCACATGTATGCCTGACATAGTTATATTCAGTTAACTCATTGAAAGAACTTGGGCTGTCTGCAGCATTTCAAATGAATCCGAATTAGTGCCTAAATCTAAGCCACCCCCCTCTATTTCATAATGAGATGTTTATCAAAATCTGTTACCACTGTTGGAGAAGTCCATCCATCCATCGACAACCACTTATCCTGTGTACAGGGTCATGGGAGCCTATCCCAGCTAACAAGTCCATCCATCGACAACCGCTTATCCTGTGTACAGGGTCACAGGAGCCTATCCCAGCTAACATTGGGCGAAAGGCGGGATACACCCTGGACAGGTCGCCAGTCCATCGCAGGGCCACACATAGACAAACAACCATTCACACCTAGGGCAATTTTTGGAGACATCGATTAACCTAGCCTGCATGTCTTTGGATGGTGGGAGGAAGCCGGAGCACCCGGAGAGAACCCACGCAGACACGGGGAGAACATGCAAACTCCACTCAGAAAGGCCAGGGCAACCAGGGTTTGAACCCACAACCTTCTTGCTGTGAGGCGACAGTGCTAACCGCTGCACCACCGTGCTGCCCTGTTGGAGAAGTGTTACTGGTAAACATGGCCTATTGGTAAAGCATGATGACTACGCTAAATTGGATCCTACATTGCGCTTTCAGGGCCCCTCTCTCCATTCTTCAGTTTTTTATCAATATTTCTTATCGCCTAATCATATCTCATTACAGAAGAGCAGAAAAACCTTTGAAGTTCTGCATTTTAAGCAGCCATGACAATAACTCAGTATTAAAGCACATGCTGGCCATGTTAGCTAGAAAAACAGTGTCTGTATTTTGCCCAACCACACAGTGAGAGTTCAGCAAGTGCGCTTCCTCTCTCGGCCTATTTTTCTCACTTCTGACACGGGCCCAGCGGATCAATACTTTCCATTAGCAGCAATGTGGTGATTTTGTGGATCGTGTAGGGTCAGTTTCACAATGGCATTGGCTTTAGCCTCTTTATTAATTATGAAACAGCCTGCTGCCACATCAACCGAGCAATGCCAGAGCTCAGCACTACATTGATTGCCAGCATTGCGGTGTGGCAACTGGTTTTGTTAGTTAAGGTAAAAAAATATATAAAGAAAATAGAGTCTCAGGTGTCCATTGCTTCAGAGTAGAATCAACTTAGTTCTCCACTGTCTTGCTTGCTCTCAAACTGACCTCTGGTTAGATAGATTGTCTATAGAAGTGGCTGGAGTTGTAGAGTTTCTCAAATCCCTGCTGAATCGAAGCTGCCTCTTTCCTGCTGTGCTCTTTCTGTGCCGTACTCCATTGTAACATATTTAAACGCAATATAATTAATGCATAACATAATCTCTGCTATGCCCATTTTACCTTTAAAATGTATATCTCCACTGTGCCTTTACTGTAAACTTCAGTTTTTACCTTTTACTAATGCATAAACTGAGAATGCACTCTTAGAATGTGCATAATGATCTTAATTTAACAACAGTCACACAAGGTTATGAAAGTGCTGAGCAACAAATTATCGGGGGAAGCTTGTGATCAGCAAATCCTGCTATCACAATGAATTTATGGTCTTAATAGCAACTGTCTGCAATAATTAAAAGACATAAATACCTTATGGGTTGGTGCACTTTCTCAACATGAATAAAGGCTTTGTGTGCCAAGCTTTGTCCCATAAGAGCAAAGATCCCTTAGTTTGTAAGACTTAAATTACGATGCACTTGTAAGAAAGTTCATCTGAACTTTTGTGTATTAGATCTTGTCCACTAAACATCAATAAAACTGTGTGCAATCCAAATGACTGGGATAGCCAACAAACTTCTATCTGACATAAAATCTATGGACTGTGTTGAACACAGTGTGGATGAAGGAAGAGCAAGGATTTTACAAGTTCACTCCTGAATTCATACCTGCCAAAAGGGTATTACGAACAGTAAAACATGTATTTTTGTTTAATCTCATTCCCTCTCTTTCCTTATTCAACACATCTAGAGCTGTCAGTTTTGTGAATTTGAATTTAACTGGCCTGTGTCGAGAGGTTTTGTTTACTTAGTGTTGAATGTGTGAGGCAGACAAGGTAAGGGATTTTGTTGTTTACTGACCATTGCATTTCTTTGGAGTATACATTGAGCATGTTTCAGAAATGTAGGCAGTGCACAAATTGAATCAAGTGTCTTGGGGGGGTCCCCAACATATACAATTCTCTCTCAATATACAATTTATGCAAAATATACAATATATTTACTTGATCATGATATGCATAACTATATACTATTTATTAAAACAGGCTTACATAAAAGAACAGGTTTTTGTGTTGATAAATAATAAAAATGCTAGAATAATTCTAGCATTATTTACCAATGTAGTAATTACCCTAAAAACAACTGGATGATTGACGTGACACATGTGATAATAATGTTTGTTCAAAAGGACTTGTTTAAATACATGAAACTAGTTTATTAGATATTAAAAATATAAACTGTGACAAGACAGGCTATCAATCTGTGTGTTAGGCTATGTTTTAGGCAGATTGTGATCAAATCAGATTCAGATCCTTATCAGGCTAATTAAGCCTCCGAGAGGGATAAAGGCCAACTGCGGATGGTGGTGCGACAGAGAGAGATCGTTTACGGGCAGCTGACCGTCACGTGTGTGTTTGTGTCTTTTTGTTTAAGTTTATCATTAAAACTATTATTTATATTGTCAAGCCGGTTCTCGCCTAATCCTTTTCATTGAACTGCTTTACACACACATGATGGTCAGCTGCCCGTAAACGGACTCTCTCTGTTGCACCACCATCCGCAGTCTGCCTTTATCCCTCTCTGAGGCTTAATTAGCCTGATAAGGGACCCGGTGTGCAGAATCACCACCCGGCCCCGCCCTCCGCCCTGTCACACCAACCTGTCTGAGTGAGTTGCTTTGGTAACAGTGTAGGCATACACACATGACGATGCTTTCAAAACAGATGTGGGAAAAATAGAGGTGCATCATCTCATCTCAAATAAGCACCCTGTCTAGTCGTGGTGCAGAACTCAACGAAAAACTCAGCGACAGAGGAGACTGGTAAATATTGTGATGTTTCGTGCTGCAGTCACTGATTTTTGATGTAATCGTTGTGTGTCGCATTAAGAGTGAAGCAAAAGACCATTTGAAATCCGAATGAGCAGCCAGAGTGACCGGACTGAGAAGCATCTGAAAAAATCAGATTTCAGTCGCATTTGAAACCACCTCCCGATGTGGTTTGAATCAGATTCGTTTTTAGTTTTTTGCTGTCCAGACTATCAAAAACTCATCTGGATGCATTCTGGATATGCATAAAATCTGATTTTTAGTGGCAGTCTGAACAAGGCCTTATGTGAGTGATGGTGGCGTAGTGGTCTTAAGCACTTAACTGTTAATCAGAAGGTTGCTAGTTTGAGCCCCACAGCCACCACCATTGTGTCCTTGAGCAAGGCACTAAGCTCTGGGGGGATTGTCCCTGTAATAAGTGCACTGTAAGTCACTTTGGATAAAAGCGTCTGCCAAATGCGTAAATGTAAATGTGTTGGTGGGGATTTTTCAACGATTTCATTGCAGTTACATTATTACGTCAGTAGGTGGGGCAAGGGACTGTTATGAGTGAGTCGGTCAGCAGACTATTCAACCATTTCAGTCAAAAAGGCTGCTTTATTCAGGGACAAACAATGCTATGGTTATCAATATGTCAATCATTGCTATTTCAAGAGTGAATCCCACATTTACATGCGGATGTAATTTCCGAAACTTTGCAGCGTGTACGTGGCCGATGGTCCTCCTCTTAGCAGCATGAAAAATACGTTTTATACAAATCTGAATGGATTATATATACTGTAGCATAGAATGCTGACAATGAGTGCTCCATTTATAATCACTAAAAAGCTGTCACTCATCTTCATCATGATCTCTAGCACGCCCGTAGAACCAGGCCTATTAATAATGAAAAATTAGTAAATGTTTCCAATTTATGCAATAAATACAAAAGCCACGACATGGAGTGGATAGATATAGTAGAAAGATAAAGAGAGAGAGAAAATTACCCCTCAAAAAAGTCCGTTAGAATCTTATTATTCTCCATTTTGTAGCTAAAATAGATACAGTGAGGAAAATAAGTATTTGAACACCCTGCTATTTTGCAAGTTCTCCCACTTGGAAATCATGGAGGGGTCTGAAATTGTCATCGTAGGTGCATGTCCACTGTGAGAGACATAATCTAAAAAAAAAAATCCAGAAATCACAATGTATGATTTTTTAACTATTTATTTGTATGATACAGCTGCAAATAAGTATTTGAACACCTGTCTATCAGCTAGAATTCTGACCCTCAAAGACCTGTTAGTCTGCCTTTAAAATGTCCACCTCCACTCCATTTATTATCCTAAATTAGATGCACCTGTTTGAGGTCGTTAGCTGCATAAAGACACCTGTCCACCCCATACAATCAGTAAGAATCCAACTACTAACATGGCCAAGACCAAAGAGCTGTCCAAAGACACTAGAGACAAAATTGTACACCTCCACAAGGCTGGAAAGTGCTACGGGGAAATTGCCAAGCAGCTTGGTGAAAAAAGGTCCACTGTTGGAGCAATCATTAGAAAATGGAAGAAGCTAAACATGACTGTCAATCTCCCTCGGACTGGGGCTCCATGCAAGATCTCACCTCGTGGGGTCTCAATGATCCTAAGAAAGGTGAGAAATCAGCCCAGAACTACACGGGAGGAGCTGGTCAATGACCTGAAAAGAGCTGGGACCACCGTTTCCAAGGTTACTGTTGGTAATACACTAAGACGTCATGGTTTGAAATCATGCATGGCACGGAAGGTTCCCCTGCTTAAACCAGCACATGTCAAGGCCCGTCTTAAGTTTGCCAATGACCATTTGGATGATCCAGAGGAGTCATGGGAGAAAGTCATGTGGTCAGATGAGACCAAAATAGAACTTTTTGGTCATAATTCCACTAACCGTGTTTGGAGGAAGAAGAATGATGAGTACCATCCCAAGAACACCATACCTACTGTGAAGCATGGGGGTGGTAGCATCATGCTTTGGGGGTGTTTTTCTGCACATGGGACAGGGCGACTGCACTGTATTAAGGAGAGGATGACCGGGGCCATGTATTGCGAGATTTTGGGGAACAACCTCCTTCCCTCAGTTAGAGCATTGAAGATGGGTCGCGGCTGGGTCTTCCAACATGACAATGACCCGAAGCACACAGCCAGGATAACCAAGGAGTGGCTCTGTAAGAAGCATATCAAGGTTCTGGCGTGGCCTAGCCAGTCTCCAGACCTAAACCCAATAGAGAATCTTTGGAGGGAGCTCAAACTCCGTGTTTCTCAGCGACAGCCCAGAAACCTGACTGATCTAGAGAAGATCTGTGTGGAGGAGTGGGCCAAAATCCCTCCTGCAGTGTGTGCAAACCTGGTGAAAAACTTTAGGAAACGTTTGACCTCTGTAATTGCAAACAAAGGCTACTGTACCAAATATTAACATTGATTTTCTCAGGTGTTCAAATACTTATTTGCAGCTGTATCATACAAATAAATGGTTAAAAAATCATACATTGTGATTTCTGGATTTTTTTTTTTTAGATTATGTCTCTCACAGTGGACATGCACCTACGATGACAATTTCAGACCCCTCCATGATTTCTAAGTGGGAGAACTTGCAAAATAGCAGGGTGTTCAAATACTTATTTTCCTCACTGTAGATAGCTTCACCGTAGTGGCGGAAAGTAAGTAGTCATGTCAATGATGTTCGGTGGGGCGAGGCAGGGCATTTACATTTTAAATAGACATGACAAACAGCCTATAAACAAAATTAATTTAAATTATTGTAAATAATTAATTCATGAAATTTACCATATCCACTGCATGAATTTAATCAGATTTTTCATTATGGGGGAATGGGTGGGTGATGGGATGGGTGAATGAGTCACAGTGTAAAGCGCTTTGAAAACCGCTAAGGTTAAAAAAAGCGATATATAAGTTCATGCCATTTACCATTTACCATTATTATTTTTAATAAAATATAAGTATCCAGAACCCCCCATAAGAATTTAAAAATAGACTTAGGGCTGTCCATAATGCACTATGGGGGGTCCCGGATCCCCCCAGCCCACAGCATGTAGGCATTGCTTAAGTCTACTTGTGTAGCTTAAGGGAAAATAGGAAGTAGTTCCACCACGATTCCTGTACAAATTCGGTGTGAGATGGAAGCTTGAAACTTGTTTGTCTTCTCAGGCCTGGTGAAGTGGGAATAACCCTGCTGATAAGATTAGGAATAGACTATGAATTTTCATGCTGGTGAACCAAAACATTTAAAAAAAATTCTAGTTAACCAGTATGGTCTTTCTGGTAAAGCTGGTTGATGAAGGAAGTCTTGTTGGTTAAAGGGAAAGTTTGCCAAAAATGTCAATTCTGTCATTATTTACCTAACATCACTTCAAACCCATATAACTTTCTTTCTTATGTGGAACGCAAAAGGGAATTTCTTTTGTCATAACATTTGAAAAGGGACAAAACATCACCAGAAAACCACAGTAAAAATAATCGATATGACTCAATCACTATAGTAATATGCACTATACCTTTCTTTTGTCATGTCATGTGTTTGGTTGCAAATGGAAACCAATGAGGTTTGATGTTATTAACCTGGCTACAATATATGATTTTAACACTTTTCTTTTAAAGATTTGATTTGAGAGTGAATAATTACTTATTTTAAGTGTTGCTCAATCACACAAAGTGATTGTGTCACTTCAGAAGACTTGAATAATAGTGTATGAGTCACATTGGTTGGTTTTATTAGTATGACAGATCAGTGTCACTCTTCACTGTCATTACATGGCAAATAAACCCTGTGAAGACTTTGTAGCAATATAAACAAACAACCAACATCCAACCACAATACTAGCATCAAAAACACAATATATGCTGGTAGCCAGTAATCTTAGTCTTTTCAGTTCATGTAGGGATTGCTGAAATCTTCTTGTATAACTTGTGTAACAACAGTAAATGATGAAAGCTCAGAATTGCAGTTTGAAACCAGTTTGTCTACTTTGACTTATTAAAATGGAAATAAACTGCAATTTACTATGTTAAGTGCAAGTGCATTCATGTGACAAGCTGACTGGGAATCACCTCTTAGGTACTCCATGAGACCCAAACCGTCGGGATCTATTGAAACTTCGTCACAGACACGGAATGAGCTGAATGAGTGAGTCCAGGGCTCTTTTCAGAAGCACTCTGCTGATGCAAATGTATAATGGCATTTGCTGACAATCGAAAAATTACCTTGTAATGTTGGCAAAATGGGTCGTCCTGGGAAAAGAGCAATTTGGAGACAGCCACACAAGCACTGATGGCAATTCCTGCTGAAAACAAAAATGCATTGTACATTCCTAGCCATTCGGCCACCATCATTTTACATTTACCATTTTGCCTGCAAAATCTGACCTATATTTGAACATTTTCTGCGCTTGAAGCATATTAGATTGCTTATTCGTGAAAACACTTGGTTTGATCTCTCATATTTCTGCGCCAATATAACTGGGTGAGTCAACACATGGGTAATACTTCCATCTGTTATAATACAATTCCCTGACTTTTGTGTTTTCACAGCTCTCGTTTGTTGTTATAATTCCTATATATGGAAAGCAGATGGGCATAATTAAAAACAAACCAGCGAAACCAGTGAGGTATACTACAGTAATCCAGTAGACAGAGAAAAGTCTAATTCTAAGACAAAGAAAGTCTTTTATCACTTTGAGTAAGCAAGGGATTAAAGCTCTTGTTTGTTTATGTTTTTGTCCTTCTGTTGAAAAATGGAGGCCTTCTTTTTAGCTCCCACATGCATTTATTTTTCATAATGAGCAGGTTTACTTTTCTTCAGCCTGCAGATACACACTGAGCCCATGTGGTACGCACTGTGTATTCAAAACATCTAGAGATGCATTATCTTCATAGGCAAGCCTCTCTGCTGCTCTGCCATCCTCATTCATCACCCAATGGTCCCTTGGAATCCTGAGACGCCCAAATATTGATTAAATGATGTTCAAGAGTTGCTTGACAAGGTCTAGCTGCTCACATCCCACTGCGATTTGGATTGCTTTCTTAGTCTTTAATAATAGAAACGGAAATGAAGCATGATTCTAATGAAAGGTTCTGTGATTTTCACAAGAAGTGACCACATCAATCTAATGAAATGTCTCTATATTGTGGGAAAGTATATTTTCACAAAGCGATTTGGAATAAGTTATTTAGCCTAGGCTTGAATTATGGACCAGCTGTAAAACCAGAATTTAAGTGTTTTGTTTTTCGCTGAAATGGTTTAAAAATTCGAAACTTTAGAATTATACCCTCAGAGATGTCATCATTGGTTTTCTTTTGTGGTGTGGTGTTGAATGAATGAAATGAGTCAACGGGGTCACCGGTTGTAGTCAAAACAATGTCAAACACTTTACATAACTGTGAAGTGTAATTGTGTAGTCTGGTTATTTCAAGATCATTGCATTTTGAAGAGAGAGCAGACCAGTTGTTTTTGTTAACAAAAAGTTTTTCATTAGCAAGAGGTAAAAATTACATTGTAAAAACTCTATCTAAAAATCAGCATATTTGGGTGTGTGTAGCTAAGAAGACATATCTTTTTACGCTTGAAGAAATATATCACAATAACATTGAATGAAGTATCATATTCAAATCCAGTCAATGTGCACCCTGTCTGATGTTGACTAGACTAAAACATTCAAATCCACTCAACAGATCCAACAGGCCTAAGGACAAGGACATTTTTGCAAAAAAAAAAAAAAAAAAAAAAAAAATATATATATATATATATATATATATATATATATATATATATATATATATATATATATATCAGATGCCACACACATACATATGATAAAACATCTTTTGGACAAGTGTATAAGTGTATGTATTAATATATCCCAGTCGGTGCAACTGTGTTTAAGAACACAATTTATTGCACTGTGATGTATGGAGAAAATTAGTACATTTATTGGTGGACTTTATGTTTGACCACAGTGTAAACTCACACAAATTCTTCTTATTATTATAATAACCCAGATTTGAGATTCTTTTCAAAGAAAAATGGAGGGCCAAGTTCAAATACATTTTTGTTGTAATCAATATTATGCCACAAATGCTGTCGATTGAGCTTAACTTGAAATATTCCTTTATGCAGAATGTAAAAAAATTTAGAGGAGGCGAACCCACTGGTAGAGTGAGCCCTGATACCTACTGGCGAAGCTTGACCGCACGCCTCGTAGGCCAGGGCAATAGTGTCCCTCACCCAGTGCGACAGTCTGCTTGGTTGCGGCCGCCCTCCTGTTGTGGCCACCATGGCAAACGAATAGTTGTCCTGACTTACACCACTGGCTAGTGAGGTGGACATACGTCTGAAGGGCACGGACTGAACAAAGTCTGTGAAGTCTTTCCTGCTACGGTGTTTTAAACGGCGGGGAGCAGAAAAGGCTTCGAGAGTGACCGGATATAAAGCCGAGAAAGGAACCTTAGGTAGGTAGTCATTTTGAGAGTGCAAAATTGCTTTAGCCATTCCCGGTGCAAAATCTAAGCAGGCTGGCAAGACAGACAGAGCCTGTAGATCCCCAATTATTTTTAGAAAGGTGATTGCCATAAGAAAAAACATCTTGAGAGTCAGAAGTTTATCAGACGCTGACTCTAGAGGTTCGAAGGGGGTCTCAACCAGACCCTCAAGGACTATTACCAAGTCCCATAAAGGGGTCCTCAGTCGCATAGCTCCACGAATGAAGCGAGCGAGTAGAGGATGTCTCCCCAATGGCACCCCGCCAATCAAAGCGTGGCAAGCCGAAATGGTGGCCACATAAACCCTGAGAGTGGCGGGGCATGTGCCTGCTGACATTTTTTCCTGCAGAAAGTCCAGAACTGAAGCAATCTGGCAGTTAACTGGATCTGCATTATTTACACTGCACCATCTTTCAAAGACACCCCATTTATTGGCGTAACTTCTAGTAGAGGGAAACGCATACAGGCACATTCTGGGCCATGTATGCGCCATCGCGTCCAGCTCCAGGGGGTATCGCAATGCCTGCACCCACCCTGCCGCAATGCAAGAGCGGCATGCGCTTCCCCCAAACACACAAAACAAAAACTGATGTGTGTCCGTTTCAGCCATAGAGCGTAAACATGGGAACACACACTGCTTGCTTTATTTATCAGTCATTATTTTTCTTCTTTTTTTTTTAAAGAAAATAGAAAGAGAAAGGTTTCTGCGCACTGCCTAACAATTCTAACTCCTAACAGAGGAAAGTACTCATGGCTCATGAAGCACACACACACAGAGTGATCTGAAGACAAAAGATCTGACGATGCATCTGTGACGCATCTATTTATAGCCCTGCTACAGTTGCATCCAACTGAGGTCATCAGCAGAGGCTATAAATTCCAGTCAATTTTCATTGACGTGTTGCACACATATTCACAGCTGGTCACATCTAAAGTTGTTCCCAAAGCGCTAATTCAGCGCAGCATCATAAGTGTGTCTTTTTGAAAGGGAACAGAATTTTCTGTTTTGGATGAACGACCCTTTAAAAAAATGCCATTGTGTATTAGTCATAATGATTCCCTTTTTTTGCTTTGTCTAATCTGCAGAGAGCAGTGAAGATTGAATTTCACTGTCATTGTCATATTTATTTTAGCTGAAAAGGCAGGAGAAATAGGCCATCTGCTCTGATGGTTTAGAAAAGGCTGGAGCTTACAGTAGGAATTCCTTCAATCATATTGCAAAGTGGAATGGAGAATTTCTGAAATTTTAACTGACAAACTCTTCTCAGCAAAAAAAGCTCTGTTGTCATCCTCTAGATATGTGGGCGGCAGAAGCCAGACCTGTCATAGACTTCCTCTGTGAGGAGTCATCAGAGGCAGCTAAACATTTGGGTGGCTACTGAATGCATGTTAAATGAGGCTTGACGTTTTTCACTGGACCTTGGCCTACTCCTGTTTTATGTTTAGATTGAAAGCAGAGTCAGATAACACATTTTCCCCAGAACAGACATTACCCAGAGAGTAAATGGATGGTATTTGCCAAGTCTTCTCCTGACTGCTTGCTCTTCTCACAATATGCGATAATTTACTGCACTGTATTCACATCATTAGACCGCCGTTCATGCTCAAAGTCCCTTCAAGGCAAGTCAGCTCAGTTAAAATAAGCTTCTTTAGCTCAAATCACACTATAAAACTGTGTTTTTCCACAAGATAAGGTTGGAAACACGAGATGTACTTATGGGCCATGTCATGCTCACACTCAGAAACTATGCGTACACTTTATCAGTAGTTAGTTTATGTGTATTTTTATATCTATTTTTATTTAGCTCACATCACACTGTAAAACTGTATTTTTCAGACTGGCCCAGTTATTGACCATTCTAAAGTAAACAAACTCTATTAAAAATGTGGTTGGCTGTTTTAATTAAACCATACTGACCATTGTGATTTCCCCCATTCAGTTTTTTTTATTAGTGGCATGTCCTCCCCTTATATTGTCCCTGTTGTCAAGACCAGCTTGGAGTAGTACAAATTTCCATGCTGGTCCAGTTGCTGGTTTAATACTCTTATGGATACCAGCATACCAATATCACTTACTGGGGATCCAGCATCCAAAACGCTATTATTTCTGGTGATCAGAAATGTTCTCACAATGTTTCATCTACATGTATTTCCCAGACTTATATGATCAATAAACACTGATGTCTTATAGCCTAATAGGCTGAAAGATTGTTTGATTGTACAGTGAGATAAATTACTCTGCTGTTGTTTTTGATGATGATACAGGCCAGTGCAGTGCCTGAAATCTAATCTGAAAATGTTTGAGGATGTTTGCTGTTCTTTGACAGCCCTTCAAGGCTGTCAACATACACACTGTAAGCTGTGTTCTAATTAGTTTTTACCTTAATTTATTTATAAACCACTCTGCAATTTAAATGAGCTTCAAGCACAACCAGTATCCAGTGTGCCAACATGACTTTGAAAGGTCTTTTCTGTTTTGCCAAATGTATCATATTTTACAGTTGAGAATGAACAGTAAGCACCTGCTCAGCTTGTATTTACCTAAAGCAGTGCTTTTCTGTATGTGGCAGGTTTCTGCATTACTCACTGGAAAAAAAGTAGCTTTTATTTAATTTTTAAATGAGACACATAGTCTGGGCAGCAGAGGAACCAAGATATATGAGTTTTTCTTACCGAAATATAGTCAGGCCTACTTAGTCTTGTTGAATGTTAGCCAGATTCTTACCAAAACACTCTTAATCTTCATTACTCAACTGTTATTTTTATTCAAGTAACTTGTTTTTCTTTGTGATGCCTGCTTTCAGTTCTTTTCCCCATCAATCTAAATTCCAGGTTGTACTGCATACAATGTATAGTGATCTTAAAAGGTAAAAATAATATTGGAAAGAAGAGACAAAATTATGAGCAATGTCAGGCTCGCTCTTAGAAATGATTTACACTTAACCAATATTTTGTTTTTGTTCTATGTATTTAAAAAAAAAAAAAGACATTTATATCTAGAAATGTGTGCTGAGAAAGAAATTAACAAGAAAGCATGTTTGACAAAGACTGTGGTACAATTAGTGCCAAATAATTGCCATTTAATAAGAAGTTTGCAAACCAATCGAAAGTAGGCTCACATTAACTGGACTGTGTTTGAAAACATCTCAGGTTACTCGACTGTAACCCTTGTTCCCTGAAAAAGCATAACGAGATGCTGCGCTTGATTCAGCGCTTATGGGAACGTCTTTAGGAGTGACCAGCTGTGAATATGTGTGAAACACATCAATGAAATTGACTAGAACCTTTATAGCCTCTGTTGGTGACATCATCAGAATGCACCAGTACCAGGGGCTATAAATAGATGTGCCACAGGTGCATCGTCAGGTATATTTGTCAGAAGAGCAGTCCTGGGACATCCTCAGTGTGCAAAGGAAGCGCAGCATCTCATTCCGGTTTTTCAGGGAACAAGGGTTACAGTCAGGTAACCCGAGATGTTCCATGTCAAAAGCTACACTTAATGCTACGCTTGATTCAGTGCTTAAGGGAATGAGAATACCCACGCCGCCGCACTGTGGGTGTCTGGACCCCTTACGGTTGTGTAGTGTGTGCTCACAAGAACGTGAAATTTCTCAGACATGAGCTTGTGATGTTGACTCAAAAACGTGAGAGCCCGGAGTGGCATGAACATCCAAACTATAAAATCTTATGAATGTGTGTGAAGAGGACCAGCCTGCCACATTACAAACATGCTGCAGAGGGGCACCCCCCACCAAAGCTTTAGAAGAAGAAACCCCCCTGGTAGAATGAGACCTGATGCCTACTGGTGAAGCTTGACCACGCACCTCATAGGCAATAGGGCAATAGCATCCCTCACCCAATGTGACATTGTCTGTTTTGTGGCGACCGTCCCCCTGTTACGGCCTTATAATCTTATAAAGATTACAGTCAATTTCATTGACATGTTGCATACATATTCACTGCTGGTCACTCCTAAAAACATTCCCATAAGCACTGAATCGCAGCATTAAGTGTAGCTTTTGACAGGGAACACAATAATCATTAGATAACATAATCTCAATACAGTTGCTAAAAACCCTGTTCTTTCACATACAACAATATGAGAAACTTAAAATATAAGAGACTCTTGGTCTTATTCAGGCTTTAACATATTGTGCAACTGTGCCATTTGTTTTCTCAGCAGGCATTGAATTTGCAGTAAATGACTTTGTGGAGTTCTGCCTGTACCACTGTATAAGAGTTGGAAGCATAATTGCATATGATAGTTTTGCAAAATCAAGCAAAATTATATTTCAAACTTTGAAGTTTAAATTGAATTACCTTTGCGTCCTATCATAGTTACATTTTAAATCAACAGTTATAATGTCGTTTTAACTGTAGTACCTTGGAAATTCTTCAGTGCTGTGGGTATACATATACAAATGATGAAATCGCCTAATGGTCACGTCACCAAAACAAGTAAGTGTTAAGTGGTTTTGGGTGCATGCTCCACAACAATGCAATAGTATGGTGACCAATATTCAACCATTCTGTCTGTCTATCTATCCTGTATATATACATACCGTTAAAGTCAGAAGTTTACATACATCTTAGCCAAATACATTTAAACATTTCACAATTCCTGACGTTTAATTGTTGAAAACATTCTCTGTCTCTGTTAGGATCACTACTTTACTTGAATAATGTGAAATGATAATAGTAGAGAGAATTATTAATTTAATCTTTTATTTATTTTATCACATTCCCAGTGAGTCAGAAGTTTACATACACTTTGTTTGTATTTGGTAGCATTACCTTTAAGTTGTTTAACCTGAGTGAAATATTGTGGTTAGCCTTCCACAAGCTGCTCACAATAAGTTGCTGGAATTTTGAGCCATTCCTTCAGATAGGACTGGTGTCAGGTTTGTAGTCCTCCTTGCTCGCATACGCTTTTTCAGTTCTGCCCACACATTTTCTATTTGATAGAGGTCAGGGCTTTGTGATGGCCACTCCAGTACCTTGACTTTGTTGTCCTTCAGCCATTTTGCCACGAATTTGAAGGTATGCTTGGGGACATAGTCCATTTGGAAGACCCATTTGTGACCGAGCTTTAACTTCCTGGCTGATGTCTTGAGATGTTGCTTCAATAAAAAGAAAGATCTTTGTCCCTATGTCCGATTGAAAACTCTAGTCTGGCTTTTATGGCGATTTTGGAGTAGTGGCTTCTATCAGCTATTCAGGTTATGTCTATATAGGGCTTGTTTTACTGTGGATGTAATTCTTTTCTACCTGTTTCCTCCAGCATCTTCACAAGGTCTTTTGTAGTTCTGGGATTGAATTGCACTTTTTGCACCAAACTACGTTCATCTCTAGGAGACAGAATGCGTCTCCTTCCTGGGTGGTATGATGGCTGTGTGGTCTCATGGTGTTTGTTGTTTGTACAGATGAATGTAGTACCTTCAGACATTTGGAAATTGCTCCCAAGGATGAACAAGTCTTGTGGAGGTCCACAATTTTGTTTTGAGGTCTTGGCTGATTTCTTTTGATTTTCCCAATTTGTCAAGCAAAGAGGCACCAAGTTTTAAGGTAGACCTTTAAATACATCGACAGGTACACCTCCAATTCAGTACACCTCCTATCAGAAGCTAAATGGCTAATTGTCTAAAAGCTTGACATAATTGTCTGGAATTTTTCAAGCTGCTTGAAGGCACAGTTAACTAAGTGTATGTAAACTTCTGTATATATAACATAAATGGAATAATGTGTCCCTGAATAAAGGTGTGGGGGGGGGGGGGTACTAGCTGCATTAAGAACCTCAGTTCATCTCCTCCTTATGGACTGCACCATATTTGCCAGTTCTTGCTGTGAGATGTTACCCCACTCTTCCACAAAGGCACTTACAATTTCCGGACATTTCTGGCGGGAGTGGCCCTAGCCCTCACACTACGATCCAACGGGTCCTAGACGTGCTCAATGGTATTGAGATCGGGCTCTTCGCTGGCCATGGCAGAACACTGACATTCCTGTCTTGCAGGAAACCATGCACAGATTGAACAGTATGGCTGGTGGCATTGTCATACTGGAGGATCAGGTCAGGATGAGCCAGCAGGAAGGGTACCACATGAGGGAGGAGTATGTCTTCCCTGTAACGCACAGTGTTGAGACCAGACCATGACGGACGGATATATGTTAGACAGAATGTCAGCCTCAGTCACCATTCACTTTCATTGTATGAGAAAAAGATGCAATGAAAGTGAAAGGTTACTGAGGCTGACATTCTGTCTAACATATATGTTTTCCTGGCATCATCTTTACATGGAAGAAAGTAAATCATAGAGGTTTACTCACAACATGAGTGAGAAAATTATGACAGAATTCTCCTTTCTCTAGTCCAATATAAATTTTATATAGTGCAGGAAATGGACTTGAAATGGGTTTTGAACATGCGTCATTATAAGTTGTGTAAATTGAGTCTTCAACTCCAATCTCTCACTCTTGGTTTAATTTGTTTCCTAATCTCCTTTGTCCAAATTGCATCTGCCTCTTCCACAATAATCCCCTCGTAAGTATGTGTAATACTCTAATATGGTACATATTTACACACAAGCTGCTCTGTACAGTTGTATTCTCTTCAATAGCATCATATTGAAGCACGTGCATGCATATGGCAGGTCATTGTTGCGAGCTCTCAGCTTTGCTGTTAACCAGAGGCGATCAACACAAGATACTACACTTAAAGAGCATTTGTTTAAGCACCCTTTCCTGATTTCATACAAGTAATTAGCTCGTTGCCATGGTGCACTGTAGGGCAGTGTTGTTTTGTGACTAAAGAAGCACAATGGCATCAGCCATCCATGTACCAGGGGAGCAGATGTCCACTGAAAGGCCTTTGTTTTCCCAGTGTTCATTAGTTTGGTGGGCGACTCTTAAGGTTCCTGAAGGACTCTCCAAATTACCTCTGACTCATCAGAAACACGGAGGGGCCTTGTGTTTTCATGCTTGTTCCTAACCATCATCTCTTGCCACAGCGGAGAGCAAGTTTCCCCCAAATGCAGCTGCTGCAAGATGGTCGCCTGCTCATTACATGGCTTTGCAAATGTTTGCCCAGGAAGGTTTGCATTGCAGACACAAGATACACATAAATACTGTAGCTTGCTACTTGATCTAGATGTCAGATCATCTCCAGTTGATAAATTGCCTCTGCAATAACCAGATTATTTTTAGATATGCTGCATTTGCCCTTGCATTCTGGACCTTACATTTTGCTTCCATTTTGAGTGTTTTGATTGTTCAAATGATTACAGGTAAATAGAAGAAAATGTTCTTGTGGAAATGTATTTTGTGGTATATTTTGCCTGCTGTGGAACATAATAGTGCACAGGCATACCCACATCTGCACCTGTTTGTAGGGATAAAAAGCTTTCTTCCCCACTCAAAAGAATGGGTGGGTGAGGTGGGGGATATCATGGGCGTGCTGAGACAAAGGGATGTAAATTATTGTCTGGGAATAGAGATTTAGTAAGTTAGGGCTTGTGCCAGGCATATTGTCCCCAAGGAGCACTTTCATAGCAGATGGGAGAGCTGGAGCAGGTTGATGGCTGTGTCATTGCCAAATCCGTGTCATCTGGATGTGTTTGAGCTTGTTTTATGTGATCAAATGTGTAAGAGGTATGTGAGAGTACTTGGATACAGTTTTAGGACAATAAAGTCCTCAAAAGTGAGCAAAATGGGACAAAATCTTCCAATTGGAAAATTGATTAATAAATAATGCTAATACTGTTTTTAATAAATATTTAGGTGATATTGTTAGGTTTAGTCTATAGCAATTATGATTAGCATTATTTAAAACAATATGGTAAGAAGTCTATGGTATGTCAAATTATACTTCATATGACTGTGCGCACATTCACAGGCATTTGGTGCATGCACGCTACGTCTACTATGAGACCCTGTACTATTTCTCTTCAAGAGTTTAGACCCATAAAGATGTCTTTATAATCCTTTGGACTCAAGTTATACAATTGCAGGCATCTCCAGACCTCCTTTCACATGTTTTCTTGACGTGCACTTCCACTGTTGTTGTTTTTACCTTTGTCTCCTGTTGTTTAGCAATTACATATTCTGCTAGCAGTTCTTAGTGACAGCTATGGCTCTCAAATGCGAGTGTTGCCGTCTTGTGGACCCACTAATGAGTGCAAATAATTCCAGGGGCATATGCATTCTGCACATTTAAAGAAGCGCAATTAGAAAAATCGGTCTGCGCACATTCAGTGCTCGGGCACTCTGCTGATGATGAGATTTGCGACCCACCTCTGAAAATACCAGCTTGGGTAGTGAGAGGTCAATGAGATGCAGATGAGGTCAGATTTAAATGCCCAGTGTTCAACAATGTAGTAATCAAATCAGGAGCAGTGGACACCATATAGCCAGAGATATGCATGACTCACATTCCCTGGTTTGCCATCAAGTGAGCTCAAAATATCAGCTTTACTTGAATGCAAATAAACTTCTGTGATACTAGTTCAGGACTTTGTCAGTGTTAATTATTCATCCATTCTTATTGAAGTGTAGGTTCATAATTTAATTAATATGGATAAAATATCTTAAAACATCTCTGTCTACATAGGTTTTTCCATTGTTGAGTCAGAGCCTTTAGTCAGACTTGGAATAACCTTGCTGAAGAACAGAGATGTTGAAGATTGTTATTTTCTCATTGATATGGGTTTATAATCTTATCTTGAATAAAGCTAACTGCTAAGATGGTTTAGAGTTATTGTAAGGATAATCAGACCGTTTACAACAAATCTGCTCTTTTAAGCCTACTGGGTGAAAAAAACATTAATTCTGCATTGTCGGTTCAAATAGTATATACTACATTTTTAAAACCTTTTAGTGCTATTTAGTACTGTGGTAATGATAGTGGTATGTTAAAGCTGAAGCGTATAATTTTTGCGCCACAAGCATTACAAAATGTTTTCAAACAATTACTTTAATTAACATTGATTAGCCGTTCAGAATTTGATTTCAACACGTTTGGGGTTGCCATATTTCAAGAAGTGAAATCCCCCTATCGTATCTCTACACTTACACTGTTTTGTGTAAACATTCACCACTAAAAAAGCGCAGTTTTTCTGAAAGCACTGGAAAACAGGTGTGTGGGAGTTTAGAGATGAGTGGATTATCTCAGCGCCTGCCAGAAAGGTCGAGAGAATATTTCAACAAAGTCATGTGGTGACGTAGGCAGAGCTTTTAGGATGATAAACCACAGTAGTTCAGAATTCGGTCTCTTTAACTTTCTCGCCCAAAAAGTACAGCTTACCAGAGTAGCGAAGCTTCATCCTCTCAAGCTATTACAGTGCATTTCTACATTTGTGGGACTATATTTTTCTATTGTTGTGAAGTTTTTCATCGGTTTGGTAAATTTTTCAGAATTTGTGTGGGATTGTTTCGTCTATCGGTAACACTGAACCTCACGGTACTATCAGGTGGTTGGTGTTTACTGCTGTGAAAAGTGACTCTTTTTATTCCTCTGCTGATTGTTGAATTCTAGAAGCAATCACGGTAGATCAGTAACACTGTAAGCCTAACAATACAATCCGGCGGTGAGTGTTTTGTTGATCGGTGTATATTATCCTCTTCTTCCTACCTTATGGTTTTATCTGAAGGGGTTGGCGGCAAATTAGTCAGATTATGGCTCACAGTGCTCTTGCTACCTGCTTTCTGCTATGCTGTAGGATGTGTCCAAATGTTCTTCTTCCTGGCGATTGCCATGATATCTGCCAATCATGCTTGGAAATTCAGTATTTAAAAGATTCTCTCACAGACTTGTGTTTGCACTGAAGTTTGCTGCTTATGTCAGAGAGATGGCTCCGTCTTGCAGAGTTGGATCCTAACTCATCCGTTTCACTCACACAGCACAAGCTAACTCCACAGTGTGCTCAGAAGCACTGAACTATTGCAACAGCCGGAGGCCCCCCAACAAAGAAGTCCACGGCTAAAACGAACTTTTGACTGTACATTTTCTATCTAAAACAGTTGCTGATCTCTCTTCTGAAATGGCGTTTCAATCGTTTCAACACGTTCCTAGAAATTACACTGTAGAATATGCAGGGTTCAAATTAAGGAACCAGGGAAGAATTTCATGATTCCCTCAATCTCACAAAGAATTTGGATTTTTCAAAGATTGTGTGGAGTTGGATGATGTTGCTATGAACCCTTTGCCTTTGTTGGTGATTTAACAGTGGCAGAATGTTCAAATGGAGGTTCTGATAATTTTTCAGTGAATGCTCCATCCTCTACTGATGACACTATGGCTGTCTCCAAATGGAAGTGGCCTGGCTGGGCCTCTATAAGACACTTGCCCAGGCTGCCCAGTCCAGTGTTTCTACAGACAGTTTTCTATGTCAAATTCTTTTATTATGCCGCCATGTAAGGATTTCTTGGTTGAATTTTCTAATGCACTTACTGGATTGAGTGCCCCTAAATGGTGTTCAAGGACTGCTCATACTCTAGCATCTATGGCTGAAGCTGATTCCATTGGTGTGGGACATGCTCTGGAGAACAATCTGTTGTGGGTTTGGTTGTGTCTCCTGATGAGGCACTACGAGGTAATGTGTGCTGTCCTAGTGCACAATGTGGATGTATGGATACACTTTTAAAAAAGGCATATGAGTCAGTTGCTTACATAACCTAAGTGGAGAACACCATCTGTCAGTTACTCCTTGCTACCACCTGCACATGTGAGTCAGCAAATACTACACAGCCCTTTTCCACTGAAATTGCAATGGTTCTCATGCCGAGCCGGGCATTCTGGAGCCTATTGTAAACCGAACGTGTTACTGTCTACATGGTAGTTTCACATGACTACCTCAAACATATACAAACATGGTGCATCACAGTGTGTTTGTATACAGCTTTTACTCTAGTTTTTGAGGACATATTTAAACATATTGATTAATGCTATCCATCGATATTACATTGCTTAACAAGATTGTCAGAGACGACATTTACGCTAAAGATGACAGGTAATGTAATTACATTATATTGTATTGTGGCTGATAACTAATAAGGATGGAATCATTATTAACATTGGTATAGCAGATGGTTGTATTCAGATTTTTCAAAAGAAAATATATAACCACACACTCTTACAATTACATTTTATTGCCAATGTTTCGGCAACAAGCCTTTATCAAGGTACCAATATTATGTATTTGGATTTTTGCCATGGCATATAATATAATTGATTGAGAATCCCACCATTTTACTGGGTTACTGGTCAAAAATCCCCTTAATGAACAAGTTGGCAAATATAAAAACTTACTGAGATCAGCTGTAGAGGACATCAGCAATTCACTGTTTATCACGAGTGTTACTGGCTGAATTCATTGTCCTGGTTAATTAGCAGGCTGGTCGTTGTCCGAGTCCAAAACATTGTTGCTCCATCCACTGTCACTTTTGCTTATGTCCTTCTTATGGTCCCTGTACTCCCTTAAAGGGGATTATGCAAAATTCACTTTTACATGGTGTTTGTACATTAATGTGAATTGGCAGTGTGTGTACACAACAACCCTGCAATGTTAAAAGTCCACCTACTCCTCTTTCATACATATCTATTAATCAAATCAGTGTGTCAAAATTTATGTTTTTTTGTTTCTGCTCTAACGTGACGCCTCACCCACTACTGGTGACAGACTCCACCCTATTATCATAGATCCTCCCCTGAGTGATCAACACACAGTCTGCCATTTTTTTCCATGCTGGAACAGATACAGTGAGAAGAATAATGTCTCAGCTTCATAAGCATCATAAGTGCTTACGAAGTGTTAAGTGTTCTGTTGTTGGCCGTAAAATGAACATAAGAGTCTTCATGTACTCCCGGCATCAGAGCCACTGAAGACGCAGTGGACAAGTTATATTTTTGAAGGAAATGTGCACCAAAACATACAAAAATGTGTGTATGTTTGTTCAAATCATTTTACACTGGACTGCTTTGTGACTGAGTGTCAATATAAAGCAGGGTTTTAAAAAATATATATATTTTCAAGCATGGATCAGTGCCAACTGCTCATGTTCCAGCTTTATATCCTGAAGATGTAAGTATTGCACTTTATATTATGTGAGTGTTTGCAAATCGCCTTTCCGAATGTGCTTGTTAGCTGATTCTACGGCTAATGTAGCTAAAGTTACCATTGTCTCTGATTGTATTCACAAAGACCATTTGATTTGAAACTTCACAGACATATTCTGGGGACACCTGTGACTTATATTACATCTTGTAAAAAGGGGCATAATAGGTCTCCTTTAAGTGTTTTTCAATTAGTTTATGATTTGGTCATTTGTCCGACTGAAGGCAGCATGTACCATTTTGTGCTAATATTTTTTCCTTTGAGATCTCTCTAGTTTATCTCAGATCTTTGTAAATACCATATCACAAGTAGTCCACTCGTTTCTTCGTGTTTCCAGGAACCTGCCCCCGAACCATGTCGGTGGAAAAGGATAAACTGGTCCCTCTATTCAGCAGTTTCTGCAAACTGCTCTACTGACCATGGGTCATGTGACTCATGAGTTGGGTGCGCTGTTAGCTACACTTCTGACAGCCCGCCTTCAAGAATGTAAGCCTGAAGAATGTAAGAGGACCTTACGGTACCTGCCAGTTGATCCAGGGCACTTATTTGGGCCAAATGTCGAGTGAACGAATGAAATTGTCGAAGGCCACTCGGCAGCTGACACAGGTGCAGCATGCTTCTGCCTTTAGGGTAACAACAGCTCAGGCTCGCCACCGTTTTTAAAGACCAGAGCAGTGATTCCGCCAACACCATACTCCTCAACCCCAAGCCCCACAGAGTCCTTGGGTCATTGGGGACGCTCATGGCTATTAACCTCCTCACCAACAATCATTTGGAGGGCTGCTAAAAGCCATAAATATTGAGGTACTAGGGCCGGCAGTCGTTTGTATCTCTCTACATCAGTTGGATTACTGGAGAGCCACAAGATCAGATACTTTGGTCATGACAATCCTGATGTAATGTACTTTGTAATGTACAGGCCACACACATTTTTCAGGAGTCATACCTACAGTTGTCAGGGATATGATTCGTTGAACGTCTCTTTCTCTCTCTCAAGATTTGTTCGATATTAAAGAAAGGAGCCATTGAAAAGGTTCATCCCTTCAGTCAGAGGTATGGTTTCTGTTCAACTTACTTCCTGGTTCCGAAGAAGGATGGTGGTTTCCACCCAGTTCTAGATATAAGGCTGAACTTGTCCTTGAAAACTCTTCACATTTGGATGTTATGCACAGCTGATATTCTTCGGTCTGTGACAAGCAAAGACTGGTTTGTGAGTATTGACCTGAAGGACACATACTTACATTTTTCAGTTCATCTTCAGAAATGTCTTCGTTTCAGTTTTCAAAATCAAGTCTATCAACTCAATGTCCTGCCTTTTGGCCTGTCTCTAGCTTTTTAACGTGCAGCTCTGTCTCCCCTGTGGTCCAGGGGAATTTGAATCCTGCCTTATCTGGATGATTGGCAGCTTTGTGTCCCCACAAGATGTCAGGCTGTCCACAGCACCAGATTGGTTTTGGAGCATGTGCAGAAGTTGGGTCTAACTGTGAATGAGACAAAGAGTTTCTTGATTCTGACACAATAAATTGCTTTTATCGAAATGACATTGGACTCTTGTACAATATTGGCCACTCTGTCACATGCACAGACAAGCAATATTATGCAGCTACCTGCTCGTTTC
Organism: Moxostoma hubbsi; assembly: GCA_032164185.1. Taxonomy (NCBI): domain Eukaryota; kingdom Metazoa; phylum Chordata; class Actinopteri; order Cypriniformes; family Catostomidae; genus Moxostoma; species Moxostoma hubbsi. The sequence goes on along the minus strand of JAVLUX010000151.1, from coordinate 4,400,549 downwards.
TGGCTGGGAATGAGACTACCAGAGTGCTACTGGAGTGCTGCTTCAGCTAATAGGGTGCTGATGGCTGTCGCTTCTGGCTGACACTATGGAACCAGTGGGAGTTTATGATGACTGGTGTGTCCCTAGGTATCATTCCCTCTCAGCGAGAAGGACTCTCGATTGATGCTTCCCTCAAGGGATGGGGGGCACCATGGAATCAAATGAGTATGTGTGGCCATTAAACTCTGGATCTGTCCACAGAACATATCAACCAGCTAGAGCTACAACAGTGTTCCATCTCATCAATCAAGGTGGCACAAAATCCCTCAGGTCCGTACTTCTCACTCGCAATATTCTCACCTGGTCGCTTCCCCAGCTTGCATCGTTGAGGGTAGTTCACCTTCCAGTGTCAAGCAATCAGGTAGTGGATGCTCTCTCTAGAAATCTTCTGCATCCAGGAGAATGGAGGTTTCACCCGGATATAGTGAAGAGCTTCTGTCAGTGGTTTGGGAAAGCAGAAGTAGATCTTTTTGCTTTGGAGGTGACCATTCATTGTCGCTTGTGGTTTTCAAGGACAGAGACATCCAGCCATTGGGACAAGATGCACTGTCTCACAAATGGCCAAACTGCCTACTCTATGCATTCCCTCATTTTCCAATGTTACAGGAGTACACAGGATCTCCTTGTTCAACAACAGAGTGATCCTAGTAGCACCTCGATGGTCGGCCAGTCCTTGGTTTCCCCTACACTTGAAACTCTTGGTGGGCAGTCTGTGGCAGCTTCCCATCAGGAGGGATTTCCTCTCACTGCTGGACAGCAGTTTTTGGTACCCGGAGCCAGCCCGCCTGCAGCTTTGAGTTTGGCCGCTGGGTCCAGCCCTCTTCTAACTGATTGTGAACCTGCTGTTGTCCACACTATTTCTAGTGCTAGACCTGCCTCTACATATCAGCTCTATGCCTCGTGTTGGAATCTCTTCTCTTCATGGTGCAGAGTTCTTGGTCACTCGGAATGCATAAGGCATACAAGAACGAATGCTGAGCTACTGTAGCTTATCATCCTCAGAGCTCTGCCTACGTCACCACGTGACTTTCTTGGAATATTCTCTCAACCTATCTGGCTGGCACTGCAATAATCCACTAGTGCTTAAGCACTGCCTCTGGTGGTCATCCAGAATTCACAGAACCACAGATAAACTATAGTTTTCAAAAGTTTTCAAAAGTTTTGCAGACTTTCAAATATGGCCAAGAGAACATTACAAGGAAATCTTTTGTCTTTCTTTAAAAGAAGAGAACAGAAGGTAAGGTATTACTATGGCAAGTGTAACTATGGCAGTTACAACATTTTTAACATAGAAACTTCCACTATAGTTTGGTTTTTGGAGTTGAAAAAAATTGTATGTGTCACAGTGACTAAATGATCTAGAGCAGACCTTTTTTAACTCATAACATGTATTCTTTTCACAAAATGAATTATAAAAATAAAATAACAGATGGTAACAGGTGCATATTATGGCCAAATGTAAGGATCAATGACGTGACAGATCTATTAAATAAAAAAAAACGTAAAAAAATGCAATACACACACAAACGTTTTACTTGAATACACCTTTTCTATTTTCAATTTCTGAATTTGAAGAAATATTAAAATAATTTTCTGGGACCTGTAAACAATGTGATGTCCAGAAACAGTAAAAAGAATTAGGGCCAGGGTAGCTCAGTGGTTTAAGACACTGACTACCGTTCGTGAGTTTGAATCCCAGGGCGTGCTGAGTGACTCCAACCAGGTCTCCTAAGCAACCAAATTGGCCCAGTTGCTAGGGAGGGTAGAGTCACATGGGGTAACCTCCTCGTGGCGCGTTGTGAGTTGTGCATGGATGCCGCGGTGGATGACATGAAGCCTCCACACATGGTATGTCACCAACAAGCCACGTGATAAGATGCATTGGTTAGTTTCTAGACTTGTCCACCGCCACCCGGATTGAGGCGAGTCACTATGCCACCACAGGGACTTGCATTGGGAATTGGGCATTCGAAAAAGGGGAAAAAGGGGAAAAGTCAAAAGCTGAAAGTATTGAAAAAATAAATGCTGCATGAGTAGTGGAGAGTAATCTTTTATTATTATTATTTCTTAAAAAAAAAAAAAAATCTGTGAAACAAATGTTTTAAAATAAGATTCATTTTTGAAAACCCTATTGTCCTCCAAATCAAAGTCATGTGGTGTATCCAACATGCAGGTAGCCATTTTGTTTGTTTTCCTGACCAGAAAAAATATAAAACAGAGTAGACACCTTGTGACCCTCAAGATGTGAAGTTTAAAACTGGCTGCATCTTATCCAATTTGCATGAGAGTGCTAATTCTAAGTGCAATTTTTGTGCCAGCGCAAAATGCAAGTGGGCCTGGGTGGGGGAGTTAAGCATTAACAGTGGGTGTATTCGCACAAACTGTGGGTGTATTGTATGGTAATGAAGTGGCTTTGTTATTTTCCTGAAAATATGTAAAAAGCAGGTCTGTTTTCAGTGCAAAGTCTAAATCAGCTCCTGCATTTGCAGTTTGGAGATTCCAACAGGTGGTAATATAATGTCCAAACTCTGAAAATATTGTGGAACATCAAATTATGTCCCTGACAATCACAGTTGTATCCATCTTATGAAATAAAAATGTATGAGATTTGTGTTAAACTTTCTAGAGGTCATGGTTTATTTTTCAATAATCATGCTTATATTTTCAATTGTATTTATGATCTAATTTGTATTGGTATTTTCCCCCCTGTTGTCGTAGAGTGAGTTTTAAGTAATTGTAAAAGGGGCCGGTGAAAGAAGTTGGAGGGGAGAATTATTTTTAATTTTTTTTCTATTGTGTTATTTTTATATTTTCTTTTCATTTGAAGTGAATTTAGAAATATGTTTGGTTTTATTATTTAGTGTATTAATACATTAATTTAACTGTTCAAAATCAAAATCACCCAGTTGAAGTGAAGTGTGTGCCAATACTAGCCATGATTTGTGTGTCAGTAGATATAAATAATTAATAATACTTGCATTCCCTATAATTTAATGGAGCGTACGTACATCCAAAGCCCGGCGAAAATTTTTCAAAGCATTTAAAAGTGTGTCCATATTTCTATTATTCTAATTCATTGCATAGTCCATTTATACTACCAACTTCTTATGAATGTGCTATTTTTGTTAATATTGCTGGTGCTTGAGGGAATGGACATTATAATCAGACACAGGTGCTGCGATAATCGGAAAATAACCTCCAAATTAAATTGCACTTGGTCCAGCCCATTAGCACCTTGCACACACCATTTCGCCAAACCCACTTGAGCCTAGACTTAGTGAACGCTTGCATGGAAATACCAAAACTTCACGACCTTGCCCACTGACTTTGAATTTATGACTTATGGCATAGCATTGTGCTTAATGCTGGTGCTCTTAAAATAGGGCCCTACTTGTTGAAGGTTCTACATTTAGGCTGTGGGATGAACATTTACTATTAGAGAAGGAAAAAAGGTATAATTTGTTCTCTGTTTTCAATCATATTTTATTTATTTTTTTGTTCTTGTGGACATGCTGTTGTTAGTCAGGGTGGGGTTTGTTCCTTTTCCCATGACAATTTATGGATCACAAGTGGAGCAGATGAATGTGAAGTAGTTAGAATGCAACAGTGGCACCCCATTCTGCCACCCATTATTACTGTTCAAGCAGCGCTCAGCCTGGTGACGTTGTTTGCAACACAGCTGATGCTGTGTGTCTGGGTTGATTTTGTCCTCACTACCAATGATCATCCTTCCTTCTAGAGACTTAAGCTTTCCTTACACCACATCCACCCGATGCTTCACCCCCTTCAACTCCCACCTACCACACCTGTCTTTTCCCCACCAATGTATTGCTCTATCCCAACAGCCTTATTGAGATAGACAGGATCTTCCAATTCCAAGAAAATATCTGTTTTTTATTAGAGCTGCATGCACCAGTGAGAGCAGGCTGTGGGTATTGTCAGATGCAACAATCCATCCAACAATCTATCTAGAGAGAACAGTATGAAAACATTTTTCATTTTTAGCCACATTCCAACCTTTTTGTGAAAATATGTATTATTATTTTTTTTTTTTTTTTAAATCAGCATGAGGATCCTCTCTCATTTCAATATCAGTGACTTGAAATGGAAATTACTATATTATTTCATACTTTGAGTGTAATCAGACATAACTCAAATAAACAATTGATACACTTTGGTAAGGTTTTAAACGCAATATACTCCAGATAATGTAAATCCTAATAAATTGATGGAAGATCATAGAAATCATAAAATTAAAGGCGGTTATTCATCTCTAAAACAAGAAATCCCCAAGCAGCACAGTAAGGAAATGTGACATACTAAACATTAAATAATGTATAAGGGGTTTTTAAATTCACTCTGACTGCTCAAATGATCAAATTATTACATTCCCTTCATGCAGGGCCTAAAAGCACATTTGTAGCACCAAATATGTTTGAAAAGTAGCAGTAAACAAAATTAGTAGCTGTAAATAAAAATTGCCAAAGCTTCTAAAAAAATAGAACTGCAGCAAATAGCATGGTTAAATGTCAATTTAATAACAATGGAAGGCATTTCTCAAAGAGACTGACTGATATGTTTTCTGCAAATATGCAAAAAAAAAAAAAAAAAAAAGCCAAATAATTAATTTGTTACAGGAAGTAAATACAAATTCAATGAGACATGTACAGTTTTATAGTTGGTAAAAGAGTAAAAATAAATAAACATTTTTCAAATCAAAAGCGATTTTGTGTTGGTGTGGTATGAAATACATTTTGCACCCTTTCTTTATTCATTTAATATAATTACAGTTTTCAAATGTCCATTTAGAGAAGTTGTTCAAAGGTTCATCAATATTTCTGGAAATATTAAATATGTTGAACAAGCCAGCTGTATTTCATTTACATTACATTTATGCATTTGGCAGACGCTTTTATACAAAGAGACTTTGTAAACAGTTCGGTTCACAGAACAGGAAGGAGGACACGGGAACAGGGTTTGACTCTCAGGTAAGGCTTTTTAACACCAGATTTAATTGATACACTCTATAAACTCTTTCACACAGAACAGATAAAGTGTCTCTCTATATTGCCAACACTGGACTGGCGACTCTCTCTCTCTCTCGAACTGAAGGCACTCAAGCTCTTTTATGCCGCTCTCCTCGTACTCACTGAAATTAGAGACAGGTGTTAGACATAATTTAGCTCAGGCGCAAGCGCCCTTACCCCTTTCCCGACGGACGCTTGAACACGCCCCCGCTGCCACAGACTTACAGTGCATTTATTACAGGGACAATCCCCCCGGAGCAACCTGAAGTTAAGTGCCTTGCTCAAGGACACAATGGTGGTGGCTGTGGGGATCAAACCAGCGACCTTCTGATTAACAGTTATGTGCTTTAGCCCACTACGCCACCACCACTCCAGTTTGTATTTCAAACAAAAGGTGACATCTGAGACTAAACCTTTTATATCAGACTGTAACCATGATAGTGACAGCTTAGTGTGCTCCATGCACAGTGGGAGAAGATATTCAGCAAAAGGGCTTGACTGAAGTGGAGGGTTGATATACTCAGCCAATGCAGCTGTGACCCACTGAAGCTTCCTTCCAGTACCACACTGAAATTAAATCCACCATTTGCTTCGGTAGTGTTGCTCAGAGTATATTCAGGATTCCTGTGTATCTTTAATCGGTTTTACAAAATTTTATTTTGACATAAAAGAACTTAAATATTTTAAATGATATAACAAAAGTCTTAATTATTATTTATATGACTCCAGCCATTTACATGGGGTTTTGTAGAGTAGTTCACTATCATCATTAAGCCATCACTAATCACTAAAGATCAACTGTTGATGATGATGATATACTGTTGATGAAATATGACAATGTTTACTTTTAATTTTTATATTTAATTTTCATTGTAGATTATTGTAGGAGGCATCAGACTCAGTATCTATGAATACTAAAATAAGTATTGGTACTCGTTCTCAAAACATCCCTACTTTAAAGTTAAAAGTTCCATGCTATTAATCAAATCAGGTTTTGAAAAAGGACTTAAAAAGTCTTAAATTTGATTTTAAAATCTCTGCAGCAACCCTGATATTACCTTCTGTTGCTGCCTGGATGGAATTGTTGAAGATATCAGGTATTGCATTACCTCAGGATGCAGATTATGCCAGATTGGCAGGGAGAAGTTAGATAGCTAATGCATCTGTTGCCTCTTGCCGATGAAATGTGTTCAGGAGACTGAAAATTAATTGTGAGGATAGAAAACGAGCCTGCTGTTTCTAATCTTGCTGATTAATTAATTGTTGCCCCGAAAGAGGTACTTAGCAATGGAGGAATAGGAAGCACAGGGTAAAGTACATGGAACTGGCGGAGTCTAATTAACTGCAAGCAAATCTACCATCAGTCCCCTATCAAAAGCAGAGGAGCTTTAAGGCTCACCACGGCTTATATTGAGATATGTTGCCACCGAATGTACTGTTGCATTTATTCATTATTGGGAGATTCTTGACTTACAGGCACTTTTGTCTACTTTAAAACTTGAAAAATTAGACTACTTCAAAATTGTAAAAAAATCAGAAAAAACACGGGACTATATATACAGTGTGTGTATATATATATATATATATATATATATACTGTATATATAGTCCCGTGTTTTTTTTTTTTCAGTTTTTTGGGGGGATTTTGGTTGAACAATTAACTGCATTTGGGATTCTATTCATTTAGGACTCTTTGTTTGTGGCCATCATAGTAAGAAAAGAGTACAATTTCGTTTTTTGTTTTTGACATCATATAAATACATTTTAAAAACTAGTTTTTAATCGTTTTTCCAAAAAAACACTATCGGTCGACCTCTAATATATGTACAGTATATACACACATATGACATTGATTGATTCAAGTTCATTATGATAAAGCAAAGTAAAATATTCTGGATTTTAAGATTTTTTTATACATTTATCATAGAGGGGAAGTTAAATGTCTAAACTAAACTAAAGACTAAACTATATACTAAAATAGACAATCTCCTTTGAACACACTTGAAATATGTAAAAATTATTAAAGAGACAGAATGAATGTTTGAAAATATTATAATCTAGCCTTTAAAGCTGGAATGTTTTTAAAGCATTTTGTCTTTACATTCATCCTAAGGGATAGAAAAGTTCCCCTAACTGAAGAATCACTGTGAATATTTACATGAATGAGCACAGATTCATAAGGGTAAGATCACATGTTTCGATAGCAGCTGGGTTTACCTGTTCACTGCTGGATAATATCCTGTATTTGCTCTTTGCTCTCACCTTGTTGCCAGAGTTGAGGCTGCTGGCCACTCTCTGAACAAAATGACTGAATTATGTCAAGACTTATAGGCTTCATGCAGGCACCAGAGCTGCACATACATGGTGGGGTCAAAGGGAGAATAAAGGTTAGAGGAAGAATTCATCCATTTCTTTGAGTCAGTGGAGTGAGGATTTTCTCAGTAGTGAATCAGATTTTCAGCTTGCCTCTCCCACAGGTTTGGGGGAAATGGTATATATTTGAGGGCTTTATGGAGCACTATGTCTCCCAGTTGAGAGTTATTTCATCAAGAACTGCAGTATTTAATTATTTTCTTTCTTCAAATGTGTTGGAAATAGGGCTGAGTATATCTATCGAATTGCACAATACAGTATGTAAACAATATTGTCAGGAGGATAAAGGGAAAGGGGGAGGCTAGAACCAGCTTAACAACGATTTTTGATGCTCATTTGACATTATATTCACACATTAAGAGTATCACAAAAGTCATGTATTGATTTTAAAACTCTCACTAACTTACAATGCTGTGCATGGAATGGCCCCTTCTTATATCTGTGACTTAGTTACCCTTTACATGCCGTCTCGTTCTCTTCGTTCTGCTGATTCTTTTACTCTTCAGCAGCCTTCTTGTAGCCTCAAATTTATGGGTGAGAGAGCTTTTTCAGTTGCTGCACCTAGATTATGGAATGCACTTCCTCTTGCTGTTAGAGATGCTCCCACATTAGACAGTTTTAAAATTGCTTCTATAGATTGAGATAACTCATATTTTAGTGTATTGATTAGTTATGTTGTATTGTTTAGAATGATTTAGTGTTTTGTACTGTATTACAGAACTTTTGTACTATATTTGTTTTATTGGCATCTGTTTGTAGGCGCTTTGGGCACTAGAAAAGAGCATTATAAATAAAATGTATTATTATTATAACAATAAAATAATATTAAATCAAATAAAAAGACACACAAACACATACATGGCAGCTGCCTGTAATTCTCTCTCTCAAACTGGCATCACCGGTCGCCTTTATCCCTTGCGTACCCCATCAGGCTGATTGGGGTCTGGGCGTGCAACGTTCCAGCCCGGCCCCGCCCTCCTCTGCTCTACAAATATATTGTATATACACAATGGCTTTGCTGGCACTATGAATATAAGCAACATCATGAATATCACACTTATTGTAATTTGCTTTTTATTTTTCTATCATGTTTCCTGATGACCATGACTTTAGACTAGTTTCACGGTCATTGTTTTGTGACTTGCGAGTATGAGAATGTTAAGATGCAGACATTTTAATAGCATAAGAATTTGTTTCATTCAAAATAATAAATGTTCATCGTCATCCTGTGTGGCATTTTTCATATATTAAAATGATTTAGTAAAAAAATAGGTAGGTACAGTAGATATTGCTGTTTATTACTGAGTGCTGTTTTATGAGTGCATAGAAATGAAAATTGTTAAATTAAATTCTAACTTGTAATCAATTAGTAAAAACAGATCTGTTTATCTACTTGTCTGTCTGTCTATCATCTATCTGTCTGTCTGTCGTTTTGTTTAAATCTGTTTCAACCAGCCCTATAGTCGTCAACTGTTATGCAATGATATTCCTGTATTTTCAGGAAAATAATTAGGACTTCTCATCCAGAATTTGTTTCATCCCAGTGATTGCATTTTTTGATACTGTCCATATCAAGTACAGTGTTGGTAAAGGCACACAACTACTTGGTAGTCTAATTCTGTTTACTCTTTGTGATAAATTACTACAAATTAGTCTTTCCGGAAGACATTTTATCCTTTACTTTGGACACAATACAGCTAAATCTTGTGGAAGAAAAACAGCAGGACATCCATAACAATTACACACACTCTCTTTTATGGCCAGACGTTTGAAACATGAGAGAGTAATACTTCTACAGGCTGACTACAGGATATTCTGTGCTAATTGAAAGAACAGTAATGATTAACCCATTTAAGCATGTTAACCCTGTTTCACCCACACAGCGACACCCGCAAATCTCTGTTTATGCAGTCAAACGATATCTCCTTTTGCCTGTTCCATCCTGAAATGATTCAGACTATATTAAAATGCCTATTAGATTTCTAGGTGGCTCAAAACCACTCCAACCGAAAGACACAGGACACTTCAAAGAGATAAAAGGCCAATCAAGCCAGTCAATCTCTGAATTGTTGAATTCAATAATTCAGAGGAAATTACTCTTGCAGAGGGAATATGAATAATTCAGGATATTATAGCTTAAAAGTTCTTCCGTGCTTGTGGTAAGGATGATTAATTCAACATCTGGACTAATAGAGATTCAATCTGAGCTTGATTCAAGCAGCAGTACCAAACCAGTGCCTCTGCTCTCACAAGACATCTTTGTGTCATACATTCTAAGTCAGTGGTTATGTGCCACTGAATACATTTCAGTGCCTGTTTAAAGGAAACAGTGGGTAATATCGGCTTCTGCTATTCTTCATTCATGCACAATTCAAGGCTTTAAAATGCAATGCAAGTCAGTCTGCTTAGCTTAATGCTCTATGACGGAATGATCTGATGCTATGATAATTATAGGGAGTATATGCTGTCATGCAGTTGCTGAATGATGTGATACTGGCAAAGCAGGCTAATTTTATTTGCCTGAATGGCTTTAGGTTCTTGAGCTAATGAAGTTATTATCTACAGTGCAGTCATTTCACATTAGGGAAATCTGGTGTTGTTCAGTAATTTCCTAGATCACAGTTTACTAACTGTTTTGGTCTTATGTACCCCCATAAGGCTCATTTTTCACCAAAAAGTTTTCATTGACACAAAACCAGAAATGTGTTCCTTATATAATATTCTGGATATAATTCAGAATTGTCATTAGTATTATAAAAGTGCTGGGGGATTTCTCCTGAAGTGCACTACCATCTCCACTGTTTTGAGCGTGTTCAGCTCAAGGTTGTTGTGACCGCACAAGACAGCCAACTGATCAACCTCCCGTCTGTATGCAGACTCATCACTGTTGTGGATGAGGCAGATGACTGTGGTGTGTTCAGGAGCTCGACAGTGGGGTCTTTTGCAGAGCAGTCATTCATGTACAGGGAGATGTAAGCTCCAGTGCACAAAAAAACTTACCGCTGCAAATTATGAGTACAACTGGATTCCACTGACATGTTTAGATTTGCATTCCTTTACCAGCAATATTTTGCAGTTTTTAAAACATAAATCTCAGGGTGGGCTAAAAGAACACTTGTTGTGCTGTGCCCATCGCTGATAAACATGGATCATACTCTCTAGAACTACAATACCCATCATGTGCACACATACTAAAACTTCATTCTCCCACTCTTTAGAATTACATGCCCATCATGCACTACATCTCCTCCCCAAAGTTTGTTCACTTTTATTCCTGATTTATTGCAATATGGGAAAGGAGAGGTGTACAAAAGCAACACGTTACACGAAAAGTTATCTGATTACATAACACACGTTACTTATAATGCATTACCCCCAACACTGCTAATAATGTTGACATTTTCTGGGACATTATCCAATTTTATAAGAAATCAGATAACTTGCCGCTAAAAATGAGCATTCTGGATGGGAAATGTTTAGAAACTGCAGAGCAAATAAATGCATTATATCAAAACAAAGATCGATATTTTTCAATGTATCAATCAAACTCACTCAGAATCCTGACAATTTCTGACATGATTTTCCATGCATCATTGTTTTATTATATCCATGTAAGTTGTTAAGGAAACATGATATAGAACAGTGAAATCGATGACAACAACAGCTTCTCCAGCTTTCCTTGTCTCGGCTCCATTACCTCACAGGAGTCAGATGACATGAGTTTCACTGTCTTTTCTCGTTGGCTGTTGCTGCACGATATCGCTCAGCATTTGCATCAAGTTGAACTTTTCTCAACTTTGTCTCTTGACACACCCACATCCTGTCGCCATTGGCTTCTGTCGGTCTTGTCGCCAGAACCTTGCCAGCTCTCATTGAAAATCAATGGTTGCCTGTCGCATCCAAAGACAAAATCACTAACAGTGTGAACGGAACTTGAGTCACCACTGACTTTGATTGCATCTTTTTTCCCCATGCAATGAAAGTGATTGGTGATTTAGGTTGTCAGTCCCTAATACTCTGCCTAACTCCCTTTACACATACCCCTGGCTGGTAATTACTGTGCCAGATATTCATAAAATTGAGAAGAAAAAAAAAGTCAAAAGTAATCAATTGGCAAACCAATATTCTGTGCTGCTAATGTAAGTCATAGAATGCTGCATGCCCTTGGGTTTTAGTTTTACTGCTACATGTGTCACATTCAACGTTTAATCGCTCTGCTCGTGAAAGCTTCAGCTTTGAAAAGGGTGACTTTTCTCAATAACATTAAGAGAGTATGGTCTGTTAATTTCTAACCTTAGGCCTGTACTATAATAGTGGCAAGTTTTATCCATTCATGGCTGATTCCATCAATATCCTGTTGAAAATATTTCTAATGCAGAGTGTAGCCAAAAGTGATCGGAGAAATCAAGACATTTTCAGGCAAAACATTTATTGATTCAGCTTCATTTAGATATTACAGAGCAACTGTGAAAAGAATGAAGGTTACAGTTGGCCAGACACACATTATTGCTCCAATTGTAGAGAGAGTACAGCGGTGATATAGCGCTTTCCCACACACTATACGGACAGGTTGCTTAAAGGTCATGCCTGTGGCTACTCTACCCATCTGAGTTCTATGTACTCAACCAAGCAGTTTGGTTGTGTTATAAATAACACATTTCACATACAGTACACAACACACTTACAAAAAGACTGCAACAACATAGAAGTGGTCGTGTAAGATAACAATCTCGTCTTTGATCTCTTCAGATAGCAATTTCACATTACACCGTGTTAGTGTTAATTTTGTCAGCTATTTTTTTTAATTTCGTCTTAGTCCTGTGTCAAATGTCATTGTTTGTTTCTATCATATTTAGCCAACCTTATCCTGTTTTTTTTTATTTTTTTTTTTATTGTTTTAATCAAGTTTTAATTGACTAAAAGGCTGGGCATTTTAGTCTTATCTTAGTCACATTTAGACAGATGCAACATCAAGAAATTCAAGTGTTGCATTATAAGTAAATCATTGCTATGATTTTAACTTAACACAAACCCTGAGTATCCAGAAAAATAGAACTCTACACAATCAAAACTAGGTGGTATTATATTCACAAAGTAAGTACTTTATGCAGGTTATGCAGGCATATTACTGCAGACACCTTTTTTTGTGGGCAATTAGTTTTTATAACATTTTTTTTTTTTTATGGTAATGTGAAGGACAAATAAACACAGATTTGTCACCAAATACATGCCAAAATACATGAGTCACTGGTCTATACTCAAGCCTAGATTACGTTTGCCGCTCATTTTCAGCTCCTTCAAAGCAATTTTTTTTTGTTCGGTTTAGCTATAAAAGCCTTCAACCTACATAATGTAACACCACCGCCTTGTCTTAATATAGCATATTACGTTGTCTATTATAGTTGTCACTAGTTGTCTTAATACAGCTTAAAAAACAACCTAACATTACCACCAAGATGTTAACCTACATCAATTTCTTTGTGGTTAGCCTTCATATCATCTTCTCTTTCTCCCAAGTCCAACTGTTGCTGTCATTATTTAATGACCATTAGCTTTCTGTAAACTTCTTGAAAGGTACTCCTCACTGTTATATGCTGCGCGCAGCACAGGAAAGTAAATTGCTGCTCGTGCCATCCAATGAGCAGGATTTTTGGATTGTAATTTAGAAAAAAAAAACAGACTATAATTTTTGTCTCTTTTTTTTCGACGAAAATAAAGAGAGATTTTATTTTTTAAACTACATTTTAGTCTCGTCTTTTTTCGTCAGAAATGTTGCATGTTGATATAGTCACAGTTATTGTTTAATGACATCTGTGTCATCTCGTCATCGTCACATGTTATATCCAAACCTATAAGTCATGGAAAATGCCTGCCTGCCTTGTGAACTAAGCATAGTTTTTGAAAAGCCAATTTACAGGAACGGTCTATTGGCTAGATGCAGTACCAAAACAGAGACTTTCAGCTTGACCTGAGAGGAGAATAAACGGTTGTTCCGAACATTTCAGAAGTATCCTGCTGACAGGAAGTCTCTCTAATGTGTGTGCTATAACAGCCGGCAGCCCCTCTGTACTTTTAAAGAGATGAGTAGGTGTATTGTGTGTTGCCTGGACCCTGTTAGGGCACAGACAAAAAAGAAGCAAGCTCGTGAAGCCTGAGGTGTCCGTTCTGAAGTTAATCGGCTTTCATACCAGCGGTCTTTTTCTGTCTGCAGCACTCTTCGCAGCACCAGGAGATGCTCCAGATAAGGAAATGAATGAGTCTGTCTTGCTCCGTGTTTCATCAGTATGTTGCCTATTGTTCCTTGTAGATCAGTCATCTTGCTATCTTTTCCCCTGGAGACTTTCTGTTTATTCCACAGTCTCAGACCAGATTTCAGTTTGCTGAGGCCAGGCCTTTCAGTGCGATTCCGAAGACTTTACTGGAATCCGCAAAGACTGGATTGGAGCTCATATAAGTTGATTGTCACCTTTTGTGATGGATTTTACTAATACCGACTTTTAATTCTTTGAACGTGCTGAGCAAGTAAGTTAAAGTCAACAAAATATATGTATAACTCTATTGCCCCCTTGAGAAATGAGGATTGTTGCCTCCACAGTAACACAAGAACACAATCTAAGCATGATCAACAGAAGTGCACGTCAAGCGCTCGGTTTTTGCTCGCTTTTTGCTCGCTTTTGCCTTACGTCCTCTTTTTTTGTTGCGATACAGCATTAAAAAATATTTTAAAATAGATTGACTGTAGTTTACCAACTTTTAATTATGAATAGATTGTGCAAGATGATCTCAGCTGGTTTGAGTTTGAAAGTTCAAATGTGTTAATTTGCAGGGAGTACTTGATTCTGCTCACACAGTCCAGTCGACAACCAGAAACACACTTGAGGTGAACTGTGTTTAAGAAACATCTGCTGAACGCATGGACATTTATTGTTTGGACAGAATTCCAAGAATGGGCATAAACAATTATTGTACTATTTCTAGAAACAGCTTTATTCTCATTGTATCAATTATATAGCATGAGGACAAAACAGACCTTTTTTTAGAGTTTCAGGGAAACAAAAGTATGCTTCTTTAAATGTGTAAATTTAAAGGATTGGATTTATGATATAAAAAGAAATCCTTTGTGATCGCCAGAAAAAATATTAAAAAAAAATTAAAAAAAATCACTAACGACTGTGATTGGTGCATTCTGAACAACTTTTTCAGAGAAAAGTAACAGGTGCTATGTAATGTAATTTATGTGCTGCTTCGACCAATATCTGATGTGGTTTTTGCTTGGGGGCTTGCTATTGGCTGTTGTGTTTGCATAATTAATGAGGTCTATGCAGGTTTAACCTGCACAGACCGACCTCATTACTTGTGCAAATTTGGGGACTATTTGGGGGTGTTATTCATTAACATTTAAAAGTAATAATTAAAAGTATAGTTATTTTTCAAGTTCTGTTTAATATTAATCATGTCGTTTTATTTTATGACAAGGGTTGCTCTTAGTTACCGTGGGTGACATTGGTTGATCACACAAGGAAAGGCAAACAAAATGCTATGGCACATATTAGTGAAGGAGAGATGAGTATAAATTATATCTTACATGCTCTAAATTTCCTACTTTTTAATAAATGTCAAAGAACAGACAATTATTTTCCTGTTTCAGGTTAAAAAAAAAAGATGATTTCTTAATGCGAAGGAGTACAGTAATTGGCCCCCGATGACTGTATTATTAGGTATTCTGCTTCATTCATGAGCATGGCTCACAAAATGTCAGTAATTCATAAATATCCAACAGTCGACTGCTGTTGCCAAATATGTCCCTACTGGTTACAGGCAACTGCTAAAGCATTGCTACAAACAAAAAAAAAGAAAAAAAGCTGCTTCATTTACAACTCTGGCTAAATTGTTTAGCACGATTTTCAGGTTTTAACACTCTCATTAGAAAAAACTACATTATACCAATACAAAGGCAGGACTCTGATGCAAGAGAAGGGGAAAGATGAGAGGAGAATGTGAGAAGGCAAATATGGCTCATGCTTTGTTCCTCATCTCCCAAACGCTCACCATTGTGGCCCTGTCTCTAATCTCCTCTTTGTTTCTACGTTTTTGTCTTTCTTTTCATTCTGGCTTTATCTACACATTAGGAAAATCTGTATAAAAGAAAGCACATTGCAACTGTGAAATATAAACAAAAAGATACAGCATGTAATGCCCACAGGTTTATTCCAGTCTTGCCTATTTCTGCTTATTTCAAGCGCCAGCTCAAGATGGAGTAGGTGTCTGTTTATGAAGTCAGGTAAAGCTCCCTTACCCAAACCCTTTGTTTCTCCAGCATGACTTACATTGATGAGGAATGCATTCGCCCACATTCTGTGGTATAAAGCCTTACTGTAGTAATTAGACAACGTCAGCCTTTACTTTAGTAGCCAAGAAGCACAAGACGCTCTTCAAGCTTTTCACAGTAGACTGCCATCAAACTTGGCATTCATTATTTTGTTCCAGGCATTAAGTGTCTGTTGGATGACATCAGAGAGATTGAGTCCAGCAATATTTTAAGGGCACTAACGCCATTGAACCTATAAGAGCAATTCTGGTAAAGTGCTTCCACTGCTATAAGTAAACTCAACTTGATCGGTTATGTTTAACTTGTAAAGGCCAAGGTAGACTTCGTTTTTGCATGTTCTGAATTGGCTTTTGCCTGGTCAACCACGGTACCTTTCTGCAGGGGTGGAAAGAGTACTGAAAAATCATACTCAAGTAGAAGTACTGTTACTTCCCAAAAAATGTAGTGTTTGTGGAGTAAAGGTAGCTGTCCTAAAAACTACTCAAGTAAGAGTAAAAGAGTAGCTCATTTAAAAGTACTCATGAGTAGTGAGTATTGAGGACCGAGTTGCAAAACCTATGCCCCATTATCATGAACACTGTATGCCAACTTTTAAAATACATCACTTATGTATGATAAACACTACAGTAATCTGATTCCAAACAATAAAATGGAGACATGATAACAGAAATTAAAAGAACGTTCAAACAATGCAAGGAATGCAAAAAAAATGCTAAATAAGCAGGATCACTTGGCACGTCATGTCCTGCACAATAGAGGATGTAGAGCAGGCATGGGAAAAGTTGTTTGTTACAGAGGCTACATCATAAAAGGAATAATTCAACCAAAAATGAAAATTCTCTCATCATTTACTCACACTCATGCCATCCTGGATGTGTATGACTTTCTTTCTTCTGCAGAACACAAATTATGATTTTTAGAAGAATATCTCAGCTCTTTTGGTCCATAAAATAAAAATGAATCAGTGCTAAAATATTGAAGCTCCACAAATCACATAAATCAGAATAAATTATAAGGTTTTGAGTCATAAGTCCAAATATGCATATGTGTGTTTTTGCTAGAAGTGATTTTATTTATGTTTTAAACATCTAGTTCAAAATAGTCTGAACTGTTTATGTGCATCAGTTAAGTGAATCAGTTGTGAATCAGTTCTCTGAAGTAAGATTCCAAAAACATCATGTTTCTAATGGAATTAGATCAAATTTATTGTAGTTGTTGTAAACAAATGAACATAATCATGCCAAACTGCCATACATTCACCCAAAGTGAAACTATAAACTATATCATGAAGGTAGAATTTAACAAAAAAGTTGATAAAATTGATTAACCTATTGGGCCACAGGTATAATGTTGGTATCTTCTAAAAGGGGACCTAATTTTTACAATGTAAAATAAAATAATTTCCAACTTCCAAAAGATATCTGTGTGTGTGTGTGTGTGTGTGTGTGTGTGTGTGTGTGTGTGTGTGTGTGTGTGTGTTTTTTATTATTATTCCTCGTTTTTTTAAAAAAGTAATTTGGAGTCATTTTGTTTGTAAGATTCTATGGCAGAAGATACAGTTTTACAACAGACATTGCTCAGGCGTACTGTGTTGAAGAAAGTTTGTGCATAATTATTCTCAGAAAATTCTGAAGGTATGAATTCCAGCATAGCTTTTGTGTGTGTTCATTTGTACTCCTGTCACAAATTATTATATACAGTAACTGCCGTTGGAACATTAAAATGGTAAAACAGGGCTTATATCAAAGCTGAACAATTAGACATTACAAATAATGTATAGTCAACATTAATAACATTTTTAGAATGGCACAGTATTCAGGAAATGGAAATGTCCCTCGGAAGGAGCATTGGGCTTCAACAGTATAATATTTGTTGGCCAAACCAATGGATGTAACATTCTACATTGTTGCTGTCTCATGAATTGTTCTCTAATTTATGATTGTTTTACTGTTTAAGTTCTGCTGAAAAGCATATTATAGGCCTTGTAATAATAGGTTCCATTGTGACAATTTACCCCATCCAGTGTGACAACATGCCCCATCATGCCCTTTTACAAAAAGTGGAAGTGTGTCCAATGAACTGGATCTTTTTGCCTTGACAATAACAGTGTAAATGTTTAAAACGTTTTTAGTACCCAAGACTGTAAGATATGTGCGTATGCAAAAATTAGCTTCTAGCAATAAACCTACTCAGAGAAATAACTGCAGTAAAAACTGTGAACCAGACACAAAGTACAACATTGAAGTACCATACACTGTGGGGGTGTATCTAAATCAAAATGATCTGTTATTTATAGCGTACAGTGTCATATGAAAGACAGTAGAATCAGCACTGCTACCCATGCTAATGATGCTTGGCTTGAATAAGGACTGTAGATATGGATTGCAACAGGCCTTACCAGGCGGTTACTGTAGAGCCTTTGTAGTTATTTGAATCTCTGGATCATCCTGGCCGTTTGATGTGTAGGATTTGAACAGTTTTGTTCTGTATTATTGAAAGGTACAGCTGCAGTAGCAGCTGGAATGATAGCAATGCTTGACCCAGACATCACCCCAGTGTTGCGTCTGTGTGGCAGAGTTCAGCTGATTGAGTAATATCATTCAGCAATTCCTCTGCAGTGTGGTCTTTATTTTGTGGAGGTCCTTGTCTGTTTGGTGCCGATTATTCACTTGCATGATGAAATTGTGAAAAATACTACAAACCAAAAAATGCTATAAATAAAAAAATAACAAACCTGCAGTCTTCCCACAGTATTCAAGGTATAGTTCGCCCAAAAATGAAAACTGTCAACATTTACTCATTGACTCATCCTCATGTTGATTAAACTCATCCACTTTCTTTCATCCCTGGAACATAAATGGAGGGCTGGACTGGCCATCAGGAGAACCGGGAATTTTCCCGAAGTGAAAAGCTGAAATGGGCCACCGCGTTATGCAGAACGAGTCACAAAACGGGGCCATGATATCCCGAAGGGTGGCAGCAATATGCAGAAAAGGACAGTGACATATACACTCACCTAAAGGATTATTAGGAGCACCATACTAATACTGTGTTTGACCCCCTTTCGCCTTCAGAACTGCCTTAATTCTACGTGGCATTGATTCAACAAGGTGCTGAAAGCATTCTTTAGAAATGTTGGCCCATATTGATAGGATAGCATCTTGCAGTTGATGGAGATTTGTGGGATGCACATCCAGGGCACGAAGCTCCCGTTCCACCACATCCCAAAGATGCTCTATTGGGTTGAGATCTGGTGACTGTGGGGGCCATTTTAGTACAGTGAACTCATTGTCATGTTCAAGAAACCAATTTGAAATGATTCGAGCTTTGTGACATGGTGCATTATCCTGCTGGAAGTAGCCATCAGAGGATGGGTACTTGGTGGCCATAAAGGGATGGACATGGTCAGAAACAATGCTCAGGTAGGCCGTGGCATTTAAACGATGCCCAATTGGCACAGGGGCCTAAAGTGTGCCAAGAAACCATCCCCCACACCATTACACCACCACCACCACCAGCCTGCACAGTGGTAACAAGGCATGATGGATCCATGTTCTCATTCTGTTTACGCCAAATTCTGACTCCACCATCTGAATGTCTCAACAGAAATCGAGACTCATCAGACCAGGCAACATTTTTCCAGTCTTCAACTGTCCAATTTTGGTGAGCTCTTGCAAATTGTAGCCTCTTTTTCCTATTTGTAGTGGAGATGAGTGGTACCCGGTGGGGTCTTCTGCTGTTGTAGCCCATCCGCCTCAAGGTTGTGCATGTTGTGGCTTCACAAATGCTTTGCTGCATACCTCGGTTGTAACGAGTGGTTATTTCAGTCAAAGTTGCTCTTCTATCAGCTTGAATCAGTCGGCCCATTCTCCTCTGACCTCTAGCATCAACAAGGCATTTTCGCCCACAGGACTGCCGCATACTGGATGTTTTTCCCTTTTCACACCATTCTTTGTAAACCCTAGAAATGGTTGTGCGTGAAAATCCCAGTAACTGAGCAGATTGTGAAATACTCAGACCGGCCCGTCTGGCACCAACAACCATGCCACGCTCAAAATTGCTTAAATCACCTTTCTTTCCCATTCTGACATTCAGTTTGGAGTTCAGGAGATTGTCTTGACCAGGACCTCACCCCTAAATGCATTGAAGCAACTGCCATGTGATTGGTTGATTAGATAATTGCATTAATGAGAAACTGAACAGGTGTTCCTAATAATCCTTTAGGTGAGTGTATCTATACTATATATATATATATATGACGGTGTGTGTACATTCGTAGAAAAAGTACATTTAATGTGTAGTGGCAAGCGACCGCCTCAGAGGGACATACGACAAGAAATGCTGTTAGACACAAAGGCATGTATTTGAAGAAACACACTTGATAATATTTTGAAGAACAGGTTGATGCGTGTGTCTGATTCGCTGTGTATTCAGAGGTTCAGTGGCTTTCTGCCACAGATGAGCGCAGCACGTGTGCTTCTCACATAGCACATGTGCTTCTCACGTAGCACGTGCAGAGTTCTCGTTCTTTCTTTTCTGTTTCAGTCCTCTAAAAACAGTTTGCAAAACAGTGTCATCCATTGAGCAGTTCACTTTATATTGACATTGCTTTGTTACCAATATTTGTGACAATAAATGTTACCATACATAGCAAATGACATGCAATGACATTAGGTGGATTGTCATGAGTATTATAATAATTCAGTACAGCTTCAGAAATGGTGCTTGAACAAGAAGTTTCCCTTCTGTGCTTATCTACTCTTTAACCTCCATTTATATGTTGCTAAATTATCATTATGAAAATAATGATAATATGGTATTATATGTTATATTACAAAATAAAATTATATTAAAATTGTATGTGTGTTTGTGTGTGTGTGTGTGTGTGTGTGTGTGTGTGTGTGTGTGTGTGTGTGTGTGTGTGTGTGTGTGTGTGTGTAAAAATTAAATGTGGCTGGTACAATTAGGCATTCGCCACCCACTGTGGGCAGAAAAGATTGAGATCATTGTGATATTCACAATGCTGCTCAATTGTATATGGCCAACAAAATCATCACGAATATATTATGAATATTCTGTATATAACCCATATGTACATCACACACATACACACGTGCTCAAGCTGCTTCACTGACTGTACACCTCATGTGCCTGCTGCCTTAATGCTGTGATTGACAGCTCCACATGCCAGGCCTGTGCCAGGTTGGGCCATATGTGGATAATCTACTTAGGATTGCACAGGCCTTGTGTGCCATGTAAGGTGTCTCCCAGATCAGCCTACACACAGAGGAGGCAATCTCCAAAACTGCCTCTATGGCAACAGTGGAATTAGCACTCATGGAAAATTGCTCTGAGAAAATCAATTAGGATTTTTAGAATATTGGCACAGCAGGCACACCAAACCTTTCAACCAACCTCATTACAGTTGATGTAGTGCCTGCATTCAATCCATCCAAATATTTGACTGGAAATGGTTTCCCTGAAATGACTGTTTTCTCTGTATAAAAAAAGTACATTTTTAATTGTGCTTGAGAGTGATTTTGGCAGTCAGAGCATATTCTGTTTTTTTACTTATCAGACCATAATCATGAAAAAATAAAAGCCAGCAGGTCTGTAGCTTGTCACAGTTGAAAATAGACAAACTGTTCACTGCAAGATAAATGAGATGCCATTTTTTGCTGTATCAGAAAATGTCTCTCCTGGTAGTCAGACTTTTATTTTACATTGTCTGAGATTTTAAAGAGAGCAAAAAGAGCTAAAATTATTACAATACAGTTCAATACAAGTTGAGCTCAATCAACAGCATTTGTGGCATAATGTTGATTACCACAAAAATGTATTTTGACTCATTTGAATCATTTTCCAAAATCAAGGTTACAGTGAGGCACTTACAGTGGAAGTGAATGGGGCAAATTTTGGAGAGTTTAAACAGAAATGTGAAGCTTATAATTTTATAAAAGCACTTACATTAATTCTTCTATTAAAGACAAACTTGTTTATTATTCGAGCTGTAAAGTTGTTTAAACTGTCAAAACCAGTGATCCAGAGGAGAACAACAACATTTTAAGTATTACTAAGAGTAAAAATTAATTCAGGCTCAACTCAACTAATGATATCAATGTAACTAACTGAGGCACTGTCAGTAAAAATGGTCATTTTGACTGTGAATTATCGGCATGTTTTTGACCATTTTTACAAATGTGTACATGTGTAATACCTCAAACATAACGTTACACACTAAGAATATATGCCAATGCAAGTGAAAACTGGAGACTGGATATTAAAAGAAGTCGAATTGTGGAACACTTCCACATTCAAGAAAAAGGTGGATAGCTTTACACAGAAAAGGTTAGTATACGATTTTATCACACTAAAATCATGTTTACACACATTGTTATGTTGAACTTTCACTCAATGCGCAACACTCCACTACAATGAGAGGAAATCACTCGCAACCAAATTTCACGCTATGTGACTAAAGTGAATATATTTGGCAACTGGCTGGTAAATGTTTACATTTCACTCATCAGTAATTATGTAGTTTAATCGTGAAGTGTTCAGCAGCGAGATCCTTTCACAGCGTGTTGACAGTAAAAAAGTTGGTCTGGGTAATGTGTCCAAGACGAGATCCAAGCAACCAATTTGCCATTGAATACTGTCTCTATTAATACCCTTTTAAAACTGTCTTTTTTAATACTGTTCTTTACAGTCAGTTGTTGATCAAAAATGACTACAAAAAAACATTTAATTCTAATCATGCATCACACAGATGAGGTAAAGCCATTTGAATTCTCTCTAGTTACCATGTGCTCATTTAAAGGCGCTGTTTACAAAAATTCTGTTTTTTGTTAAAGAGACAGTACCGGTTTTAACACGTGTTCAACAAATCAATGTAATTAAATACTTCTAAATAGAATGTTGCAGTTTAAATAAATATGTAACAAAAATAAAATATTAAATATAATATCTTATTTATTGATTAAATGCATTGATTTGTTCATTTAAAAAAAGCCAAATTGTGGGCAAAATGATTAAAAAAGTAATAAAATATAATTAGTCAAATTAATATTTTCCTTGTATACCTACTTAAAATGTCCCCTGTATAATTAACAGTATTAGCTGGGAGATCATTTATTTTATATGTAAGAAAAAGTGACATTATAACTGAAATAAACCCATATGAATTAATATGGAATCGAATCAACATCAGAATTGAATCGAGAACTTGTGAATTGGAATCTAATTGAATCTGAAAATCTGTATCAATATCCAGCCCTAATTTCAAGATTTATTGAAGTGAATAGTATTTTAAAATTATGTCTCGTGTTCAGGAGAAATTGGTTATAAATATGAGTGTTGTTTTCTTTCTGTCAGCAATGTGCTTTCCCTGTTTGTCATTTTAGAGAACTGCACAATACTCCAGTCTTGCCAAATTGTACTGCCACATATCAATCCACTAGTGCTCATTTCCATCAGCTTTTGTTTATATTGAACAGAAATGGGAAACACATTTTAGACTGCAAAAACTATCTGTGAAAGATGAAAGGAAGATGGACGGTTTGATCTAGGTGTGTATAGTTGGGGAAAGAGTGGGGGAGGAAGGACAGTCACAGAGAGAGAGAATTGTTTGATGAAAGTTTGTAGATCTGTGGAGAATATCTGTGGATCTTTTCATTGATATGTCTAGAATAGCTGTCCCCCCTCCATTTTCCAGTGTGGAAAAGACAATGGGCAGCGGCTTGTAAACCACCCCATGGTTTGTTACAATGACAGTGCTGAAGGCAAGGAGAAGTCACAGCCTTTTTCCTTTTGTCTGCCAGCGAGAAACATATTTTCAACATTTTATACCGAAAGCACAGAATTCAGCACAAGAAAGGATTCATAGAACGGCATATTTCTGGTACTCACTTCTGATTAGCAACAGATGTTAGATGATAAATGTTAATTTCCAATAAAAAAAATAATAAATATATCTTGTGAGCAAAGTTTTTTTGATTACTTGTGTTAGAATGATTTCCAGCAATCTCTCAGAAAGTTGTTGTGACTATTTGGCCCTAATTCTCAAAGAATTCTGCTTTCCCTCTATTTCTTAAATACTGTATAAAAAAAAAAATAATAAAAAGAAATGAAAAGAAAAAAAACAGATTAAACCAGCCTAAGATGGTTTGCTGGTCTTTGCTGGTCTCTGATCTTGGACAAGCTGGTCTAGCAGGTTTTCCAGTCAGACAAGCAGTCTAGTTGTCTGACCCAGTCTGACTAGCCCACAAATGGCCTCTAAAACCAGAAAACCAGACCTGCCTAACCAGGATTGGAAACCAGCTAAGACCAGTAAACCATCAAGGCTGGTTTAATATGTTTTGTTTTTTCCAGCTGGGTTCTTAAATATTTATATTTATTTGCTATGGGTCTGGGTTTATTTATTTTTTTTTCGTTATTTTCCATGGCTCGTTTGTTTCTGGTGGCATTTTATTGATGACCCATGCTGTTTCTTGCATTCAGTTTGGAAAACAAACGAGAAAAATGTATTCCTGCCAGTTGGAGGACTGTTCAGGTTTTTCTTTTTTCTGTTTTTTCACTCATGTTCTTTGAATTTTAAATCTGACTCGTCTTCATGGAGACTAAGTCGTCTCATTTGTTTAGTTTTGAGTGCGGCGTTGAAACACTAATTTCATAGAACTGAACTGAAGAGCCAAACATGACTATCCTAGCCTCCTTTTCTTCCCTTTTTCTCTCTTTCTCTCCCCATTCCTTTTTACATTTTCTCTCTCTCTCTCTCCTACCCCTCCCCTCCAAATTTCCACTTTTATCTAGGGAGGTTAACCGCATGAGGAATTCTGCAGACAGAGTTGGTTCAATCTCTAAACACATACTAAATCAGAACTCTTCTCTCTTAAAGTGATTACTGAATCTGGGGATAAATTTTAGCTTCTGGGTTCCCATTCACTTTGAGCCCAAGACACTTGACAGACAGACTCAGTCTAGACCAGTGTCACACAAGATAACTTCTCCCGCAGAATCCTGTCCCCCTTGGACCCCAAATCACTTTATGATTTTGTCTTAAAGGATAGTTCATTAAAAAATATAATTATTTACTCACCCTCATGTGTTGTTCCAAACCTTTATGGCTTTCTTAATTTTGTAGAACACAAAAGAGATGTTAGGAAGAATCATGGGGACCTGCAGGATTTCATCTGAGTGTAAGCACAGAAATCTGCGTAATACAGCCTTATATCTGGTGGTCCAGGGGCATGCTCCCCTGTGAAATTATTTTATTTGTATTTATTTTTCAAAAACAACACAACAGCATCCAATTCTGGTGATTTTGAAAGAAGCAGTTTTTTTTCTAGAGTATGGGTAGCATTCATGTAACTATTGGCTATTTCTTCCAGTAAACATTCAGAAGAAACTAAAAAGATAAATGCACCACAATTATAGAACAAAACGCAGGTGTCTCAAGACGTGTTTTTATCCATTGTATAAGTTCTTTTTAACTTAACACAGCATCTAAAAATGGAGAGCTTCCGTGAGAGATGCTAAAAACACAGTGAAATGTGGCACAGTTGTCAAAAGACATCATCTAGTAAACTTAATGGAAAACGATTGAAAGACAGCATGAGCAGATGCAAAAACATGTTTGGTTTGAACAGCCCCTTGTTCACATGACATATCACTTGCTGAAGTGTTCTTAAACATCACGATAGTGTTTTACTGTGTGAGAAACCATTCTGAATGATTCAATGAGAGAGCTCTCTGAACGAATTGTACTGAATCACAAATCGATTCAGACCGTTTTGCAAGGCCGTTTGGCCAATTCACTAAAAAGAACCAACTCAAAAGAATTATTCATTCGTCAACAGATATACTGATATACAAATTTTTTCTCAGGTCAATTGGTGCGCTCATGGTACGCACAGTGCATATGGCAGTGCAGCTGCAGGCACCACTGGGACGAATGCTTCAGGCATTATTTACTTGTACAGGAAAAATATGTAATTAAACTGAAATTGAGTTTCTCAGTCACTAAGGTTATACTTAGCATCTTCTTATGTGTTTGACAGAATTTAAAAAAGTCATACAAGTTTGGTACAACATGATAACAGAATTTTGGTTGAACTGTCCCTTTAGTTACCCAAATTTTCACTTTTGCAGCTCATTCAGAATGCTGCTGACAGGATTTTCACCTGACCCAAAAAGCATATTCTAGTCCTCAGGTCTTTACACTGGCTTCCAGTTGCATTTAGAATTGATTTTAAAGTACTATTTCTCATTGATAAATCGCTCAATAGCCTAGGACCTAAATACACTTCAGATATTTTTGTTGAATATAAACCTAACAGACTTCTCAGATAATTAGGATCAAGTCAGTTAGACATAGCCTAGACACACAGATTTAAAAAAAAAGGTTAGACCGCATTTAACTATTATGCAACCTGCAGCTGGAACCAGCTTTCAGAATAGATCAGGTGTGCTCCAACAGTAGCCACATTCAAATCCAGACTGAAAACACATCTGTTTAACTGTGCATTTACTGACTGAGCACTTTGCTGCACTTACTGATTGCACTACATACATTTATTTCTGTATTCTTTTTCTTTCTATTCATTTTTATAGTTTTTACTTATTTATAAATTCAATTGAATGTTTTATAATATCATTTCTTGTTCTTAATTGGTTTTAAAATTTAACCTAAGCCATAAATCCAATAAAACATTTCTTGTTCTTTTTGTTTTCTTAGTTAAAATGCTAACAGATTAGCCTATTAGCTTAGCATACCACTAGCTGATTATCCTGGTAGCTTAGTGCATGCTAGACAATTATTATGCTAGCTTGGCAAAATGCTAACTGATTAGCCTGTTAGCTTATCATACCGCTTTGCTAGCACAGTATACCTTTTGCCTACACTGCAGTGATGTTAAAAGAGTACTGTTAAAAAGCTATTGCTGCAATAAAAAGGATAACAAGAAATGCTAATTTACTTAGCTAAAACAATATATCGTGATAAAATTATTTTTGAACAGGCATTATAAGCGACCATCTCTTTGGTTCCAAGGGAGACAGTATCCTCCATTAAAAGGCAATCA
This sequence comes from Moxostoma hubbsi, assembly GCA_032164185.1. Lineage (NCBI taxonomy): Eukaryota > Metazoa > Chordata > Actinopteri > Cypriniformes > Catostomidae > Moxostoma > Moxostoma hubbsi. Next base: position 4,373,700 of record JAVLUX010000151.1, on the reverse strand, counting down.
TCCCAGTCCCACTATTATTTGCCCAGGATGAGTTGATAATCTTGGCGTCTTGTTTACATGGGTCTCTGCCCTTGGATGACATCAATGATTGTGCAGAGACGAGACTCAGGACTTGCCAGACAATTGGTGAGTCTGCTAGATCTGATGGCCCTTTGTTTCTAAATGATACCATCTGTCCTTATCATGTGCTATTGTTTGATAAATTGTCCTCCTGTAGGGGCTCCTCTTTGGTAATGAAGTAATCTTGCAAGAGATATTTTGCTAGAGGAGTTAACTGGTTAAGTTTTTGGACCTTTTTTTTTTTTAGAAAGGCCTTGCGCTCATGTTAGAGAAGGAAGTGATTATCATGACTATGGGACTATTCCAAAACTTAGTTAGCTGCCTCGCTGTCTCCTGCATACATAGGCAGCTGTTTTCTATGGCAGCATCTTTACAGAAATGATCCCTCATAAGAAACCAATTTGGAACGCTCTACATAGGTGGCAGCTCCGCATTCAAATAGCATTCATATTCATATTGCATAGTATATTTATAATCCAAATTTATCTCGCTTCATTCAACATTTTGGATTTATTTTTCTGCCAAGCTCATCATGGTGCATTCTGGGATCACCTACCCAGGGAAGGATACATAAATTTCAATGCTACCTTATATTTTGGCCAAAAATATATATCTTAGAAGGCAGCATAATAAAGATACCTAGCTTTTGGAGCAGTCTTTGTGTCAGGAGCTGCCTATGATGTCTTAAAATGCTGCTTCTGAAGGATGCTCACTAGGTTTTGGAACAGACCCTTTATCAGAGGTGTTGACTTGGTATTCACACTTTGTGTTACAACAGTGAGATGTGTAATATCAAAGCCACAAGTTTGGGGAAATCTGTACAAATTGGACACTTTAACCTCGCAGCTCAACACAGCACAGCTAAATATTCAGGGTTCCGGTCATGTGATCCCTACTCATAAAGATGGCATGATATTTCATACTATAGTTCTGTATGTAAATATGCCCCCTATTGAATTTATGGTTCACTATAAATCATTTAGCTTCAAAACCTTTATGTATTTGTGATAAGCCACAAGAAAAATGTGTTACTCAGAGGTTGCTCTTTCATAGCTAAGGGGACTTAAGTTTAAGTTTGATGTACTGAATTGAGTATCAATTCAGACGTTTTTCCTAAAACTCCTATAGGAAAATATATAATAAACTTAAATAAGACAATTGCCTATTGTTAAAAACATCCACAAAAGTGATTGTGATTGCAGGCTGGTATCTCTGCAAAGATGAGCACAGTTTCATATCTCATTTGAAAACCCTAAAGGAAACGCGAGAGTACTGGGATCTTGTCCTCAGAAGTCAAATCTGAGAAACAGAACACTTTAACAGAAGTTTCCATTTGCTCCCCATTTAATCTCATTGCTGTCTAGGTGAAACAACTGATATACTAAATAGATCTCATTTGTGATTTTTAGTTCCTATGGGAATGCATTCTTTCTGCCAATCCCTCATTATGTAACACTGTTGGACTGAGACACTCCAGGACAGCAAAAATATTGGATTCCATTTTAACCAGTAGAGAAAAATGTAATTTGCTGTTATCGTCCTTTATTTTATCGACTGAAAGGCTAACAGACTGTCAGCTTTCGTGATGAGCCTTCAGTCATGCCTGTGTTCTGTGAGGTGGGAAATCTGTTTGGCAGTGCATCACAGAACCTGTTCAGTCTGTGGAGAAAATCTTGCCAATGCCTGCCTCTGTCGTCCTGCGATTTCAAGTGCAAGACACTATGTAAACAGCCCTGTGTATTCTGCTGCTGTTGTCAGGGGCCCATGTATCTCCTACTGGTTCCATCCTCTCTTCTCACAGCCAGAGGACATTCCATCCATTATTTAACAAGTACAGAGCTCCATGCACCTCACTAAGAAGCAGTTGCATTCTAACTCTATGCAGAGTTACACTGTTATAATGTGCCCGTGTCTGCCATTGATATGCATCATTTGATAAATCAGATCATTATTGTGCTTCTTCACAAGTAAAAAATATGCTTTTCGATAAGGCCCGGTGCACTAGTGCACAGAGTGCTGCAGTAAATGCGCTAATCTGCTATGGTAATGGCAAGAGAATCATAAGGTCACTTCATTTCAAATGGCAGATTCCCACAGTAGCCGGTTAATCTTTTGTAATGCATGACTGCAGATGGTTGGGCACGAACAGGCAGTGCTAATTTTCTTCACTAAATGTGTATATAAAAGTACAAATTGCTATTAAAAAAGTAAGTAAATGAAAAACTAAAAACAACTAGTTAAAACTGATATAAAAATCATTTTATTCATAGTCATAGAGAATTCAATATGAACCAAGATGCTATTGAGGTTACTGATACCAAATACAAAGATACAGCTTCTTTCCTCAGATGGCTTTCTTTTTAGATGTAAATCCATACTCTGGCTATATTTCAACATGGTCACAAGGGAAATTGACATGTTGCCTCAAAGTTCATATACCCTGAAATCAACCCCATTCAGCTGAATTACTGACAAATGATTTTATTTCACTCTAGTTCTACTAATAGTATCTTCCCACTAAAACCAGGAATTGATTGCATTTACATAAACCAGGGGTCTTCAACAATTTTTGGACCAAAGACCCCTTGGTGGGTAGAAAGACAGAGCTGGGACCCCTGTTACATATTAAATTGAGTGTTATGTTTTATGCCTATAAAAAATTTATGGTAGGCTTCCATATTTTATGTATATACTTTATTATGTTTATATTTTAAAGCTATTGAAATGAACATTAAATAATGTATAGCAGGGGTCTGCAACTTTTCTGTCATGAAGTAACATTTTTCATTTTCCTTGTTAATCGCTGTTCCATATCCCATTCTTGATAAAAAGAAAAAGACTGATAGATAGGCAAACATACTGATAGACAGATAAACAGACAGACCCTGTCCATTTTTATAAGGTTACTAATACACAGTTAGACCTGTTCACTTCCCAAGAGACCTCCCACTTCCCGCTCTGGTACTCCCTAGCGGAGGCTCCCCTCAGGACAGACATCCTTGGGTAAGCATGACTTGATTATCAGGATCCTTAGAGGCACCCTGAGGTTTAACCCTCCCCGGCCAAGCCTGTACCCCTCCATGGGATCTCTCCATGGTCCTCTCGGGTCTTCAGAGACCCCCCTTTAAGCCACTAGAATCAGTCGAGAGGGTTGGGGGCCTGCACACATTCTCTGACAGTGACACCTGCCTGGAGTTTGGTCCGGCAGACACTCATTTGTCCTAAGACCACGAATGAGCTATGTGCCCAAGGAACCTGCAAGCGCTGCCCCGGGAGGAGTTAGACCCAGCCTTTTCATTGCTGTGTCCAGTACGTGCCCTTGTGTACTTATGTGGACCGCACGCAGAGCTTTAGACTTTCTGAGCAGCTCTTTGTCTGCTTTGGTGGACAGCGGAAAGGGAACACTGTCTCCAAACAGAGGCATTCCCATTGGGTTGTTGATGCCATAGCATTGACCTATCACACCCAGGCCGTGCCCGCCCCCTTGCGGGTTTGAGCACACTCAACGAGAAGTGTGGAATCCTCGTGGGCACTGGCCAATGGCACCTCCCTAGCTGACGTATGCAGAGCAGCGGGCTGGGCAACACCCAATACCTTTATGAAATTTTACAATCTCAGGGTTGAGTCGGTCTCGTCCCATGTTCTCTCAGGTCTGAGCCGGTAGAACTTGGTAATGTGGAACATATGACCGGGTGTACCGCTTGCATCTAGTGCCTTTCCTCTCCACTTTGGCAATCAGGTGCACTCTTATCCCAGGAGACCCCGCAACCTCGGCTCCCTGGATGACTCCTCCCTAGCCCTCTGGTCCATGAATTCAGCTGAGGACTTCCCCGACCAGACCCACTACAAGACTACAGACTAATCCCCCTGTGTGTATTTTCCACGGTGCGGTCCCCCTACGGGCAGACCCGCATCTCCCTTGGGAAGTCCCTGCTCATTCAGCTCATAGCAGGTACGATCTACCACCGCGCCATTCCCACATGTTGCCTGAAAACCCATGTGATGTATTTCCCACTCTTTACCTCCCCACGGACTGGGCAGGTGTTGGTCTCTGTGGGGTCTTTTCCCCCTGAAAGAATAGGAGTTGGAAAAGAATGCCTTCCCTGATGCGTGTGATAGCTGGGGTCATCTTAACACTGCTTTGACTCTATGCGAGAAACATAGAGAGAGAAAAGGCTCATGCTTGGCATGTTCCCCCCTTTGGGGTTCCGGGAACCTAAAAGGTTTATGCCGATTTTATGTGGCGTTGGGGAATGGTACATGCAGTCTGAATCAGCCTGTTGCTTTGGCACGCAACTTCCTGCCTGCACCTGCATCAGCAGCCCATTTACACGGTTCAGTGCATGGAGTGCGTAAATATGGACCCCTAGTGTCGCTTCTTCGACACAACGTCGAAGTGTGCGACAGACTGGGAACATCTAGGTTACTGTTGTAATCTCCATTCCCTGATGGAGGGAACGAGACATTGTGTCCTCCCAGCCACGATGCTGAACGAAGCCACTGTTATGGCCGAACCTCATTCTCGGCTCCTCAGGGCGAAAACCTGAATGGACAGATGCATATTTCCCTCCCTTTATACCCATATGTCTGGGGGTGGGACATGCAAATTCTGTCTGCCAATTTCTCATTGGCCTTTTCTCAAGTTCAGAGATGCACAAGGCTCTCAAGAGAGACCCCTAGTGTCACTTCTTTGACACATCGTCTCATTTCCTCCATCAGGGAACGGAGGTTACAACAGTAACCTAGACATCCTTGCTGCGAGATGTTACCCCACTCTTCCACCAAGGCACTTGCAAGTACCCTGACATTTCTGGGGGGAATGCCCCTAGCCCTCACCCTCCGATCCAACAGGTCCCAGACTTGCTCAATGTGAATGTGATCCAGTCTCTTCGCTGGCCATGACAGAACACTGACATTCCTGTCTTGCAGGAAATCATGCACAGAATGAGCAGTATGGCCAGTGGCATTGTCATGCTGGAGGATCATGTCAGGATGAGCCTGCAGGAAGGGTACCACATGAGGGAGGAGAATGTCTTTCCTGAAATGCGCAGCATTGAGATTGCCTGCAATGACAACAAGCTCAGTGTGACACACGGCCCCATACCATGACATACCCTCCACCTCCAAATCGATCCCGCTCCAGAGTACAGGCCTTGGTATAACGATCATTTCTTTGATGATAAACATGAGTCTGACCATCACCCCTGGTGAGACAAAACCACGACTCATCAGTGAAGAGCACTTTCTGCCTGTCCTGTCTGGTCCAGCGAAGGTGGGTTTGTGCCCATAGGCGACATTGTTTACGGTGATGTCTGGTAAGGACCTGCCTTACAACAACCCTACCAGACCTCAGTCCAGCCTTTCTCAGCCTATTGCGGACAGTCTGAGCATTTATGGAGGGATTGGGATGGAGGGATTTTGCCTTCCTGGTGTAACCATCCTGTACCTGTCCCCCAGGTGTGATATTCGGATGTGCCGATCCTGTGCTGGTATTGTTACACGTGGTCTGCCACTGCGAGGATGATCAGCTGTCCTTCCTGTCTCCCTGTATCAAATCAAATCAAATCAAATCACTTTATTGTCACACTACTGTGTACACGAGTGCAACAGTAGGTGAAATTCTTGTGTGCAGTTCCGAGTAACATAGCAGTCATAACAGTGACGAGACATAAACCACTTTACAATAAACAACATATTTACACAAAACAATTTACATAACAAATGTACACATACTTACACAACAATTTACATAACAAATGTACACAATACACACAATGTAGAATACACATACACTAGATACGGGTATAAATATATATAAACACTAATTGAATTGGGGAGAATATATTTGACAGAATGAAGATTAATAAAGTGCAGTGCTGATTGTTGATCGTGAGAGATCATGTGTTCAAAAGTCTTATTGCTTGTGGGAAGAAGCTGTCATGTAGTCGGGTGGTGCGGGTCCTGATGCTGCGATACCGCCTGCCTGATGGAAGCAGTGAAAGCAGCCCATGACTCGGGTGACTGGAGTCTCTGATGATCCTCCGAGCTTTTTTCACACACCATCTGTTATATATATCCTGGAGGGAGGGAAGCTCACCTCCGATGATGTTTCTGGCAGTTCGCACCACCCTTTGCAGGTCTTTGCGGTTGTGGGCGGTGCTATTGCCGTACCAGGCGGTGATGCAGCCAGTCAGGATGCTCTCTACAGTGCTGGTGTAGAACCGTGTGAGGATGTGGTGGTTCATTCCGAACTTCCTCAGCCGTCTCAGGAAGAAGAGGCGCTGGTGAGCCTTCTTCACAACGGCCTCAGTGTGGACGGACCATGTGAGTTCCTCAGTAATGTGGACACCGAGGAACTTGAAGCTGCTGACTCTCTCCACCGGTGCTCCATTAATGGTGATGGGGCTGTGTTCTCTGTCTTTCTTCCTGAAGTCCACCACAAGCTCCTTGGTTTTACTGACGTTGAGGAAGAGGTTGTGCTCCTGACACCAGCGTGTCAGAGTGTGCACCTCCTCTCTGTAGGCCGTTTCATCATTGTCAGTGATCAGACCTACAACCGTCGTATCGTCAGCAAACTTAATGATGGCATTGGAGCTATGTGTTGCCACACAGTCATGTGTGTAAAGGGAATACAGGAGTGGGCTGAGAACACAGCCCTGCGGGGCTCCAGTGTTGAGGGTCAGTGATGAGGAGATGTTGCTGCCCATTCTAACCACCTGACGTCTGCCTGACAGGAAATCCAGGATCCAGCTGCACAACGAGCTGTTTAAGCCCAGAGCCCGGAGTTTCACATCAAGCTTGGAGGGCACTATGGTGTTGAATGCTGAGCTGTAGTCTACAAACAGCATTCTCACATATGTGTTCCTTTTTTCCAGGTGGGAAAGAGCAGTGTGTATTGTAGATGCAATGGCATCATCAGTGGAGCGGTTGTTACGGTAGGCAAACTGCAATGGGTCCAAAGAGGTGGGCAGAACAGAGCAGATGTGATCTCTGAACAACCTCTCAAAGCATTTGCTGATGATGGGGGTGAGGGCAACAGGACGCCAGTCATTTAAGCAAGTGATTTTTGATTGCTTCGGTACAGGCACAATGGTTGATGTTTTGAAGCATGTGGGGACTACAGACAGGGATAGGGACAAGTTGAAAATGTCCGTAAAAACACCAGCCAGTTGGTTCGCGCATGCTCTGATGACGCGGCCCGGAATGCCGTCTGGACCCACGGCTTTACGGATGTTCACCCGTCGAAAGGATCGGGTTACATCCGCAACAGAGACGGAGAGTGAACCATCATCTGTAGTATCGGCCGCGAGTGCTCTCTCTGTGAGGGCGGTGTTGTTGTCCTCGAAACGAGCATAAAATGTATTAAGCTCGTCCGGGAGAGAGGCAGCGGTGTTCATGGCGGAGTTTTTATTCCGTTTATAGTCCGTGATGGTGTTAATTCCCTGCCACATACTTCTGGAGTCAGTGGTGTTAAACTGTTCTTCAATTTTGTGCCTGTACTGGCGTTTGGCTGCACGGATGGAGTTACGGAGGGCATAACTGGCTTGTTTACGCTCCTCCGCGTTTCCGGAATTAAAAGCGGTGGTCCGCGCAGTAAGTGCAGCGCGAACATCGCCGTTAACCCATGGTTTCTGGTTGGGGTAGATCCGTATATTTTTTGTCGGAACAACGTCCTCTACGCACTTTCTGATGAAACACGTTACGCTATCAGCGTAAACCTCGATGTCGTCATCGGAGGCAGACCGGAACATCTCCCAGTCCGCGTGATCAAAACAGTACTGTAGCGCAGAGTCTAATTGGTCCGACCAGCACTGGATCATTCTGAGGGCGGGTGCTTCCCGTTTCAGTTTCTGCCTGTAAGCGGGCAGAAGCAGAACGGAAGAGTGGTCAGATTTGCCAAATGGTGGGCGGGGGAGGGATTTGTAGCCATCCCGGAAAGGAGAATAGCAATGATCCAAAACCCGGTCCCCTCGTGTGTTAAAGCTGATGTGTTGGTGATATTTTGGTGCTATTGTTTTGAAGTTGGCTTTGTTGAAGTCCCCGGCAACAATGAACGCGGCCTCAGGGTGCGCGGTTTCCTGCTCACTTATACTGCCATACAGGTGTATAAGTAAGACAGTAGCACTGTCTTAGGTGTCTGACAGTACGGACATTGCAATTTATTGCCCTGGCCATATCTGCAGTCCTCATGCATTCATGGAGCATGCCTAAGTCATGTTCACGCAGATGAGCAGGGACCCTGGGCATCTTTCTTTTTGTGTTTTTCAGAGTCAGTAGAAAGGTCTCTTTAGTGCCCTAAGTTTTTATAACTGTGACCTTAATTGTCTACTGTCTGTAAACTGTTGGTGTCTTAATGACCGTTCCACAATGACGGTTCATTGTACAAGCATGGAAAACTTTGTTTAAACCCTTTACAATAAAGTTCTGTAAAATTATTTGGATTTTTACTAAATTCTTTAAAATACAGTGTCCTGAAAAAGGGACATTTCTTTTTTTTGCTGAGTTATATATATATATATATATATATATATATATATATATATATATATATATATATATATATATATATATATATATATATATATATATATATTAGGGCTGTCAATCCATTTAAAAAAATTTAGCAAATTAATTACACTGTGTCCCGATTAATTAATTGCATATGCAATAAAATTAAAATTTGCTGAGAAAGCCCCTCAATTCAATTAATAATTAAATACAATTAATAAATAAAAATGAATAATTAATGATGAAATACTTATACATAGTTATCTTTAAATATATATATATATATACACACACACACACACACACACAGGTGCTGGTCATATAATTAGAATATCATCAAAAAGTTGATTTATTTCAGTAATTCCATTCAAAAAGTGAAACTTGTATAATGTATACATTCATTACAAACAGACTGATATATTTCAAGTGTTCATTCCTTTTAATTTTGATGATTATAACTGACAACTAATGAAAACCCCAAAATCAGTATCTTAGAAAATGTGAATATTGTGAAAAGGTTCAATATTGAAGGCACCTGATGCCACACTCTAATCAGCTAATTAACTCAAATCACCTGCAAAGGCCTTTAAATGGTCTCTCAGTCTAGTTCTGTAGGCTACACAATCATGGGGAAGACTGCTGACTTGACAGCTGTCCAAAAGACGACCATTGACATCTTGCACATTGCTAAAGAGGCTGGCTGTTCACAGAGCTCTGTGTCCAAGCACATTAATAGAGAGGCGAAGGGAAGAAAAAGATGTGGTAGAAAAAAGTGTACAAGCAATAGGGATAACCGCACCCTGGAGAGATTGTGAAACAAAACCCATTCAAAAATGTGGGGGAGATTCACAAAGAGTGGACTGCAGCTGGAGTCAGTGCTTCAAGAACCACCACGCACAGACGTATGCAAGACATGGGTTTCAGCTGTCGCATTCCTTGTGTCAAGCCACTCTTGAACAAGACACAGCGTCAGAAGCGTCTTGCCTGGGCTAAAGACAAAAAGGACTGGACTGCTGCTGAGTGGTCCAAAGTTATGTTCTCTGATGAAAGTACATTTTGCATTTCCTTTGGAAATCAAGTTCCCAGAGTCTGGAGGAAGAGAGGAGAGGCACAGAATCCACGTTGCTTGAAGTCCAGTGTAAAGTTTCCACAGTCAGTGATGGTTTGGGGTGCCATGTCATCTGCTGGTGTTGGTCCACTGTGTTTTCTGAGGTCCAAGGTCAACGCAGCCGTCTACTAGGAAGTTTTAGAGCACTTCATGCTTCCTGCTGCTGACCAATTTTATGGAGATGCAGATTTCATTTTCCAACAGGACTTGGCACCTGCACACAGTGCCAAAGCTACCAGTACCTGGTTTAAGGTACTGGTAGCCACGGTATTTAAGGACCACGGTTAATTGGCCAGCAAACTCGCCTGACCATAACCCTATAGAAAATCTATGGGGTATTGTGAAGAGGAAGATGCGATACGCCAGACTCAACAATGCAGAAGAGCTGAAGGCCACTATCAGAGCAACCTGGGCTCTCATAACACCTGAGCAGTGCCACAGACTGATCGACTCCTTGCCACGCAGCATTGCTGCAGTAATTCAGGCAAAAGGAGCCCCAACTAAGTATTGAGTGCTGTACATGCTCATACTTTTCATGTTCATACATTTCAGTTGGCCAACATTTCTAAAAATCCTTTTTTTGTATTGGTCTTAAGTAATATTCTAATTTTCGGAGATACTGAATTTGGGATTTTCATTAGTTGTCAGTTTTAATTATCACAATTAAATTAAATAAACATTTGAAATATATCAGTCTGTGTGTAATGAATGAATATAATATCCAAGTTTCACTTTTTGAATGGAATTACTGAAATAAATCAACTTTTTGATGATATTCTAATTATATGACCAGCACCTGTGTGTGTGTGTGTGTGTGTGTGTGTATATATATATATATATATAAAAATATTCAGATAATTAAAATGCATTAAATTCTTGTGGCAGAAGTGTTCATCATTGATAAGACAATACAAAAATCGGCTTTAAAATACAATGTATTGTTTACTACCATATTATTGAACGTAAGCCAATCATTGGCATACAGTTCACAGCAATCCATTTCACAGGTGAATTTGTCAATCCGTTCGAGATTCGAGATCAGACTTGTGTAGCGTCTCGGTTGCGTTCCGTCATAAATATTTTTAGGTCACTGTGTCAAATTAAATATAGTTTAATACTTAGATCCTTTAGTTTGAATTTGTGCTCCAAGTTTTTTGAACGCAAGAATGTAACGCATGTTTGTGTTGTGCTGCCTGCTGAAGGGTTGTTATGTTCACTGTATAAACTGCGCGTTGCCCATATAGCTGAAGTTTCACTTACTGCCCTCTGGAGTAAACAGGTGGCACTACAAGCTTGCATTTCTAAGGAATCTCCCTTATTACGGTCCAGGGGCATTGCGATTAATTGTGTAAATTTTTTTTAAACTGTTATTTTTTTATACAATTAATGGCACTTAATTAACATTTTAAATCGACTGCCCTAATGTATAGATATAGATATATCATTGGGTATGACCGCGGACTCCCTGAGTGTCTCGGACTCTCTGTTGAAGACCTTTGTCATAAACCAATGTGAGCACAATTTCGAGGTTGCATTTTTTGCTCTAAAATTACATTTTGTAAGTTTAGGGTTGTGGTTTGGGTCGGGGGGGGGGGGGGTAGAGTTGCATTCCTTTTGAGTGTATTACATCTTTTACAACTGAAAAACAACTCGCTTTTGGCGCCATTCTGTAGATATCACCCAGTAACTGGAGCTCACACTGGAGTGTGTCCATACATTCAACAACATTTCCAGCTTTGGCCAATGGGGTCAGTGATTTTAATTTTGATACACACAGACCAATTGCAGCAGCAGAAATTTTGACCTACTGTGGCCAAATTCAAAGTGTGATCAGTCTATTCCTTAACTTACTAAAGCTAAAACTGAAACTAAAATATATAAACAGAATTAGAAATATGTTCATGAAATAAAAACTATACTGAAATGTACATTTGAAAACAGTATTAATATAAAAACTAATTAGAAATAGTTCAACTCTAATAACCTTGTAACAGGCAGTGATATTATGCAAACAGAACAGGAGCAGTTTGATGAATTTATAAGCATTTACAGCTGTGCCTTGATACATTTATATGGAGATTACTGCACCAGTCAGAGGAAAATTAGTAAAACATTTGAACTGCACAGAATCAAACCAATGGCTTTTAAGATTGTTTATATGGGCTCCCCGCCTGCCTTTGTCAAGCAGTTCCTATTGATAGTGATCCCGTGTGCAATTTACGGTTTGCACATTTTCAATACTTTTACAGCCTCATTACGTTTAAGAATGTGACAAATGGCTCATCTCAGCTGTCTCAGACACAAGTGTTGCTCATGACGAGACTGATGGTGCTTTGTTGTCACATAGGTGATTAGGCTGTTTGTTATTAGTTGCGTGCACTCTCATCATCTCTTCCATGATTTGAAACTGAAAATGAAAGGAGAGGGAGCTCATGCACACGGTGCAAAATTCTTAGGATGTAGATCCGGCCATTAACGTGTTGTTTGTCACACACAGCAGTTAAACTGACTGGAATGATGACTCCATTGTCTTTCAGTTGTTGTCATTTTAATAGGTATGATGGGAAATCAAGCTAAATTAACTTCATAACTGTGAGTGCAATCAAAGCAATTATCCCTTTGATTGTCACAAGACACACTTAAATTAGATTAGGAAATATGCAAGTCGCTCGCAGTGGTCGACCGAGTTAATTTTTGAGTAATTTAAAAGTGTTGTCATTTTAGTGCTCTGATCGTTATTGTAACCTAACTGATAAAAACTAGAGCTATGCAGAGAGGCTCCAAAGCTGTAGGGATAATAAGCCAGCATGTCTCCCAATCACTATTAGTCAAATATAATTTACTCTGTGCTTTTTTATCGCCTACGCTGGCATTCATTTTTCCACCGTGGCATTAAATGCTCTCCAAAAGTCCTTGATTTTATCAGCTTTCCAAACTGTTGCACAAAGGTCATCGCTCAGTTCAATTTATTTCAAAAGGGAGGTGAAAAATCTATTTATAAGAGATCAGTGACAAGATTAAATATGGATGAATGTTTTCTTGATTTCCAGGCTGACTAGCATATCCATGGTAATGCATGAGCAGACAGACCATCTATTCCACTTCAACCAAGCTGGAATGCTTTCATTCACAGAGCTGTCCAAACAAGACAGGACTTCAGTAAAAGTGACTCAAAGATCTAAGCTATGTTAGCTATGTTTGTGGAGAAGAAAATAAATACATTTGTAGCATATGTCAATCAAGGGCAGTGTTGGCTGAATTTAATTGGTCTCTCTGATCAAAATTGATTTCTTCATATAAAGTAACTTGTTTTGTTGGGATTACTTTTGTTGTGTGATCTTGAATAAACAAAAAACATCTCAGTTACGTATGTAACCTCCGTTCCCTGATGGAGGGAATGAGACGTCGTGTCGTAGAAGCGACATTAGGGGTCTCTCTTGAGCGCCGAAATATGCCTCTGATCCATGAAAAAAGGCCAATGAGAGTTGGCGAACAGTATTTGCATACCCCGCCCCCGGACATACGGGTATAAAGGTGAGGGGAAATACGCTCATTTGTGCAACGCTTGGTTTAGAACTCGCAAGTCCAAGATCGGTCGTAAGCCGCTGCCTTTCTCGGGTATGATGAAGTAAGGGCTGTAGAGACCCTTCTTCAACTCAGTTGGAGGGACAGGCTCAATCACGTCTTTGAATAAGAGTGTAGCGATTTCTGCGTGCAGGGACCTGGCATGTACGCTGTGTACTGCGGGGGGGAAGCCTGGAAAACTGAATTGCGCAACCGAGTCGGATGGTCTGGGCCAGATAGCGAGATGGGAAGTGAGAGCCGCGTGTCTAACTCCGCGCTAGGGGCACCAAGGGGACGATTATTTTGACATACCCGTCAGGGCTTCTCAGCGGGGTGGAGCAGGTAAGACAGCGTCGGGCGGCGATGGGTGCTGAGAAAAGACTCAAAGTGACTGAGCAGGAGGAGGTCCAGGGTAGGAATCCTCTAGAATCGATGGAACCGGCCGGCCGGGGAACAGTCGTGGGGGCTGGAGGCAGGTGGTCCGCGTCCAGGATGCCGGGACTGTTGAGATCTGGCGGCAGAGTGCCGTGAGAACGGCATTTGCAGGCCAGGTGACCCAGAGGCAAAAGGAAATAGCTCATTACAGAGAATATGAGAATGTGAAAACTGTTTCAACAAAAAATTCTCCTCCCGGCCCTCCACCGGGGATGGAGCGGTCTAAACATCTCCGGAGCTAACGTCTTGTCCCTGGGTTGAGCATCTACGGAGCGCCTGGGAGCCTTGCGGGTCCTCGAGGGGGTCCATGAGACGGGGGCGTCTGCTTCCTGTGGAGTGCTCGACGCTGGGGCTGAGAGCTGGGCCCGGGCTGAGGCGGAGCATGGTGTTTCAGAGCCTCAGGATGACGCCCTCGGCGAGCAGACGGGGCATGGCCCATGGCAGCAGGCTTGCGGTGGGGCAGGATATGAGATGGCCTCCGTCTGCTTCACCGCTGAGGACTGCTGGGCAGAGTCGTCAACGGTGGCGCCGAATGGACGGAGCTGGGAGACGGGGGTGTGGGAGAAGGTGTGCCTTGTCTACCTCCCGCATTTCGACCAGGTCCAGTCCACAGATGCGTTTCTGGACCACAAAGGGTGGCCATCGCCTGTTCTAGTGCCGGCGCTTCTGACCTCCGTGGCCCGAGGGCGCGTTTGGTCATCCAGCGCAGTTCCTGCAGCACATCAAGAACAGGACTACCCAAGGTGCAAGTTTTGAAGTGCCTTGGCCTGGCGTTGGTTGCAGGAAGGGCCGTGGTGTGCAGGGCGGAAGCAGTCCACCGCGAGGGTAGTGAGAGCAGAGTGATTGGCGCACATGCCCGCGGGACCGATCAGCCCGGGAAAGCATAGCGGATCTCCGTGCGTCAGGCTCAGGCTGGGCGAGCAGACCCGAAGGTGGAGGCCCAGGCAAGTGATCAGCATCCGATGCCGTTGTAACGCTCTCCGATGCAGCGGTGATGTCATCCAATTCTGAAGCAAGCAAGCGTGGCGGGGAGGCGGTACAGAGCCCGTCATTGTCCCCAAATCGCCTTCATCGCCCGCGGCGCCTGCATCAATCCCGTAGGAAGGAGGCGAGGCGCGGGGGGTGGCTGAAGTAGCTTTCTCTCATTACAAAAGAAAGCCGCGCGACCGCAATGCTATAACGGCCATGTTCTCGCACGGAGAAGATGAACCATTGGAGAGAATCGCTCATCCCGAGCTCAGACGGGAGCAAACAAGTGTGCCGGGGAGGCGGGTGGTTCGAGGGGGTTTAACCGGTGAACAGAGCCTGTCATAGTCCCCAAATCGCCTTCATCACCCGCGGCGCCTGCGTCAATCCCGTAGGAAGGAGGCAAGGCACGGGGGGCGGCTGAAGTGGCTTTCTCTCATGACAAAAGAAAGCCGCGCGACCACAATGTTGCCATGGCTATGTTCTCGCACTGAGAACATTAACCATTCATAAAACACTGCCTACGTGTGAACGCAGCCCAGGCATGCAAGGCAGCTTTAATGACTGTGAGAGGTGGGGAGAAATCACCGCATCCAGAAACTACACAGGGGTGGAAATTACATCTTTATAAAGACGCGTCCTGAAAAGGACGTTCAACGCCGCTGTGTAATGCTCTTTCAGAGAAATAAACTCTTTTACAGAGAAAATCACTCTTTCAATGTAACTCTTTCAAACTCTGCGCTGTCGAAGCGCCCAGGGGCAAAGCTGCATGCCGTGCAGTGAAGAGAAAAGCCGCTGAAGTGCGCTGTAGATCAGCAAAGCAGAGCGTCAGAGGATAGAAGCAGGATATCAGTTGTGTTACACGCAGCTGGCTGCATACACGACCATCACCTTTATAGAAATTGAATCTTTGCAATTCTATTTGGTACATCCCTACAGTTTTAGAATGCAATCATTATCTTGTGAAATAAGAAGTGCTGCATATTTTCACGCACAAGATTTCTGACAGCTTCAGTCCATCAATGGACATGTGAATGGACTACAGTTAAAATGTCCATTCATTTAGCTTTATTTCAAGAAATCTCAAGCTTTAATACCAACCTTGTCCCATAGTGAAAACGTGACTCCATGTATTTACATTTTTGCCAAACTTATTATACGTGTCTCCAGGTACAATTCCTTGCAGTTTTCAGGTGAAATGAACACTAGAGTCACTACAACAACTGTGTGTTTTATTCACTTTCTCTCAAATCATGACTTTAATGGCAAATAATGACTTTATAAATACATATTTTTCTCACTATTTCTCAGACCCTGCTATTCTATGATATCGACACACTTTTACTGTAATGCATCTTTTGAAAAACTGTACATTTTAATGCTTGTATTACAGACACACCTTCATATACACACTTATTCCAACATGATTAGCTTGTGTGGTAGCTCACCTGATAGAGTATTGGGCTTAGAGTTGGAGGACTGTAGTTCCAGCCCTGCCTTAAACTCAAGCTGACATGTGACAGGACAGAGTCATAGAAATGGCACAAAATGATGTGGTTGTTTAAAACATTTCCTTTTTCATTTTGCTTCTGCATTTTAAAACACTAATGTTATATTTAGCTGTTGATTTGGTATGGATATCTTTTTAAACGTGTCATTTATGTTTTAAAACACTATTGGTTAGGTTCAGGCAAAAGTATTAAGTTAGAGAGGAATGTTTAAAAACATCCATCTAAAATTCACCTTAAAACCTCATCTGAATACAACACCATTTGACTTGGTTTTGGTGTTCCAAGGTGGACATTTCACTGTAAACCTGCAGCCATACATGATACAGTATACTATACTATATGTCTATAATGTCGATGAATCTTCATTGTGTAATTAGATAAAATATGATTGTTAATCATGTTTAAATAAAGTAATTACATAATAATTGTATTAATAACTCCAGTGAGCAGCTGAAGTCGACTGAGGCAAGGAACACAAAACTCCATAAGATGTTGATTAATGGAGAAAAATAACCTTGGGAGAAACCAGACTGGGGGCCAGTTCCCCTCTGGCTAACATCATGAATATAATGTAAATATTACTTATGTATAGTTAAAGTCATGGTTTAAAATTATTAAACTAAGTAAGTGTTAAGGGTCAGTGTTTAAACATCGATTTTGTTTGAACTGTAAAATTAATGATCATTAAGTCCATCCTGGATTAACTGCAGAAGTTCACATAGATGCAATTGTCCTTGTTAATTGGCTGATGAAGGCTTTTGTTGGCAATTGTTAGTCTATGCATTCCATTTCAAGATCGTAGTCCATCAATAGACTGAGGTGAAGCAGGCAGAGATTAGGGATGTGAAACGCAGTTCAACCTGGCCGGTAATTTCGGTGAGGTTCGATGTGGTCCATCCTAAATCCAAGGTTCAGACAATGGCATATGTAGTATCCCATTTCTTATGGTTGGAGTTGGCATCAGTTCATCCTCTGAAGTCCATCATAATAGACTGAAGTGATGTTTGGCTGGCACCGGCTGCATTTAGTCATCATCATTCAGTCGACATGTCGCAGTAGAGTCCAAAACGAAGCAGGAATGTGGCTGGATAGGAGTCCTGAGGTTGAGACAGGGAAACAAATAACATAATATTAGCAAAGATGTCATTCAGTTTATTGCAGAGTTATAAATCATGATCAATGTTTCTGGTTTCTGGTTCCGGCAGACCCAACTGAAGTAGCCTAATTGTGGGTTGGAGGATAAATTAGGTGTATGCCTGGCTAAATAGATAAGTCTTTAGTATAGACTTAAACTGAGGGAGTGTGTCTGCATCTTGAACAGTGTTAGGGAGACTATTCCATAGTTTAGGAGACAAATATGAAAAGAATCTGAATCCTTTTGTGGATTTTGATATTCTAGGAACTATTAACAGGCCAAAATTTTGCGATTGTAATGAACGTGATTGAATATAGGTCACTTAAGTTCTGCGGAGCTAGACCATTCAAAGCTTTGTACATAGCTAACAGAATTTAAAAATAAATACGGAATTTAACAGGTAGCCAATGTAATGATGATAAAATGGGGCTAATATGATCATATTTCTTGGTTCTCGTTAGCACTCTGGCTGATGCATTTTGAACCAATTGAAGTTTATTTATTGATCTTGCTGAACATCATCCCCGTAATGCATTACAATAATCTAGTCTTGAGGTTATGCACACATTAATTAGTTTTTCGGCATCAGCAATAGAGAGCATGTGCCTCAAAATTGAGTAGAAGGAAATGTTTGGCCATCCAATCTTTTATTTCATTGATACACTCTGCTAATTTAGAGAATTGTTAAATCTCAACAGGATTTTAAATTTGAAGTTGTGTATCGTCGGCATAGCAGTGGAAACTTATTCCACGATTCCTGATAATATCTCCCAGAGGAAGCATATACATGGAAAAAAGCAGAGGCCCTAAAACTGATCCCTGTGGCACTCCATATTTTACTTTAGTTTGGTTTGACAATTCCTCGTTTACATAGACAAAGTGGTAGCGGTCTGCTAAATAGGACCTAAACCATGCTAATGCAACTCCACAACGCTTTACGCTTAGTGTAAAGATGACAATTTACACAAGGTTATTTCTATTTCCTCTGCTCCAAATTTACTTCAATATTAATTCTCTGTCTGCTTGTATGAATGTAACGCATCATTAGAAAGTGTTTCACCACTGTTCAAATGCACAGTGGGCACGCCCTCCCCCAGGGAAAGGGGGGGGGGGGGGGGGGGGGGGGTGTACATCATGCCGGGGGCTCCCAGCCTGAGAGAACGAGGGAGGAATGTGGCAGGGCGGAGGGCAGGGCCGGGTCGTGATCCTACACACCCGGTCCCATATTAGGCTAATCAAGCCTCCGAGAGGGATAAAGGCTGACTGCAGAGGATGGTGCGGGAGAGAGTGACATTTACAAACATGTCCGTCATGTGTGTGTTTTGTCTTTTGTTTAAGTTTATAATTAAAGTATTATTTATATTGCCAAGCCGGTTCGGTTTTAAATGAAACAAATGACAATAAAATGCAAAGTAATCTCTAAAGTAATCAAAATACATTTTGAATGTAACTGTATTCTAAATTCGAATGATTTAAATTATAACTGATGTTAAATACAGTTACATATATTTTGTATTTTATATACGTAATCCCATTACATGTATTTTGTTACTTCGCAATCCTGTTCATCACCAGATTTCTTTTATTTTCCTAGTTTGAAGAAAAATATTAGGGCTCACAAAATCAATGAATTTGATTTATTATGTTTATGTTTATTATGTTTTTTTAATGCAATTAATATGTTTAATAGATTTAGCATTAATTAATATAAAGTCTAATTTAGCATTTGTTTCATTCTGTTCTGAGTGATTTCTAAATACTGATCAGAATCTTCACAAGAGAAGCAGTGCTGTTTTAACCCAGAGGTTCCTGCAGTGCATTAAAATTACAAACTTAATAGATAATGTGTATATATAAATCAAATAAAACAGGTAATTTTATTGTGTTTGTTTTGTTGAATTAATTAAGCACCATCAAACACCATCATTCATAGAGACATTAACCAGTGGGGGAACACATATAACGTCCATAAGTGTTTATTTGTATTTTTGAAGATTTGCATTAAGTTCAGTGTTTGCATCCCCAATCTGGTTTAGTAATGTAGCATCTGTGTTTTTGAGCAAGTTACCTCATAAAAAGTGCTTTTGCATAAATACAGTTTAACTCAGTTTTTTTTAGGAATGTATACATAAATTATGTACCGCTACAACTGTCACCAACTCAAATTGATGGACCCAACGCTTACAAATATTGTTTAGTTTTCTTTTCTTAAAATTAACTTATTAACCACTAAAACAATTAATTTTTTTAATCAACTGAGAGCCCAAAAAAAAAAAGGATTAAGAACATAAACATAGACCCATTTTTCATTTGGTTAGAACATTTGAGCCTACCAAAAACCAACAAATTCAGTGAATGGTAGTCCTCCCCATGGAGGTCAAATTCAGAACAAGTGGTCCATTCTTTTCCTTTGCTATTATGATTTGAAACACATTGGGGAAACTCCTCATCGGGGACAATTCAGGCCTGGAATGTGGCGGATAGAAATGGCATATTAACCACAAATTTCTGGGGGAACAAATGTAAACACTGAGCACACATACAATCACCTTTCTCATATGACAAAAGCCCTGCACTCTTAGCCTTTTATTGACATGGACATTTGCCAAAGTACTCACACTGCACATTCACACCCGCTGATTGTCGACATCTGGGTTCGACCGAAGGAAGCAATCATTCCGAATCTCGACCCCACAATTCACAGAATGAAATGCTGCAGAGGAATTGCGAGATGTTCCTCAGCCGACCACTGATGGAGAGCACCACAAATCTCCAGCACAAAAGAAAATAAGAAGTGAGGAGGCTGACTTTTTAATAGTTCCCTTAAATGTCAGCGGTAATCCTGTAGTGCAGGAAAAAGGCAAAGGAAATACTGCTGGCTGATTAATTTATTGCTGCAATTCTCTGTGGTCTTCTAGACACACAATGTGAGTCACTACATGTCAGATGTCTGGGCTGGTAAACTAAAGGTTTGAACCCCCAAAGGGGCGATCCATGAGTTTTCACTTGATCTAGAAACACAAAGTGTGTCAATTTATGCCAAAGGTGACCCACAACCTCAAGCCATCTATGTTGACTCTGTCAAAACTTTATTGAAGGGGTCAAAGCATAGCTTTGAACACCAGAAGGGTGCTTTTAAAAAAGAGTCATACAGGGGTATTATAAAAAGCAAATAATTTCATTTAACTGATCACAATCTTTTTATAGCAACCCTGCAGAAAAATCAGCAACAGCAAAATCTTAAAGAAGCCTAAGATTGTTTGCTGGCTTTATCTGTTCTCCCAGCCTTGTCTGTTTTGCTGGTTTTAGAGGAGTTTTGGACACTTGGTCATTTGGCCGTCCAGATGGATGACCTAAAGACCAGCTTGGCCAGTTTGGGAGAACCGCTAGCTACACCAACTATCCTTTCTCTACAGTAGGGATTAAAACTCTGTTTGGTTTGCTGGAAATCTCACTGTTGTGCGACTCATGGCTGAATCATAATAGAGTTTTGAAGGGGAATCAATCATTAGATGTGAATTTGTGACAAGTTGACATGGCTCCAGTATTTATGTGGAGTTTGTTTAGACTCTTGTTGAAGATTTGCTGATCTGTGTGCCTTGTATTCTGAGACACAGCAGCTGTCTCGAGCTTTAGTTTCCATTCTTGATGATTCCAGTTGAATATGGACCAAAATCTTTCATTCCTAGAACAGAGCGTAATCTCACTCCTTTTGGTATTGCAGAATGCCAGGAAAACACTTGCCTGAGAAATTCAACACCCATATGTTCAGCGACACTATTAGTCATCCCCTTAATTCGCCTCCCTCATTAGTTGAATGAAGCTATGAGAGAAAATAGAGATTTACTCTGGTCAATATTTGTGAAGGCATTGAGGTTTTGAACGTGTTTGTAGTACTTCCATCCAAATTGAAAATAATGACACGACTGTTTCATTTACATGCTGAGAGATATAAAGATGCTTTGACTTATATATATCAACAGTTAGTTCCAGTCCTTGAATCTGATTGGACGAGAGATGTTCCATGAGCAATAATGGTCTGACAACATCAGCACTCGGATGCTTCACTGTGTGTGTATCACTCCGCTTGTATTTGTGCTATTCTAAACTAAAGTGTAACAGCAGTGCAGTGCTTTATTTTTTAAATTACATATGTTAGCCAGGAGGTGGTGGTAAAAGATCATCTTTTTTTGTGTAATATGAGCCAGTTGGTGACGTAAAGTGCTCCGTGATCGCTTGTATTACTACATTATCTTTAAACGGCTTTAAATGAACAACTTCAGGATTAAGGTTCATCACATCTGAGAGAAACAACAGACTGATTGATTACAGAACTCAAGGTGCTTACCTTTTACCGGAGTTACCACATTGGATACGTACCGTTTAAAATAGCGGAAGGACATTGCAATTTCTATAGGGAATGACTCGCACACCAGCTACCATGAAATAGAGAGGAAAGCCTCCGCTTGGACATCTATTTTCCACTAAGAAATCTGGCCATCAGAAAGCAGACAGCATCTCTGATTGGGTATGGCAACAGGTGATCGCACATGCTCCGTCTCTCTCTCTCACACTAAAAATCTCATTGGTTCATCATGTACTGCAACTGTATTTTAAACACCAAATATGTTCTGATTGGCTGTAATTGTCCTGCATCACTCACAAATTTTGCATTCATGGAACCTTTTCACTGAATGCAATGATGTGTTTCAACTTTACAGTAGTGTGGTAAATCTAGCAAACTTGTTTATATTTTCAATTGTGTGTGTGTGTGTGTGTGTGTGTGTGTGTGTCTGTGTCTGTGTATGTGTATGTGTAAATTAATAATATTTATTTATGTGTAATATTAACCTGGCATTAATTAATGAAACTAGCCAACACTACTGCAATGGGGTTGCAAATACAGCTGCAGAGGGAGTAACAGTAAATTTAGCATTTTTTTCTGTAATGACTGTCATAATTGGCCATTCCATTTGTCCTCCGTTTAATCCACGCATGGAAGCCTGTTTGCAAAAAAACACACAAAACTGCTTGAAACAGCCTTTTTTGAATGACACAACTGATTACACATTTGCTCGGTTCATTTTGTTCCTAAAGCTTTTTGTATTGTTGAGTGGCACAAATATAATTTTTCTGTTGACCAATTTCAAACCAATTTTGACCAATTTTCTGCATTGACTGTATGTATTCTCAGTCAACAATCTATTAGTCAATTTAAGAAGATTTGGAGTGTTTCCTGTTTTCTTAGCTTTCGTAGCTTGTCGTCACATATGGTCAATGAATAGAGACTGAGTTACGAGAATCAGCCACAAACTTTGCAGATTCTTTGTTCTATTTCCATTAATAAGATCAGTCAATTTAAATAATTATATGGCATGATACATTCATTGGGTCTTGCCGGCAGACTTTTCAGCTCTTGTTTGCTCTGTTAGAGATTGTCTGCTTAGAGAGTTGGTGGGGCAAATGATGTACAATGTGGTCAACGAGTATTGTGAAAATTATTTTTCTTTTTGTTTAGAGTTATGACTTTTGGGATTTTCTGGTTTTAAAGGGGGGTTGTATACTTGTACACCCGTTTGGCCTGTGTGGGAGACCAGCTAGAGACCATGGCCCGTATTAACAAAATGTTTTATCTTACCACTAGGTGTTCTCTAAAGATTTCCTTGCTAAGAGTTTTTACTTAAAAGCTATTCACAAAACTGCTAAGAGCAAGTTTTACTATGGAAATATTAATGTAAGTGTAAGGCAGAGTTGATCTCGTTGCTATGGTTAACGTCACATTTTATTAGCATGCTCTTTGAAATCTCCAATGTGATTGGTAGACAGGGAAGCGCTATTTGTCAGCAAATTGTCAGACAGATAGTGGGATATAGCCTATATATAACAAATATTAGATGGCCTTATCTAATTAGCCTTAGGATTTTTTGTGAATATGGATTGTATAAGGATGAATGGATGGATAGATAGTTTAATTTTTTTGTTATTCAAAACACAAAATAAAATAATCAATATCAATAAAAATTATTTTGAATGATGAATATTTTATAACAAGTGTGTGTCCCATCTACTGGATCAACTACACTGTGTAGCCTCACGATGACCTAGAATGTCGCCTTCTATATCTTCATGCACATGCGAGTTTGTGGACAATGTGTGGTCTGGAGAGGGCTTATATAGTTTGATAGATATTTCTGCTGACAGAAATTTCCAATTCTTCCATGCTATACAATTTAATTTACATTCATGTGGCCAGAGAGCTAGCACATAATAAAAACCTTTAGAAGAGATAACTGCATCTCTAACTATGCAATGATTAAAAAACCCTCAAGATTCAGACGATACCTTTTTTAAAGGTCAATATTATAATGCTATGTATTTTTAAAATACACTGACTTTTTAAAAGGTTTATGTCATAATAATATTCTAAAACATTGTTTATAATGTGTATTGACGACAGAAGGCATGCATCAGATCATTTGTGAGTCACTCATAGGGGTTTAGAAGTCCTCAGGAGGACTTCTAAACTGTCGTGGGTTTAGGAGCTACTTTTGGCATTAAAATGCTTCATGAATTACTCTTAGATTAAAATTTTACAGTCCTAAAATTAGGAATGACACAGGCCTAATTTTTAAGAGTTACTATTAAATTTCTGCATTAGGAGCTACTTTTAGCCTTAGGATTTTTTGTAAATACGTGCCAAGATTGTTCAGGCTGGGAGGCCCACCAGACTGGCTCAACCCATTAAAGGCTGGATTGTTTTTTTTGTGTTGTTTTTTGTTTTCTTCTCAGTAGGTTAATTAGAAGAACACATTTCATAACTTTGCTTTTGCGGATCAGGACCATTTATCATAATGTCAATATGCAAAGCAAAGGCCTTTTGGCCTCGCTAATGAATACAGCAGAGGTGGGTCTGAGCTTGTGCTTCCCTTGAGAGAAGGCAGAGCTACAATTAAAGCCCTAACGGCCTCTTCTCTGCTTCTCCTTTATCAATACATGCTTTGACTGGCCCTACGTGCACAGGAGCTGCGGTATTTTATGGCCTGTTGCCAGGCAACGAAGAAGAGAGGAAATGAGCTCCTAGACCCGATAGGTCACTCTTGAAGAGGAGGCCATCCACCGCAAGGATCTATCTGCCTGATAATGGATCTCCCCATCCCTGATACCTGAGCAAAGAAAGATAAATTGTATGGCAGCTCACATTTAAATGATTGCTTTATATGTGTGCGTGTATACAGGGGCGGAGTGGCGATAGGGACAACCGACTTTTCCTGGTGTGCCGGACGTGAAACTACCAGGGTGTCAAATGGTGGCAAATGCCACCCTAAGAAATAGCCAGTATAAGTATACAAATGTATAAAATATAATTATACGACTGATAGTGAGATTGATTACAGGGGCAGCCAATCACATGAGAGTATATCGGTGGTCAATTGCATGGTAGGTTAAAGAAGCGGCCAATGGCGTGATGGGTTACAGCAGCAGCCAATCGCGTCCTTGCTGCTGAAGTGCATGTGCAGTGTTTGGGTACTTGTGGGTTTAGGTTTCCTTAGCTTATTTCCTCTAAAACAATATGAAAATATGGATAAATACATGGAGAAAAAAGAGATTTGATTAATTACTCCATGTTCTTTTTTCAAGTCGTTACTAAATGTTTATTCAATATATTGCCATCAGTTGAGACATGTCCTCAGCACTTTCTGAAATAGCTTTCGTCAGATGTGTATAATCCAGATGAAACATCTCCAGTTCTTGAGTTTCATCTGATCTGTCTATTTTTTCATTGCCGATCCGGCACTGGAATGTGTTATTTAGAATTTTATGATAAATGTTCATTGTGGCTGTTATCAGTGTCGTTTAGTGTCAGTAGTTTTTTCTGCAGTTCACGCTCTTTTCCAGAAAATAGAAAAACAAAATATGTCCCCCATTGTGGTATTGTTTGTGTGATTATAGAGCATGTGTTTTGTCTTTATCTCTCTCTCTTAATTGCTCTAAGGTGTGGGGTTACCAGGTGAGCTGATTGTTAATGGGGAACACCGGGCATGCATTGTATTTCCTTCTTATATAAACTTAGTGTTCCATAGCTGGGTTGTGTAATGGGAAAGAAACTAGAAATGGTCACCGATGCTCTCGTGCAGATTCCCGCTGCTGGAGAGGAGAGTTTGTGGTTGTCGCTGTCTGAACTTCGGAGTTAGCTGTTTTTTCCAAGTACAGAATGGTCAATAAATGTGTCTGTGTTTCCACTATTCTCATCTCCCCTCATCTTTTATTGCATTTTATTTTTAAAGTCTTAACGCCTATCCACTGGCATACAGATATTGGTTCATTACAATAAAAAGTAATATTTGGGTGAATTAGAATCCAGTACCTCTAAAAACTGGACACAAAATTAACCACTAGACCAAACAGTCGTGTTCTTGATTAAATTGCTGATCAATGCGTTCATCTACTGACTAACAAAATCCCAAGACTGATAGTGGCAGATGTACAGATGAAATGACCGTATTATGTGAAATATGTGTTTGAGTGCTTGAATCGGTCATTAAGAATGACTGTTTATCATAATAGGTGATTTGAAGAATCTTTTATTGTGCATAAAATAATTATTCATGAGATTCGCTTCACTGCCACCCAAAGTGGCAAACTTTGTGTTAATGTTCCCTTTCAAATTGCTTATTCCAGCTGATACAAAGTTGACTTTATTAGCAAAGTAACATTGGGTATTCATGCTCTCTTCATGGGTGTACTTAACAAAAAAACAAAAAAACAATTTGTCCTGCATAATGTGAGGTTTATTCCAGATTGCCAGTTTTATGTCAAGCTAAGAGACATTTAGAAATTGTTGATGTGTTTTATAGACAATGTATTGGAACTTTGTGTAAATGCAGTTGTATTGCAAATTCATGGATATTTATAATTTTATAGTGACTCCAATGAATTAACTAGTGCTTGTTGCAATCAAGCTTGGTACCTTGATTCATAAGAAATGCAAATGGGCACTTGCTTTGGTGTTTCCACCCCTCATAGTCTTCATGCCACCCCCTTGCCACCCCATGAAAACATTTCTAGATCCGCCCCTGGGTGTGTCCTTACACATATTACGTTTACAAACTCAACATGCATCAAAAGGTAAGATTTGTCTGGGGAAGTATTAATGGGTTGTAAATTTCTATTATTTATTCTGAGCCACTGAGCACTACTTTGAATGAATAGTAGTGATGGAATCAGGTTTTTAGTGGCAGTTTTCCAACAGCCCATCAAAAGCCATTATGTCTTGCTTTTCCCAAGTCAGCACAATTGTGTCTAAAGTTTGCCCTCAAACTTCTTTTAAATCAATATCACCATGACAATAACTAGTGACACAATAATTTATACCCAAACTGTACCAGAACTTTGACAATTCTCAGCTTTTCTTTACAGCTCCTGTGATCAGACACACAAAGAAAAATATTAGCTTGTATTTTTTGTCAGTTCAGATTAAATGTTTTAGAAAAATAATGCTTTCATTAGGCTTTGTACTACATAGAGGAGGGAATGGTCTGAGTTGAAGTACTCTCAACTGCAATTAAAGCACTAGATATTGTTAGGATATTTTGGAGAGCTGACAATTGCTGTCAGCAGTGACCCACTCAGAAATGCCAGCTCCAGAGCTTAATGACTAAAAGTTTACGTAACTCACTTACTGTGTCACACACACTATTTAGCAACAATTAACATCACTGTTAGAGGGCTAGACCATCAAAAGAACTGCTTCTATGTCTCTTTGTCCATTGATCTCAGTGGGAAATATTGGATTTGGTTATATGGAATCATATGAGGTAAGGTTGTTAGAAAAAAAAGCATGGAGGCATATTTTACATTTGCCTGTGGCATTTTGCTCCTGCATTTCTTGTCAAGATAGGCAATGATATTAGATGTCTGCAATGTCCTCGCTTGAACCACTTACCAGAGTCAGTGCAAGCAAATGAAATTAAAATAATATTGATGCTCAGTGTAAGGTCACGATGGTCAATTAGTCGTCCAACAACTGACTATTCTATATTTAGCGTCCCACTTCTAAAATTAATTTTTTTATTATTTTAAAAATCTTTAATTAACTTTTACTGGTCATTTTAAGACCTTAGCATTCTTTTCTATTCAAGGAGGTCTATAAGATACGCTTCCATTCCGTTGAACTTTGTCTAGTTGTTTTGAATGCAAGAATGAGTCCTATGTGGATGCCCACTAAGAAAATATGTCTGATCATAGTCAGATAATCCTGAAAAAGATGAATTTTCTTCCAGACAACAAGTCGACTAGTCCATTGTGAAAATATGCAGTTTTGCAAATCACTTAGTCAGTGCATGCTTACAGTAAATGCAGGGTTGTAGTATCTTGTAAATAAAATGCAGTGTAGCCAATGCAGTCAGATTGGGGAAAGAAAAAGTTAATAGATTTAGACACTGGGGACTTTACAGCATAACACATGACCCAATAAGTCCATGACCCAAAAAGTGCCACCATTGCTGGAGTTGATCAATGCCAGACTTTATATATTGTAACAAAATGGTTTGACTATGCACAGAGCTTCATGTGTAGTTCTGCTCTGAAA
The DNA here is from genome assembly GCA_032164185.1 of Moxostoma hubbsi. Taxonomy (NCBI): domain Eukaryota; kingdom Metazoa; phylum Chordata; class Actinopteri; order Cypriniformes; family Catostomidae; genus Moxostoma; species Moxostoma hubbsi. The sequence goes on along the minus strand of JAVLUX010000151.1, from coordinate 4,345,825 downwards.
GGGAGCATTAGAGGCTATCTCAGGCTGCTCTTTTTGTGCACTTAATTAGTTAATTAGAATGCAGGCACACTGGCTCTATTGTCCAAGCCACCCTGAGGGACAGACAGTGAGAGAAAATGAGAGTGCCCCCTGCACATCTGCTCTGATAAGTACACCTCCAAGCTTTGAGAACTCGGTGACCACAAAGAATAAATCATTCATTATTGTACTATTAAAAGGGATAGTTTACCCAAAATGTAACATTCTCATCAGTTTACTCACCTTCATGTTGTTTCAAACTTGTATGTCTTTCTTAGTATAACACAAAAGGAGATGTTAGCCAAAATTTTGGCCTCAGTCATCATTCGCTTGCCTTGCATCTTTTTTTTTTTCCCTTACACTGAAAGTGAATGGTGACAGAGGCTGTCAGTTCCTGACATTCTGCCTGACATTTAATTTGTGTTGCACAGAAGAAAGTAAGTTAAACAGGTTTGGAAAAGCATGAGCATGAGTAATCGGTGACTGAACTCTCATTTATGAGTAAACTAGCCCTTTAAATTTCCAGATTTAAACTGGCCTGTTAAATTATCCTAGCTTTTCCTAGCTTTTCTTGTTCTGTTGATATATGTCATATGTCAAAATATTTAAAGAGTATGACTTTGTCAGGAAGACTCTTTAATTGTGTGTTTAGAATTCTAGCATAATTTTTCAACTATACTGATTTAAATCTTTAATGGTGTGCATTTTCTAGCTCAGCTGGTGCCTCAGTTAAATAATAACGTTGTTCATAGCTGGAGTAACTCTGGCAAACAAAATGAAAGGCTTTGAAAATGACCCAAGCACTCTTCACTGATGAAGCCTCTGACAGACTACTTTGCATGCATAGACCTGGCTGCCTGCTCCTCAGCTTGCATCAGATGTGTGTTTTCACCCAGAAGCACCCTTTGCATGGTTTTTATCTGTTTTCAACACTTTCAGCCTCTGTACACCCTGCCCTGCTCTCATCGTATGTAAAGTCAAGTGTACCCTTAGCCTCTGTACACCCTGCCCCGCCCTTTTTTTTTTTTTTTTTTTTGAAAATGTAAAAATGCAGAAAGTTTTTGTGAAGGTTAGGTTTAGGGGTAGGGTTAGGGGATAGAATCTATAGTTCGTAGAGTATAAAATAATGATGTCTATGGAGAGTCCTCATAAGGGCAGCTGCACAAATGTGTGTGTGTGTGTGTGTGTGTGTGTGTGTGTGTGTGTGTGTGTGTGTGTGGCGGGTTTGGATGGTTTATGAGGACATTTTGTAGGTTACAAATTGGTAATTACAAGGGTATTATGCTATAAATGTGGTTTATGAGGATTTAATTAAAGAATTATTTTGGGTTTAATACAAGTTAAATTATCATGATTGAACATTTATTTTGACTCATCCCTCCTTTTCTTAAATAAGAGGAAAAAGGAAGCAAAGGTCAAGGTTACAGTGAGGCACTTACAATGGAAGTGGGTTTCAAAGCAGAAATGTAAAGCTTAGAATTTTACAAATACACTTACATTAATTCTTCTGTTAAAGCTTGTGTATTATTTGAGCTGTAAAGTTGTTTAAATATAATTTAGGGTATACAGCATTACGTTGTTATGGCAACAAAGTTGTAAAAATGGATGTAAGATTAGTCCGTGATTTTTATCACGTTGTTTACGTCATTTGACAATAATCTTGAAACACTGAGTAGTATTCCATTGCAAGTGCCTCACTGTAACCCATTTATTTATTTTTTAAGAAAAGCTGTAACAAAGTCTAAATTCATTTCTATGTCGCTGACACATTTGATGACTTGGTAAACAAGTACACTAACTTTTCAGTGTTTCCCACAGGATTTTGTCAGATTGTGGTGGGTGGACCTCAGACCCTCTGGGGGGTACGGGTGCATGATCCCCTGTAAGAAAATTGTATACATTTTAAAGTTAAATGCATCAATCTGGTGCACTTTGAGAGCAAAATGAAGAGGCTAAATCTATGAAGAACTTTCTCTTGTAAACAATTTTGTGCTCTAGTAGTAATTTAGTCATAAACACATTGGTTGTATAGATATGAATGGTGATGACATGGCCAAAAAGTCACACCCACAAAACATGGTAAACGAGACAGATTTAAAACAGTAGCGTTACTAACATTAAATAGCTTAACATTACATGATGAGCCAACTTGCTCAGATGCTGAAAATAGCTATGTTGTCAGAGCCACTGGTAATAATGTTAACGTTATATAACTAGCTAACATTAGCCAGCTAGATATAACGTTACATATTTTATACATTGTTTTTCATGGCAAGCAGCCGGATATATCAGTCGAAATAAGCGATGAGACTGACAGTTAACGTTACCTAACTCAGCTAAAGTTATATTAATGTTAATTATCAATGATAACTTCTGCAATAATGATATCTGGTTGCTGTTGTACATTTATAATCAGTCCCACCAGGATTTCGTGTCACTTTTTCTGATTTTTGCGGTCCAAAATGACTGAATTTGCAGCAGCTTTTCTCAAATTTTGCTATGCAATTTGATGCATTTTTGGGGTTGTTTTGCAGTGAAAACACACAAATCATCATTATATAGCTCTGTAATTGCGTTAATTACATTGTAAATGCAATTACATGTAAATCTTTTAGTGCATAATAACCGAATATGAAGTTAGCAAGCAAAAAAAAAAAAAATACACAAAAATGTCATTTAGGTGAAACGTGTGGGTATTGATTGATTCAGTGATTAGGCCTATTTCCATTTATTACATTGTCTGATATTTAAATGTGATATATGGCCATATACAAACAAATATAATTAGAGTTCATATATTAGAGCATATATATACAAATTTACATTCCACAAGTGTTTAAAAAAATATGTTACATATATGAAAATTGCCATTTTTGTCATATTGTTATATTGCATATACTGTATCAACATAAGTGGCCTTTTTATATCAGTAAAAACATTTTTGAGCATTTACTTTCAGCATACAAGTGTTCAATATACAGTATATATTTTCAGATTCATAGCCTATTGTATTAAGCACTTCAAATTTGAATCACATTATGTTACACAACTAATGGGGATTTTAAGTGAATATTAGGGATTCTTTGGATAAACGTGGGTTTTTGTGTCTCATTCGCAGAACGCAGGGTGATGTATGATGTGATATGTGCTATCTGCAGTCCCGCAACAGTTTAGACAAAGATTTTGATAGCGAACGCACAGGAGGAGACGAGGAGGAGACGCTTACACTGTTACTATGGAGATTATACAATGGCAGCTGTGCATTTGGATATGTTGTGAAACATGAAGGACAGCGATGGGACTGACTGGGAGTGAGAGATGCTTTGCCAAAGCAATGGCACAAAACACAATGTTAGAGATCATTTATGTTATTAAAGAAGTGTAAAAATATTATCAGTTAAATATTAAACTGTGTTTGTGGGCTGCCACAGTCTAGGTAATTAATAAGAAACACTGCTTTTAAAAAAACGTTATTAAGGGCAAAATTGGTGTGGTCGAAATGACCCCACAACTGTGGGACAGTTTTATATATTATTATTATTATTATTATTATTATTATTATTATTATTATTATTATTATTATTATATTTACTTTTTTAAATGAAAGAAATAATTTTCACACAAAAAATACTGATATGTTTTGTTTATTTTTGTATATGTTTATAATTCAACATGTTATAATTTGTATTTTTATAAAGTATTTTCATTCTAAAACAATTAAATCTAGACATGATTTCTAAGTTCCAAAAATAAATGAATGCCTGGCAAAAAGTCAGTGACCTTCCAGTAGCAAAAAGAAAAGTTGAATCCATAAATCCATGAATCTGTTAATCCCCGGTGCAGGAAATTGACAAAATAAATACCCGAACCCAGCCTCAGTAAACCCAGTCCTGTTCTCAGACTTTGTAAACCCTGGCCTACTCTCAGTCTGTAAAACTCTCGGCCTCTATGAATGCCATACTCTTAAACACCTCTTTATTTATATTTAGTGTTTGTTTAGCTTTGATGATTTGTCTTATAAAAGTATTGAATTGTGCAGGGTGGTTTGTTTTTATCCATAAGAATGACTCCAGACCAAGGGATATTTGGGGTATTTTCCGTGTATTCAAGCAAAAGATAAAGGTTGTAGAATTACAGCCATGTGCGTCAGCAGAGAGCACAGACATCATGCTGGAATGTTTGAGTTCGATCTGGCTAGCCTGACAAAGGAAAGGCATGCCAAAGAAAGGCATCAGTTTTAAAGATGTCTGTGAACATTAAAGGGAATTCAGTGGAGCAGAGAGCTGTTTGATTAGCTCAGCATCGATGAGGCTTAAGATTTTAGCTTTGGCTTAAGACAGCTGACAATGAAACAGGATTTCTCGTCTCTTCCTATGAGTTTTACTTCTGATGTCTGAGGTTGTAATGATTTTTCCTACTGAATATTTTTAGCAGGCTTACATTTTACAGAGAAGGGCAATTATACAAATTGTAATGCTTTTTAACTGTAATTCCTTTAATTGACTATTTAATGCCTTTAAAAAAAATCGGCCTTCAATGCTCAGCAACAGTATTGCATGACCACTACCATGTTCTTCTTATTAAGGGCTATTCACAAACAAATACAAGTTATAAATGAAGATCTAAACAGAGCTTGTTCATCTAGGTCTGCCAATCACATTTCAAGGATATACAAGAGCCTGCTTCCCTCGCTCTGACAATTATTCTTCTGGCATTCCTCCACCTCCCCATCTCCACCTATATATTGCATAATGCATATACCAGTGCCTATACCACCTATATATTGCATAGCCCTGTCCCTTGCTCAAGCCCCTCCACATCAAACAGCACGGCAAATACGTTAACCTTAATGTGCTGCACGACTATACAGTATATACCTGCAACTCGTGAAATATGATTATTTTTACATAATAGGGCTGTGAAATTAATATTCCAAATATACCGAAATATACAGATAAAAATCAGGATTTCAATGTGGCATTTACAGTACAAAGGAAGTGAATGGGGTCAATCAAAAACGTTAAGAAATGAACGTTTCAAAAGTATAGCCACAAGAAATAAACAATATGTATTTGTGATAAAATTGCTCAGTAATGACAACGTGATGGCCTAAACCATAAAATTACTTTTAAAACAAAGATTTACACAACTTTAGAGCTAAAAGAATACACGCTTTAACAGAAGTGGTTTTATAAAATTATAAGATCCACATTTCTGCCTATAATCCTCCCAAATTATGGTCCAAAGCGACTTAGCGTATTTTCTACATAGGCTTATTGTGACAGCCAGTCAATCACATAACACATATGCTTACACACAAACAGATGAAAACGTCTGTCATAGAGACATAAGAGTGTTTTAAAGCAACCAATTCAAAGTATTATGCCTTTTACAAAGTACTTTTTGAAAGACTTCTGTCCCATCATCACATTATTGTGCTAACAAACTGTAGCCCACTATCAAACACAACTCCTCACATGCCCACAATATGATGTTTCCTCACTCTCTTAGTAAAAACATTCAGTCAGTGAACTGGACAATTAGCGCATAACAAATTTGGTTGCAGATATCACAAATATCCACAGATAGACAGTCGCTAACATTAATGCCTGAATAGAACACAGCAGGCATATTGTTTTACACACAGACTAAAAGCTGTTCATTTGTATACAGCACAGATTTAGCCTACAGTATATGTTAGAAACAAATGTGGCTTACATAACTTTTTTTTTTTTCATTGAAAATAAACAAAATATGAAAAGCTGTTATACAAGATTAATTAAAGCAGGTGCTCTCAATTAAAACAAGGACAAATACTGCATGATACAATGCATAGATCCTGAGGTAATCTTCACAGAGTGTGTCTGACATGTTGAGTGCCTGAAGGAAAGTCGGGTGGCTGCTCCCGGAATCTAACTGGAAAATACAGTATATATGCCGAAATACTTGTCAGTGAATTTTAATTTGCAATTAAGCATAAAATAATAGTCAAATAGTGATTAAAACATACATTTCATAAAAATATATAAAGGGATAATTTTGTTCATGTTGTATTATTATACCTGTTAGCATGGGTTCATTCATCAGATAATCTTCTCTTCTCCCACATTCTGGAGAGCTGTTTTTGAAGGGTGTAGCAGTTTCTCTCGAATAGAATATACATTGACACCCTTTATTGCTGTGCTTCAACCCTCTATGATTTGCTGTTCATGTTGATCTGTGATGAAATGTCTGCTAGAGACCTTCTTGTGAAGAGAAATTGTACAATGCTGTCAGGCTATGTTTACCAGTCATTGCTTTTTGAAATGGGCTTGGGCTGAGAAGCTGTGAAGACCTAATGTTCCATTGCATTTAGAAGATGCTGTACACAAGTATTGGTATGATTTGAAAATGTTCAGAATCTTGCACACTCATTTGAAATGCCATTTCAGGAAATGTAAGCGCAGCGTTGTTCTAGCGAAAAGACTAGCAGTTGTACATCAGTGCACCATTAGCTAGGTCACTCCTAGCCAATCACATGTAAGCCAATGCCTTATAAAATCACATTGCTGTTTAAATGTGATAACACGGCAACCTCCACAATACCTCCACCAGTTGAGTCCCGTCCTGCATGTGGGTATCTCTGGCAGGATCAGATGGTTCCGAGTACAGCAACTTAAGACTGCCAGATGGGGCTTACACCAAAGAGATTACACAGACATTACATTTCTGTTTTATGTTCAACAAATAAATGTAATCTAAAACTTTACTAAAATCTGTAAGTCTTCCTGATAGAACTTGACTAATTCGGTAGCATGTTAACACACAAAACTTTAAACAAGTGAGCAGGGATCTGGCAAAATAATTTTGTAGTGATATCTGTGTCATGATACAACAATATTGTGTTTTTTTTTGTTTAGTGGATTGCTATCCAAAACTGAGGAATTGGAATATTTTACTTTTTTCTATTTTATCTTTTCATCTGCATTGAGAGAGCGCGAGAGTGTTTACAAGCAGCTGTCCGACACCTTTGTTTGTTTGTGTTTTTCGTTTAAGTTCTTTATTAAAAATATTATTTATATTGTCAAGCCAGTTCTCACCATCTCCTTTCCATTAATTCCTTTACACTGGTGCCGAAACCCGGGAAGGAGGAGGGATGCCCGTTGCAGAGTCCCCGACCGCCTGGAGCGAAGGAGCCGCTGCCAGGGGTGGAGGAGTGCACTGCCATCCCCCAGAAATGCTGAAGGGTTGAGAAGACTGCCGTCTGCGAGGGGAGGAGGGAAGCTACTCCCCGACCACCTGGAGCGGTAGGACTGTCCCCACGGGTCGCCGAGAACCCGGAGGGGCATTCTGTCCGCTGGAGGTCGGTCTGACTCTGGTCCGCTCGGGGAGGAGTGGCTGCTGTCTGCCTGAGAGGGTGGAGGAGTGATCGGGGACCACGTGACGGCACATCAGAGAACCGGCTTGACAATATAAATATTAGTTTAATGAAAAACTTAAACCCACAGAGCAGTCATTCTCTCGCTCTCGAACTGTCGTCACTGGCCACCTTTATCCCCTGTGTGCCCCCATCAGGCTGATTGGGGACCAGGCGTGTGTTGTTCCAGCCCGGCACCGCCCTCCTCCGCTCTACAGTGGTCAATAAAATTTTCCCCCAAAAAAATATCCTTGTGAAAAAGAAAAGAAAAAATATTGAAGTCAATCTAAAAGATTGCCTTTTTTTGAGACACAGAATATAAAATGACATTAAGCCAAACATAGATACTCAACTTAGCTCATGAAATTACAAGGCCCTCTAGTTTAGAATGTACTAATTTCTTCAAATTCAATCGGATTCGATTTGTTTTGTTTCTTTTGTGTTTTGTATTGTGCAAAGAACCAGCATTGTAAGGGGAGGAGTAACGTGATGCCTCACAGGCCCCATGGCCCTCTGCGGAATCCAATAGGGATGGGTTTACCGCTACCAGACACAGATGCCCCCAGGCAGCCATGAGAATAAAGCTTAACTTCCATTCTCCTACTCTTACAGCACCAATCATAAAGAATAAATCTCAAATCTGTTTTCCCTGGCTCATCGTTAAAAGACCTGAGCAGAATGTGAGCTACAAATGATTGCTTTTAGGGGTGGTCTAACCTCATCCAGAGACCCTTAGGAGGGTTTGGTATTTTAGAAAGAGATATGTGTCCTGCACCTTTGTGGGGTTCTTAATCTGCTCTGTTACAACATAAAGGAAATAAAAATGGGCAGCCGACATAACATAATACTCTCATAATTATTATCCTTGAAAAATAAACAAGTCAAGTCATATTTATTTGTATAGCGCTTTTCACAACACACATCGTTTCAAAGCAGCTTTACAGAAAATCATGCATTAACAAAAAATTAAACTGTAATATCTATAAACATGATGCTTGAAAAATAAACAAATATCTTAATTTAACTGAAAAGGATGGATCTTCTTGTGAAAGTGCCTGTTTTTACAAACCAATATCTCAAGAGCGACAAGTCTCATGGACAAGCCTCTGTTTGATTGTCCAATCAGGTTAGACGATAGGAACTAACTGTAATATAATTCATTATTTATAATTTTACAGTATTTTACACACAAATGACAAATATAATTACACTTGGTAGAACGTATCTACAGGGATCAGGATGAGATTTCAGAGTGGTTGGCCAGTTTCCCATATGCCATGTGTTTGGTCTGAACAGGGTCGTAATTAGCTTGAGACAGTCATAGCTGACAGACTAGTGTGAGACACCCCTCACTCCACCACCACATGGCTTAGTCAGGATTACGGACATACCATCATTCTGCCTGGCACTCCTCTCTCTTCATCGGCGCTGAGGGACACGGGGAGACCACAGTCCACAGCACAAACAAATTACACGCTCTACTAAATGGCATACTGCCTATTTATTTGCAGGAGAGACACTCTCAACAGGGTTTACAAGGGTTTCAATTTAGAGAAACCATTCTTGAATTCTCAATCCAGGCAGATGTTTGTTCGGTTGTTTAATGTGAAAGGTGTTAAGTATACCCTCTGTTACAAAGCCTAGCTTTGCATAGTGAAGGCAGTATTATAACGTGTTGAGTGCTTCTGATGAAAAGACTGTTACAAAACTTAGGAACTTTATTATGCTGGCTTCTAAGATATATAGTTTTAATGAAATACTAAGTCAGAGTTGCATAGAAGTGTAGAAGGCAAATTCAAAATGCACTGTGTTCAGCTCAGTGCAAAAAATATAAATGGCAGATGTTATGTTAAAATGTTGATTATACATAAACATTTAGTTATGGACAATTATTCAATGTAAATAAAAAACAAATTACCCAATTTTTGTGTGTTCTATGTACTTCCATGCTTCGAGTAATGCAGCGTTAGCTTAGTACCATGCTAATGTCAAACTGTATTGAAATCAAATCTCTCATATAAAACCATTTGTGTATGCAGTTAGAATGATGCCTAAAATCCTGTTCACTCCAAGTCTGTTTTTTTCGGGATGAATGTTCATTCCGAACAAGCTTTTGTACGGTAAAAATGCATTCCTATGGCGCTACACACATCAGGTCCGACAAATCGACCACCAATAATCCAAAGGTTTTTTAACAGAGAGTGTTTAGATTTAAAAAAAAATTAAAATAAAAAAATTCTTCATAATTAAATCTGACTGACCAATTAGACAAGAGCTTCAGCTGCTCAATCTTGCGTGGTGGTGGAGCTAATCAACTGGCAAACTCCAACTGTAACATATTATAGCTGGCAGGACACAGGAGCAGACGAAGACGATTATGAAGTGAACCCAAGTGCAGTTTATATTACAAGATGAGTGAAATCCAACGTGTAGTGGAACAAAACAAAACATAAACATAACTTGACTTGACATAGACTATGATACATAAACATGGACTTGACTTGACTTAGCATGACAATGTTACACCAAAAAATACTCAACAAGAGACAATGGCAAACATGAGGGCTTAAATGCACAGACATGAGTAACAAGACAATAACAAGAAATCCAATCACAAGATTGAACTAATAAGATAATGAAACAAGAACCAATAACATAACAGAACTGATAACAAGTAAAGAAGACAATAAACCAATGAAAATAAGACACATAAACATGGAGGGAAAACAGGACATCACATGACTAGGGAAACAGGAACTAAACTTTTCCAAATAAAAGACATGGAATCAACAGAATAAATGCACGTATGTCATGGCACTGACATACGTGCAGCTGATACACACCACTAAACATTTTACAGGCTAAATGTAAATATATTTTTGCAGTTCATGAGCCCTTTGTATGGTAAACATAAACCCGTTTTGTTTTTGGTTTCTTATGGTTTTTTATCTTAATGTACATTATTTAATAGGCTGTATCACTGCTCCTGTTTATTCTCATGGCATTAAAAATAGCAGTAAGTTTCAGCATTTCGTTTGCACTGAGCTTGTAGGAAATCCCAGAAAAAGACACTTTACATGTAGACAAACAAATTGCAAAACCACACTGCTATTTTTATTGCATACATTTTATAGAGTCCCCTAGCCACTGGGGGTTTGCATCAGGAAGGGCATACAGTGTAAAACCTGTGCCAAGTCAAATATGTGGATCACGGATGGTCTGCTGTGGCGACCCCTAATGGGAGCAGCCGAAAGAAGAAGATTGCATTCATTTTTATGAAACCCGAGAGCAAGGGTATTCTTTTATAATATTTGTATTTTATGCATCATATTTCATAATATACCTGTTATTCTTAATGCACAATATTACACTGTACATTCTGTTATATTATTATATATATTATATCCAGGCATTAATCCATGCATTATAAAAAAGAGAATTTGGCTTCAGGTGTCCGTTTGTAATATAGCCTACTCGTGGCAAAATACATGTGCAAATAAATATCCAACAGAGCTCTATACTCATCTCACTCACATAAAAAACACATTATATATTCATCAAAATGTATCAACACCGTGGAAAGAACATAATGAAACACTAAATTATTTAAATTAATGCTTTACCAGCGTTCAATAAATGTATCTATTAACAGCTGGATGTGCAGGCAGGAAACTGGTATAAATGTTGTAGACAGCAACAGCGCCACCTACTTTATATGAGTGAAGTTAGTAAAGGTGTTTTTTTGTTTAATTTTTTACAGACTCATGTGAATAATCCTTCCGTCAGAGGTGCGTCTCGCAAAATTGACACAGATTTGGTGTGAACGTGCTTTTAGACCACGTCTATGATTATCCATGCAGTGATAGAGAGCTCCATTTAGGTTGAGAAAAATGCTGTTCTAGTGTGGATGAGGCAAAAACGTAGCGAAATCAATTAGTTTTCAAATGTTAACGTATTAGTGTGGACGTGGCCTTAGAAGGCAGCTACCTATGTGGGAAGCAGGCAGAGAGGAAACTCACTAGGATTTGGAACAGAGCTAAGCAGATTTGTGAAGTGTGTGTTGCTGAATGGTACTGAAGGCAGGAAATTAGTGTACATGGGCTGATCTTTGAGGGAGGAGTTGTCAGCCTCTACTGGCTTGATGTAATATGAGTGATGAGCTTTTTTTGTACCCTGCTCTGTGCTTTGCAATTGTCTTTGTGGAGATCAAACACCTCTCTGTCAGACAGGGCCATTTTATGTCTATCCTTATTTCTTTGGCAATGTTCCCTCTCAAATTAAATTGGAGATGAAGTAGAAAAGAGCTGCTAATATGAACCTGCATGTCACACATGAATGAATGCATGAATCACTGGGAGGGCTAGAAAAGCAGACTGAAGATATCTTCTCAATGATGACCATTCACTTGACCTTTTTCTCATTCTCCACAAATGTTGTGACAGAACAACTGCTCTCAATGGCTTTCAACACTAAGTTAATTAACCCTAATTACAGCTTTTGGCTCAAGGCCCCACAGTGAGTGGCGTGGGATCAGGCTGATCTACATCCACATACCAAGTTCTGAGAGGTAATCTACAACCCACAACCTCCATCCTATAAAACTCATGCCATTGGTTGAGCCAATGTACAGTAGCCGTGTCAGACTGGTCAGAATGGTCATACAAACAGAGTAATGTTTAGATATTGTCTCAGTTTTCACACTTTTTGGGGGAAATCAGCCTACGTATTGATAAGAGCTTATGTCTAATGCATCAAGGTTAATGTAAATTGAACACTTGAAAACCTTTGAAGCCTCTCAATTAATTATCTTAATTTCAAAAGCTATGTTTATTCCAATTGTCTCTAAGACATATCTCTTTAATGTGTGTTAATGCCCAACTGTTGCATCCACAGTGGTTCCCCCTCCATTTCTCATGCTGTAATTGGATGGAGTGTAATTTATTTTAACCGGTTGCTTTTATCTTTGTGTCCTCTTTTTTTGAAGCAATTACTCTGAAAATAGTCTTAAGGGTGCAAATATAATACCCAAAGTTGTGGCCATGTTTGTAATTGCTTTATATGGAGCATTTTATCTCACTGTGTGGCATGAGCCACACTCTGGCTGCTGTGCTCTCGGATCACTCTCTCTCCCACTGATGCTGTGGCGTGCTCTTAAATATCACTATAACGAGAGACAGGTGCTAAATATCAATGTGAACCAGGTGACGAGCCTTACCACTCTCTCTCTCTCTCTCTCTCTCTCTCTCTCTCTCTCTCTCTCTCTCTCTCGCAGACCGACACATGACCATGCCCCCCATGCCACACACTTTAAATTGAGGGTTCGGGAGCAAAACCAGACTTATTGCAACACTCTGAATTGCTCTGCAGACAAGGGATGGAACTGTCTTAAATATCTGCAAAGTGGGAGTTTGCTGCTAGTTTATCCTTCATTTCTCTGTATCACAGAGTTTTAAAATATAACTTTACAGCTACACTTCCATCTGTTCTTACAATATGGTGCTGTGTGTCCTTGAGAAAATCGTAAAACAGTTACCTACACCTCTTTGCCATAAGCTTTACCTCAATTACTTTTTGTAATTGCCTTCAAGTCAATTATTCTGGAAAATCTGAAAAAGGTTTTCGGCTAAAAGGATTTTTTATTTTATTTTGTTTTTCGTCTTTGTCAAACAACCAATTACTGACCAATTTACAAAGTCTGTTAGTCTGTTTGTTCTTGCCACAGAAAAGTTGCATCCTTTTAACATCATGCATGCATAGACTGAAACAAATACTGGAAGTGGAATAGTCAGTTCAATCAGACCGTTTCATCAGCATGGTAATGAGGCCAGCCAACAACACACACACAAATTTCCCTCACTCTCAGTGCCCTCTGTGCTAGCATGTTTTGGAAGACTTCTACCAAGAGGGGAGCCCAGGCCCTCCGGTTTCCATACTAACTTGCCAAGAGTCCCCGCAGCATGGTGCATAAAGTTTTTAGAGTTCAAAGTTGACATGCCACACTAGAGATGCTGTTACCCTTCATTTGCTGGTTGGGTAAGAAGAGGAATATTAAACTGAAGCAGCTGTTCTCCGTGGAGTTCCTCTGTTATGGGGTCTTTCTCATTTACTGTCAACTTCAATTTAGACACACATGCTTCACTGTATTAGAAGATGGAATAACAGTACTTAGATATAAGTGCATTTCATAAGTGAAATCCTCAGAAATTGACACGCATAGGAAAAGAGTTGTGATCATGATTGACAATCTGCTTATTTATTGTGGCACTTGAAATAGCTTATGAGAGATATCAGTTCAGAAATATTCATTTGCAGCCTGGGGTAAATTATGTACTAAAGTCAAATAATGTTTCATTTGTAAGGATCTCTGCCCTTACTGCTTGTTATAGTGCAATGATTTTTACTTTTCTAAACATGCTGGACCAATATACGCTATTCCCAACTGTTATTAATTTATCATTTTTTTTTACTGACACTGGAACTGGAAAAGAAAGATCAACACTTGTTTTAAAAGGAGCAAAGTTTGATGAAGATGAATGAGAATCAAGATGAGGAATAAATCGATCAGTACACTCTAAATATAAAGTATAACACCATTATTGTATTGCGACTGAGATATCAATTAATATCGCATCACCAGGTTCCTGCTGATCCCCACCCAAAATTTCTATGTCAGACTGTGTCTGATATGGTTGAATGGATAAATTAGATTTGGCTATGTAGCTGTCACATTGATTGGTGTGTTTAACTAACATAAGCTAGGGATGTGCCAAGGCTAAAATGGACACTGCCTACTGCCTACCCATAATTTATGATGATTACCAATTCATTAATTATGTAGACTGTGGATAATGCAATGAAAATGTTTGATGTACACTGGCGGCCAATAGAATGTAATAACATACAGATTTTGCTCTTATGGAAAGAAAAAGTGTCATTCAACTGATCACAATGTACATTCAGGACATTAAAAATGTGAAAAATTACTTTTACAATTGAAAAAAAAAATTCAGAACTTCTTAAAATACGTCAAAGAGTTCTCATCAAAAAATCCTCCATGTGCAGCTTTGACAGCTTTGCAGATCCTTGGCATTCTAGCTTCAGTTTGTCCAGATACTCAGGTGACATTTCACCCCACACTTTCTGTAGCACTTGCCATAGATGTGTCTTGTTGGGGACTTCTCACGCACCTTACAGTCTTGCTGATCCCACAAAAGCTTAATGGGGTTAAGATCCATAACACTCTTTTCCAATTATCTGTTGTCTAGTGTTTTTGTTTCTTTGCCCACTCTAATCTTTTCTTTATGTTTCAAAAGTGGCTTTTACTTTGCAATTCTTCCCATAAGGCCTGCACCCCTTAGTCTTCTCTTCACTGTTGTACATGAAACTGGTGTTGAGCGGGTAGAATTCAATGAAGGTGTCAGCTGAGGACATGTGAGGCATCTATTTCTCAAACTACAGACTCTGATGTACTTATACTCTTGTTTTGTTGTATCTGAGCCTTCCACATCTCTTTCTGTTATTGTTAGAGCCAGTTGTCCTTTGTCTTTGAAGACTGTAGTGTACACCTTTGTATGAAATCTTCAGTTTTTGGCAATTTCAAGTCAAGTCATTTCAAGGCATTGTATAGCCTTCATTCCTCAAAACAATGATTGACTGACAGTTTCTAGAGAAAGCCATTTCATTTTTGCCATTTTTGACCTACTATTGACCTTAAGACATGCCAGTCTACTGCATACTGTGTCAACTCAAAAACAAACACAATGTTAAACTTCATTTAATGAACCAAATAGCTTTCAACTGTGTTTAATATAATGGCAAGTGATTGTCTAGTACCAAATTAACAATTTAGCATGATTACTCAAGGATAAGATGTTGGAGTGATGGTTAGATTTGATAAATTATTGATGGAAGTGATCAGAGATGTCATGACTATCTTTGTGATCAGTTGAATGACAAAATATGTACATTATTCCAAATTTTTGGCCATCTGTGTAAATTTGATTTAGCACCAGAATCTGCTTAGAGAGCACACAGGTAGCTTTGTTTGAGACCTGTTAGATAAAATTGTGTTTGTAATCTTTTGAGGTGGAACTCTCACACCTACTCCATGCTGTGTGTACCAGGAATGTGTGTGTGTGTGTGTGTGTGTGTGTGTGTGTGTGTGTGTGTGTGTGTGTGTATTAAAGTTTGAGCCTCAAATCTGTGGAGAAGGAATGGCATCGTACATATCGAAGTTTGCCCATGCTCTTTCATCTTCCTTTCATGACCCGTCTGACGTGGCTTTTCAAAGCACCTTATTCCTACCTCAGTATGGTAAAAATAAACTTACCATCAAGAAAGTTTATCTGTGGGAGAATATCTTTAATCTATCCCACAAAAAGTGTAAGCTCTCTAAAAGTTGACATTCCATGTCAGGCACACAAACATGTGTGTACAGCTCATCTCCTCAAAGTCTCTTGAAGCTTCGATGATTAATAGACACACTTTGCTTTGCATGTTTTGCCAACATTAGTGTCTCTGACTCTGTTACATAAGGATTAATACACCATCACGGCAGTTTGATTGCATCAATCGGCAGAGTTCTGAGATGAATTACCACAGCTGTGTATTTGCATAAATAAAGTGATTTAATGTAGAGAGGACATTGCTTGCTTTGTGTCAGATGCAAAAATGTAGATTGGTAACACATCAATGAACTTGGGAAAATGATGAGCCGTTTTCATTAGCTGTCAAAGATGAATATGTACAACATTGTACATTTCCATGACATCTAATATATGTAGGATAATACTTACAGTAAGTCAAGGGAAAATAAGATTCAATGTAGATTTAATGTTTAATTCATTGCTCATTTGAAAGACAGCATTGTTAGTATAGCACTTGCCTCTGTAAATGGTCACATACAGTATTGAATACTTCGATGTAGTGTATGACCTTTGAAACTGAAACCCACCCTGCTGAAAAACCCAGCTTAAACAAGCCCAAGCTGGTTTGCTGATCTAAGATTGCAGTTTCTGCAATGGTGGCCCCCCAGCTGGTGGTGCCCTAGGCAACCACCTAGTTCACCTATGCTTAGAAACGGCACTGATTACATCTGGTTATGAGGAGCATGGATTTACCTGTAATTACCATAATCTTACTAATACCACATTTAAACTCTGAAGACAATGCAAAACTGTGGTACATTTTCATAAGCGCAAGTACACAGGAGCATCTTTCCTCTTCTGTTAATATGTTCAGTTCTAATTAAATTTACATTTAAATTTATGCAACTGGCAGACACTTTTATCCATAGCGACTTACAGTGCACTTATTACAGGGACAATCCCCCCAGAGCAACCTGGAGTTAAGTGCCTTACTCAAGGACACAATGGTGATGGCTGTAGGGATCGAACCAGCGACCTTCTGATTAACAGTTATGTGCTTTAGCCCACTATGCCACCACCACGCCTGCAGTAATACACCAAATTGTACTACTGTCAGATGTACTAATTTCAGAATGTTTGAACATAGCCCTAAAAATAATTCAGAGTTAATTCACTTTTTATCTACATCCCAACTCAATGCTTTACTGTCAAATGTTCATTTAT
The DNA here is from genome assembly GCA_032164185.1 of Moxostoma hubbsi. NCBI lineage: Eukaryota > Metazoa > Chordata > Actinopteri > Cypriniformes > Catostomidae > Moxostoma > Moxostoma hubbsi. Next base: position 4,328,821 of record JAVLUX010000151.1, on the reverse strand, counting down.
ATGTGATTTCTACATTGGACAACGAAGCGATCATCTTGGAACGTATGAACTAGTTAGGCTAACTATTTCCATGGCCAATTTATTTATTTGGTCCCGTTCCATTCTGACCAGGCTTGGAGTAAAAGACCAGAAAACCATCTTAGACTGAGACAGATGCTGATAGTTTTGTCACAGGAAATTTCAATCCTCCCTAACCTGTAAAAAGCCTTAAGTGATTTGCAATGCTCTTAAGAATTAGCATGCTAACTCATGTTTCCTCATTTAGCAGCTAATGAACCTGCTTTTGTTTTGTGAACTTGCTTTATGCTGTCCGTCATGGGGTGTGCTGATTGGCTACGTGGCCTGCAGTTATCTATTCATTAGAAATGAAGATTAAGAATAAAAGTGCACTGTGAGCAAGGTGTATGCTAGGGGAACATGCTGGGAGTAAAGCAAGCTGCCACACAGAAGGCTGAGTTGTTTTTAATTTATTTTGTAATTAGGCTCATTGATTTGCCATTCTATTGTGTTTTACGTGTTTATTTGCCTCCTGTATTGTCTCAGCAAGGGCACAGCCCTGCACTTTTGCTGTATCGACACTCAGCTTCAACCACCACATTAACAAGTCAAATAAGTTCAAATAACAATGTTGTTGCCGTTTCAGATTTCTTAGAGTCTGTGTTTATTTGTTTTGGTTAGTTGTTCAAGGCAGCCAGTGTTGTCTAGCAGAAAGTGGAATGCTATTTCTTAGCTTTCAGTAAGCAAGCAACTTAGTCTTAGGCAAATTAAATTTGTTAGCCTGTTTGCTGCTGTGTTTATGACTGTTTATGAGACTGATTTTTCAGAGTACACAATACAATGATGAGGATATTAGATTACAATGTATTACTCAGATTAAATTTAGAGAGAGACATTTCAAGCTAAGGGACTAAGTAAAATAGCTGTCTGACTGGATGAACGCTCCTACTTAGGACTTTATTTGGCTTTTCTATTTGTTGTGAAGGTCTGAGAGTATTTTAAGGCTGAAATTAATTTAGAGTAAGACAGAACCACAGTTTCTTCCCACGGTACTTTAACATCAACTAAAACCTCTAGTTGCACTTCCTATATAAACAAAAATATTCTTTGGTTGTTTGCAGAAAAGCAAGTTCCTCTTTTCTTTTTCTGTTTAACTAGTGTTCGACCAAAAGTGTTTTTTAATGGCCAGTAGTGATAACTAAGGTACAGGGGGATGTGATATATAAACTAATACCATTCCGTTATAACAAGTGAGATATACACAAATGCGCTGAATGTAGGCGAACAATTGTTTTCGCAATAGTCACTCTAAACATACTACATATTTTTGAAAACGAGTTTTGGATTGTACATGGACAGGGCTGCTGGTAGGTTTTGGGCTAATGCCTGTGTTATCTGGTCAAGCATGCATATTTTTTACTTGTACAATATAATAACTCTTCACACAATCTTTCAGCTTTACCTCAAAACTTTCTAAATTTGATTCAGCTCCAGAAAGGTGTTGCATTACATTAACTTTCCGTAATGTAAAAGAATAGTGATAGGTTGCGGATATTTGGCAAATTTGAGATTACAATATTTGCATTGGCTGATTTATTTCTAGTCTATCACTAGCTTTCACATTACGGAGAGTTGATGTAATGCAGCACCTTTCTGGATCTGAATCATATGTAGAATGTTTAGAGGTAAAGCTGGCAGCTTTGTGCATTTCCATGACATCTAATATATGTAGGATAATACTTACAGTAAGTCAAGGGAAAATAAGATTCCATGTAGATTTAAGGTTTAATTCATTGCTCATTTGAAAGACAGCATTGTTAGTATAGCACTTGCTTCTATAAATTTGTCACATACTGTATTGAATACTTCAATGTAGTGTTTGACCTTTGAAACTGAAACCCACCCTGCTTAAAAACCCAGCTTAAACAAGCCCAAGCTGGTTTGCTGATCTAAGATTGCAGTTTCTGCAATGGCGGCCCCCCAGCTGGTGGTGCCCTAGGCAACCACCTAGTTCACCTATGCTTAGAAACGGCACTGATTACATCTGGTTATGAGGAGCATGGATTTACCTGTAATTACCATAATCTTACTAATACCACATTTAAACTCTGAAGACAATGCAAAACTGTGGTACATTTTCACAAGCGCAAGTACACAGGAGCATCTTTCCTCTTCTGTTAATATGTTCAGTTCTAATTAAATTTACATTTACGTTTATGTAATTGGCAGACGCTTTTATCCAAAGTGACTTACAGTGCACACTATTGCCTTGGATAATTATCCATGATTGTAGTGGGTTCGACCAAGATCTCAGTCACAGAATGCTATGTTTGTATATTTGTATATACAGTGTTTGTATATTGATCTGTCTCATATGGTTTGTTTGAAGGTCAGTTTCTCTCTTGTTCAATCATTGAAGTCTTCAGTGTCGCAAAGATCAGAATCAGGAAACTCAGCATTCCTTCAATTTCCTCTTGTTTGCAATGTGTCATGCATTTTGAAATATTATTGTGTGAATGACTGAATGACACTACAGTGACTAAAGTGATTCTTCTGTAAGGCTTTTACAAATCTTACACCTCATATGTGGTATTTCAGCATTTTAAAGAAAAAGTTCAGGTAGAGGCGGCACTAGGGATGGGCTAGCATGTGCTTCAGCCTCTCCAAGAAAGTCCGTAGTACCCCCATAGCAATGTTTGTAACAGCCAGCAGGCTATCCTCTGTATGAAGATTGTATGAAGAAACATTTTCCCTGACAATATTTTAGCCATTATGTCGTGTGTCCCGTATTTCTGTCACCTGTTTAGAATTAGAACTAGTAATGCCTGATTTATGAACGAATTAATAATTTGAGTCAATTCCCTGAGTCAAAATGGTCCGAATCATCTAGGAAGCTCACACACTGTATAATTTGGAGTGTTTCTCACTCCGTAAAAACAGAAATTAAATAAATAGAACAGAAAACAATCAAGTGGAATATTTACTGTCATTATACACAGAGCAGATGAGGAGGTAAAACTGTTGAAACTTTATTAAGCGCACCCCAACTGCATGTCTCACAACAACTCTCTCTCTCAGTAATGGTGGAGCAGCCCCTGTAACCTAGCAACCCCAAAGCCTGTTTTGTTTCCCAACCAGAACCTTCTTCCAAGGTGAGCCTGGAAAGTTAGCAAAAGCTAATGCTGAGTGATACTGGACAGTACAGATTGCGTGACATATCTGTACAGTTATAAAGTATATCAGAAACTTAGGACAACAGAAGTTTGCTGCATCCTCCAAAACCTAACACTCAGAATTGAAAGCTTATTAATGCACTGTAAAATTGTGTTCAGAACTAACATTTTTGGTTGGATTTGCATTATTACTTAATAATAGAATTCCAGGGAGGCTGGGTAGCTCAGCGAGTATTGATGCTGATTACCATCCCTGGAGTCGCGAGTTCGAATCCAGGGCGTGCTGAGTGACTCCAGCCAGGTCTTTTAAGAAATCAAATTGGCACGGTTGCTAGGGAGGGTAGAGTCATATGGGGTAACCTACTCGTGGTCATGATTAGTGGTTCTCGCTCTTAATGGGGTGCGTGGTAATTTGTACTTGGATCGCGGAGAGTAGCATGAGTCTCCACACGCGGAGTCTCCACGGTGTCATGCACAGCGAGCCACATGATAAGATGCGTGGATTGACTGTCTCAGAAGTGGAGGCAACTGAGACTTTCCTCTGCCATCCGGATTGAGGTGAGTAACCGTTCCACTACGAGACCTACTAAGTAGTGGTAATTGGGTATTCCAAATTGGGAGATAAGGGGTTAAAAAACAATTACAAGCTGGTTAGGGGTTTTGGGCACTTAACTAGTCAGACTGGGTGACGAGTTGGCTGACCCCCTAAATCAGCTGAGCACCAGCTTTGCACTTACATTTTACCCTCAGAATTTTGTTTTGCAACAGGTAGTTTCACATTTTGTGACATGATGGTATCCATCACTTGTACATCTAACGGCAGCCCGCTGCATGATAGCGATCTGGGCTCATCTCTTTTACCGTTGTTGATGCGAGAAGATGAAATAAGCCTCATCGCTAGAAACTAATGTGCTATCATTTATGGCATTACATTCCCCAACCGCACACGAACGAAACTGCTCAGGGTGCTCCATCAGGTGTTTTCCATTAAACTGGAAAATTGAAGCTTACGGTTCCATTATGAAATATCAATTCAGAGCCCTCAGGTAATTATGGGTGGAAAATAAGTTTGCAAGAGGCCTATAATTCTCCATATTTCACATAGTGCCGAGACCTAATTGTTATATTTAGCTTGAGAATCAGCCTGCCTAACATAGAGGTTTTTCAGTAAGTACTTTTGACAGTTCAGGGTGACCACGGCTATGGCTTGCTTCACATTACTCTTGAACGCTAAAACCCTGTTCCCCAATTTCTGTACTGCATTAAATACTCATCTCTGCCCGCCACACACTATTGACACTTTCTTATCTTCAGAGATCCAAAATACACACCTTTATGTTCCTTGTACATTCAATTTGGAATGTATAAGGATTTGGAATTCATGTTAAAGGCATAGTTCACCCAAAAATGAAAATTCTCTCATCATTTACTCACCCTCATGCCATCCCAGATGTGTATGATTTTCTTTCTTAAGCAGAACACAAACAAAGATTTGTAGAACAATATATCAGCTCTATAGGTTCATACAATGCAAGTGAATGATGATCAGACCTTTTGTAGCTCCAAATATCACTGAAAGGAAACATAAAATGAATCCATATGACGCCAGTGTTTAAATCCATATATTCAGAAGCAATATAATAGGTGTGGGTGAGACGTTTTCAGTAAAATTGTTATGCTGATTCTACAGTTTGTTATAAAACTATAAAATAGAAACTTTTTCTTAAACATACTCAGACTTTTGAACCCCATAGTATGTATGAGATTGCATTGGAATAATTTTCTGGTCTCTATGGCTCATCTCTTAAATATGGATTTCTCTCTCTTTCTCTTCATCAGCTGCCTTGCAAGTGAATATCATTCCAACCCAAGGGGAGATCAGCGTGGGAGAGTCCAAATTCTTTTTATGTGAAGGTAGGAGGACAACCCTCCTGTGATGAAACAAATGAGGTCACTTCATATTTAACCTTCATGAAGTGCCTTTGATATCAAACCTACCGTTACTGCTCTGATCAATCATATAAACAAGTACTTTAATTCTAGATATAGGCAGTGGTAGGTGTAATGCATTACTAAGTAAACAAATACTGTAATTAAATTACTTTTTCAGTGAAAAAAATAAAGGGTTACTCTTATTTTTTCTGTAATTTAATTACAGTTGCTACTGATGTAATTGCAATAAATACTGTGTAGACTATAGAACAATTATATATTACACAATAGTGAATTTAAAATTCAAATTTAAATTCTTATGTTAAAATATGTTTTCTAATTTAACACTGCCCCCTTAAATTCTTGAATAATTTATTTGATTTTATATGATTTATTTGAATGAGTTAAAAGAACAGTTTCATGTCTATTTATCATCTGGTCGAGACTGATAAGGGTTTTAGAAAGTAATTAGTAATAAGTAATGCAATTATTTTTCAGACAGAGTAATTAGTACAGTAATCTAAGTACACTGTAGAAGATGTAATTAGTAGTTCGTAATTAATTAATTTTTAGAGTAACTTACCCAACACTGGTTGTCGGCAGGGTGGACTAAAACTTTGATGTATTTATTTAGTCTAGAGAGATTTTTATTGACCTGTCTGGCCTTTGCATTGAATTACTTTGTGACCATTTTTTTTGAAGACCCCAAGAAATCGCTTGATGAGTGCAGTTTTCTTTGCTGTGTTTACACACATTCTATTTAAGAGGAAAATGGGATCCCTTTTTTAAAATAGCCAATAGCCTTTAGTTTACATCACATCCACAAACATGATTTGCTACTTGTAGTCACTTGCAGGTGGAATTAGTGGGAAAGATATTCTCATTCTAAAGATTCAAGATGTCCCACTGCACATTGTGTGTCACTGTGTTTTCTGTGTGCTTTCAGTTGTTGGAGATGCAAAGGAAATAGACTGGTATGCGCCCAATGGTGAAAAGCTCCTGCCAGGGAGAACAGATATCAGTGTCAGCAACAATGACGAGTCCTCTTCCACACTCACAATCTACAATGCTAATGTTGACCATGCTGGCATATACAAGTGTGTGGCCAAAAATGGGGACAAGGAATCTCATGGCACCATCATTGTAAATATTTTCCGTAAGTAAAGTGTTTGTGTTTTGCCATTAATACATCAACACCCTACACAACAATTCATCTGCAGTTTATTATTGGCAGATCTTCATTGGACTTTGGAGTAATATGTCTCCGCGGTAACATGCTCAAAAAGCCACATGATAAGATGCATGGATTGACGGTTTCAAATGCAGAGGCAACTGAGATTTGTCCTCCGCCACCCAGATTGAGGCAAATCACTATGCCACCATGGGGACTTAGAGCACATTGGGAATTGGGCATTAAAAATCAGGGAAAAAAGGAGAGAAAAATCACACAAATATTTTTTTTAATAATAAAACAAATAACAGCATCATTCAGAGCTGTAAGCCTTAAATCAGATCTAGTCTTGCAAGCCCAACTTTTGACTATTGGTATAATGTTCAGTGCATATTGTAGTGTATTCTGCAAAGAAGTGAAAACTCATTTAAATAGAGGAATTTACAATCTTTAAGAAATATGTGCCTCACCACATGTGGTAATAAAGTGTGTTGTTTTCCAATGTTTTATGAAAGAAGGGGGCCCATACACATATGCACACATTGGTCTGGGGTAAATATTCACTGGCCCTAGAAAAGCCCTTGAAACCCTGGTTGCAACACATGACAATTTTAAACATCAACATGGATTGTGGTATACATGATTTTGGACAATACCAACAACTAGGGATGCACCGATCCGATACCTGGATCAGTATCGGCTCTGATACTGAAGCTTTTAGATGGAATGAGTATCAGTCCGACAAACCCAATCCAAATCTGATACTGTGTTAGTCATGTTCGTTACTGTCAAGCTAAAAAAATGTAATCAAAGAACCATAAAAACACTAAGAAAGAACGGTGCATTTTTGACTCGTGCATTTTATTCAAAGTCACTTGAAGACGTGCGATAGCTCTGTGAATCACAAAAGGCTGTGTTTAATAACAAAATATATAAAATGCACGCGCAGCTCCAGCACGTCAGTGAAAGGTGATGCTCTGTTTACACACACACTTGCGGCTATTTTTAGCCTTCACAGCGGTGCGCAACATTTGAGAGCTACTCACGAACAACATCTCAGATGTAGATGCTCAATAGTTTGGTTCACTTATAATCTGCATTTAGAACGGCACTGGAGGTGCTTTTTTTTTTTTTTTTTTTTTTTTTTTTTTACCAGAATTTTAAGAAGAAGCGAATTAAACTAATGTGAACTTGCCTACAAACAGACACTTACAGGACTTCCTGGACAGTTCAGATTGTCAAAATAAAAGCATGAGGGTTTAAAAGTTAAAGGTGCACGATTGAGATTTATTATTAATATATATTACTATTATAATATATTTTTATTATTATTATCATTTGTTTATCATTTATAACAATATTTAAGTTGAATGGGTTCCAAATAATATCTGTGTGAATGAAAAGTGGACTGATGTCTTCAAACTAAATTGAACAAAAGAGAGATCCAGATGTTATACTGATGATGATTATACTGGAATTACTGTTAATTTTGCTGCTCCATTATCCAGTATACTAGTTAACAATAATATTTTTCTAAATAAGCTATACATTTATATTGAAATAATGTGTAGTTAGAGGTTTGTGTTTCTTTACATATTAAAGAGTACTCCTAATTAATTCCACACAATATTGTAAAGATATTCTAAACTGATTGTGCGAAAACATAACACTGATATGGAATCGGAATCGGTATCGGCCGAAACTGTGATTTCCGATATCGGAATCGGATCGAAAGGGGAAAAAGTGGTATCGATGCATCCCTACCCACAACATACACTCACCGACCACTTTATTAGGAATACTATGGTCCTAATAAATTGCCCAACATGGTCTTCTGCTGTTGTAGTCCATCCGCCTCAAGTTTCGACGTGTTGTGCATTCTGAGATGCTATTCTGCTCACTACAATTGTACAGAGTGGTTATCTGAGTTACTGTAGACTTTCTGTCAACTCAAACCAGTCTGACCATTCTCTGTTGACCTCTCTCATCAACAAGGTGTTTCCATTCACAGAACTGTCACTCACTGGATGTTTTTTGTTTTTGGCACCATTCGGAGTAAATTCTAGAGACTGTTGTGTGTGTGAAAATCCCAGGAAATCAGCAGTTACAGAAATACTCAAACCAGTCTGTCTGGCACCAACAATCATGCCACGGTCTAAATCACTGAGATCACATTTTTTCCCCCATTCCGATGGTTGAGGCGAACATTAACTGAAGCTCCTGACATGTATCTGCATGATTGTTTGCATTGCACTGCTGCTACACTATTGGCTGATTAGATAATCACATGAATAGGTAGATGTACAGGTGTTCCTAATAAAATGCCAGTGAGTGTATATATATATATATATATATATATATATATATATACACACACACACACACAGTATATGGGGGTCATTGATAAATAAGGTTTTCCGAGGTTGATAAAAATGAAAAAATCTTTTAAATCTAGTTTAAATCACACGTCCAATTTGGTTCATTGGATATGTTTATAGAACTTCCTACCAAAAAATGTATTTAATATGCATTTGTGATTTTAACGTGATTTTAGTTTTATAGATTTTAGTTAGTTTAAAATATATTGTTTTAGTATATATATAATAATAATAATAATAATAATAATATAATGTAGTTTGTGTGTGTGTGTTTATATATATATATATATATATATATATATATATATATATATATATATATATATATATATATATATATATATATATATATATACACTCACCTAAAGGATTATTAGGAACACCTGTTCAGTTTCTCATTAATGCAATTATCTAATCAACCAATCACATGGCAGTTGCTTCAATGCATTTAGGGGTGTGGTCCTGGTCAAGACAATCTCCTGAACTCCAAACTGAATGTCAGAATGGGAAAGAAAGGTGATTTAAGCAATTTGGCAAATGGTTGTTGGTGCCAGACGGGCCGGACTGAGTATTTCACAATCTGCTCAGTTACTGGGATTTTCACGCACAACCATTTCTAGGGTTTACAAAGAATGGTGTGAAAAGGGAAGAACATCCAGTATGCGGCAGTCCTGTGGGCGAAAATGCCTTGTTGATGCTAGAGGTCAGAGGAGAATGGGCCGACTGATTCAAGCTGATAGAAGAGCAACTTTGACTGAAATAACCACTCGTTACAACCGAGGTATGCAGCAAAGCATTTGTGAAGCCACAACACGCACAACCTTGAGGCGGATGGGCTACAAGAGCAGAAGACCCCACCGGGTACCACTCATCTCCACTACAAATAGGAAAAAGAGGCTACAATTTGCAAGAGCTCACCAAAATTGGACAGTTGAAGACTGGAAAAATGTTGCCTGGTCTGATGAGTCTTGATTTCTGTTGAGACATTTAGATGGTAGAGTCAGAATTTGGCGTAAACAGAATGAGAACATGGATCCATCATGCCTTGTTACCACTGTGCAGGCTGGTGGTGGTGGTGTAATTGTGTGGGGGATGTTTTCTTGGCACACTTTAGGCCCCTTAGTGCCAATTGGGCATCGTTTAAATGCCACGGCCTACCTGAGCATTGTTTCTGACCATGTCCATCCCTTTATGGCCACCATGTACCCATCCTCTGATGGCTACTTCCAGCAGGATAATGCACCATGTCACAAAGCTCGAATCATTTCAAATTGGTTTCTTGAACATGACAATGAGTTCACTATACTAAAATGGCCCCCACAGTCACCAGATCTCAACCCAATAGAGCATCTTTGGGATGTGGTGGAACGGTAGCTTCGTGCCCTGGATGTGCATCCCACGAATCTCCATCAACTGCAAGATGCTATCCTATCAATATGGGCCAACATTTCTAAAGAATGCTTTCAGCACCTTGTTGAATCAATGCCACGTAGAATTAAGGCAGTTCTGAAGGCGAAAGGGGGTCAAACACAGTATTAGTATGGTGTTCCTAATAATACTTTAGGTGAGTGTATATATATATGTATACAGTGTGTGTGTGTGTGTGTGTGTGTGTGTGTGTGTGTGTGTGTGTGGTATATAACATGTGTTTGAAGTGCTTTTCCATTCTTTTTCAGAGAAGCTCATTTTCCAGAACGCTCCTTCGCCCCAAGAGTTTAACGAGGGGGATGATGCTGACATTATCTGTGATGTCATAAGCTCACCGCCCCCAACTGTTATCTGGAAGTTTAAAAAGATGAGAATCCAGCCAGAGACTGATGGTAAGACCTGTGCAGGCAGTAGGCCAAGAGAAAATATAGTCTCTCACAATCTTTCAACCCCCCCCCCCCCCCCCCCCCTTCTCACCCTCTATTTTCCCCATCCTCTGGAACACACTCTTCACTTCTCTTTTTTTTAAGCTTCTGCCATAATATCTTGTGTCTTGCCTATTAAAAATTTTTCCTTTATGAGTTAAACATTTGTGTTCAGCACAGACTGTTATTTTCAGATTATTCTAAATTCTGCACATTCTAATTATTCTGCTTGTGCCAAACCATCTCCATATAAGGGATTTCCACACAACCTCACAACCTGTACAGCCATTCATCAATCATTGCAAACCTACTCCTTACACTTTCTTTATTATTATATGTATTTTTTTGTTTACTGGTTTTTGTATTTATAAATGAAAACTATTCATGGCATTATTTTTGAAGAAATTCTCACTAGGCAAAATGTTTCACAAGTGCCTAAAACTCTAATAAATCTTCTATTAAAGCCAAACTGGCCATTCTTAAAACCAGTTGAAACATAATAAGTATATTATATAGATATAATCTGCATTTTTATGCAGAACCTGTCAAAGGTCGAGTTAAACACACATTTTTGTTATTGTAAATTAAGTAATGTGTATTCTAGTTTACAAATGTCTTATTATAATATCGATAAAAAAATAAATAATCTTAACACATTCCATGTTTTTAAGGCCATCAGGTAATTGTGATTTTTGAGTTGGTTCTGAACTTAATCCAAAGTTTTGAAAAAAAAGCAAGTGCAAACTTGTTAATGATAGATATTTTTTGCGTGAAAACCTTCTCACACAGGTTTTACACACAAATGTGTGTGTGTGCACACAATAAGTGAATAAAATGCAATGTCGTTTTAATCTGAGCTATTTTGTTTGTGAGTTCAAGCCTCATTTGGATGGAACTAATTTAACCTCGGAGGGCTCCTCCCTCAGAGACCGCTGGAACACAGAGTGACCACAGCTCTCTGTGATGCATGAACTCACAGTTTTTTCACTGCAAAACCTCTAATTGTAGCATAACTTGAAACCCAAACTGCTCTATGTAAATAACATATTTTGCACATTTCTCTTGTTAACCTTTTCAGTGCTCTTCTTTTGTTTGACTAACATTCCTTGCTGTTCAGGCAAAGCACAGCACAAAACACTTTAGCTATATTCAGAATTGCATCCTAACATACTTTTCTGCTCTTATTATTTCTGCAGTATATAGTATGCATACTGTGCACAGTATTTTTTGTATTCATATAATACCCAGATTACCTACTACATTTACCAAAAATGGGTAGCATAGAACAAAAACACAGCATGGAACTTTGTATCTCACAATCAATGTGCTTGACCTCACATTGCCAGTGTGACAAATGAACTGAAGTAATTACAGCCATGATTTTAACATTTTATTTTTGACTCATTATTAATTAGACTAACAAAAGTGCAAAATAAGTATTTTTATATATAAGATGATAAGTGGAGATGATGGTGACAACAATGTAGCATACTACTGTTTGAAACACTTAGCATGGAATGATGCCCTGTTTTTCACTAATTCTAAAAAAAAAATAAAAAATAAAAAAACAGTAGGCAGTAAAAAATAATTACTGTGTTGTATTCAGTAAGTACTAGTGAGCAATTATTCCATTCTGAATATAGCCTTTGTCTTGGCTGGAATTTTTCATAAGTGCAATTTGTGTTATGCATTATTTTCAATATATCAGTAATGATTGACTGTGCCTCCGCTGATTTGAAATGTTAGATACACCTTACTCTGCATGTGAAATAAAGATAGCACTGCAGAAAGGCCCATCATTTAAAAAAAAACAAAATTTAAACCGGGAGAAAATGTGGCATTAGTTGTGCAGCCGAGGCATTTTGCTACACAGCATGTAATGAGAGGCTCGTTAACATGGTCTCCATATCTTACTCAATAGTAATTACAGTTTCATTTTGCATCCTCTCTCTCTCTCTTGCTCTCCCCCACCTACAGTCCGCTTCAAGATCCTGAGCAACAACCACCTCCAGATCCGCGGCATCAAGAAGACAGATGAGGGTCAATACACCTGCGAGGGACGCATTATGGCCCGGGGAGAAATCGACATCAGGGTCATCACCGTCATTGTCAATGGTTAGGACTCAATCTCAGAGCCACCTGCTCTGTCATGGCATATACACACATACACACACAGATTAAACAACCGCCTGGGTTCCCTGCTAAAGCATTTTTTTATTTTTTTTACCAAGCTTTGCCATGCTGGTCTTGGCTGGTTAATGGTAGTTTGTTGCTGGTGTAGATGGGGAACCTGCATTTCCCAAATGCATGCTGTCACTTGGCAAATTTAAAGGGATAGTTCACCCAAAAATGACCATACTTTTATATTTACTCACCCTCATTCCATCCCAGATGTGTGTGACTTCCTTTCTTCAGCAGAACACAAACAAGTTTTTTTAGAAAATATCTCAGCTCTGTAGGTCCATACAATACAAGTGAATGGCGATCAGACCTTTTGTAGCTCCAAAAATCACAAAAGTGATATGATAGGTGTGGGTGAGAAACAGAACAATATTTAAGTTATTTTTACTCTAATTCTTTAATTAAACTTTCATATGTGAAAGTGAAACTAAACAGGCACCACATGTTACTTTCAGATGTAAAAGTGAAAGTGGAGATTCTGAGTAAAACCTTGAATCTGTTTCTCACCCACACCTATTATAATGCTTCTGAAGACATGGATTTAACCACTGGAGTCTTATGTCATATGGCTTAATTCTATGTTTCATTTATGTGATTTTTGGAGCTACAATGTCTGGTCACCATTCACTTGCATTGTATGGACCTACAGAGCTGAAATATTCTGTACTATATTTTGGATGAACTTTCCCTTTAAAACGTCTAGATTACGTACGTAACCTCCGTTCCCTGATGAAGGGAACGAGACTTTGTGTCGAAGAAGCGACACTTGGGGTCTCTCTTGAGCGCCGAATATGCCTCTGAGCTTTGAAAAAAGGCCAATGAGAAGTTGGCAGACAGTATTTGCATACCCCGCACCCAGACATACGGGTATAAAAGCGGGGAAATAAGTCGAGTTCATTCAGGATTTTTCTGAGGAGCTGGAAATGGTCCGGCCACAACAGTGGCTCGGCTCAGCGACGTGGCGGGGAGGACACAACGTCTCGTTCCCTCCATCAAGGAACGGAGTTTGCATATGTAACCTAGACATTCCCCATATGTCGCTCACTTCGACGTTGTGTCGAAGAAGCGACACTAGGGGTCCAATTTAAATCACGACATGCACTGAGCCGTGTACATGTTCTGCTGACACAGGAGCGGGCCGAACAGCTGTGTCAGACTGCATGTACCCTTCCCCAATGAACCATAGAAATTGTTGGAATAGTTCTAGTTACCCTAAACAGGGGAACAAGGTTTGCCGGGCCTCTTTTCTCTCTATGTTTCTCCACATAGAGCAAGAAATGGCTGGGGCCCTTACAAGCATCGAGGGAAGGGGGTCTTACCCAGTTTCCTATTCTTTCAGGGGGAAAAGACCCTGCGGAGACCACACCTGCCCAGGAAGGGGGAGGTAAGAGTGGTGAATACATCACATGGGTTTTCAGGCGACATGTGGAAGGTGGCATGGTGGTAGATCCAGCCTCAAGGAGGGGGGAGTTGCTACAACATGCTGGGACTGCCTAAGGGAGATGCGGTTCCACTTGTAAGGGGACCGTACTGTGGAAAATGCACACAGGGGGAGTCCAAGCAGGAGTCCTGACCTGTGGAGCACCTATTGCAGTACAGGTTAGATTAAGTACCCGCAGTGGATCGAGTCGGCGAGTTCCTCCACTGAACTGCGGACCCAAAGGGCTAGGGAGGAGTCCTCCAGGGATCCGAATGAGTGGGATCTCCTGGGAGAGAAAGCGCACAGTTTTACTTCGGCCGAGGGAAAGGGCGCTAGGCACAAGCAATCTACTTGGTCAGTCTGTCAGTGTGTACCGAGTTCTACTGGCTCGGACCTGAGAAAACACAGGATGAAACTGACTCAACCCTGAAATTGTAGAATCTCGCAAATGTATTAAGTGTTTCCCAACCCGCTGCTCTACATATGTCTGCCAGGGAGGTGCCTCTGGCCAGTGCCCATGAGGACGCAACACTCCTTGTTGAGTGTGCTCGGACCCACAAGGGGGGGGGAGGGGGTACGGCCTGGGTGTGATAGGCCAATGAAATGGCATCCACCACCCAGTGGGAGAGCTTCTGTTTGGAGACAGCGTTCCCATTCTGCTGTCTACCAAAGCAGACAAAGAGCTGCTCAGAACGTCTAAAGCTCTGCGTGCAGTCCAAGTTGGTATGCAAAGCGCCTCTCAGAAACCTGATAATTAAGTCATACTTACCCAAAGACTTGCCGTCTACTGCGTTGTGGTGGGTCGCGATAGCAGCAACATACACCTTCAAGGTGGAAGGTGACAGCCTCCCCTCCAGCCTCTCCTGCAGAAATAGGAGCACTGACCTAACTGTGCACCTCTGTGGGTCTTCAGTCCGGGAAGAGCACCAATTTGCGAGCAAGCGCCACTTCAGGGCGTAAAGTTGCCTGGTAGAGGGGGCTCTGGCTTGGTTGATCGTGTCTACGATGGCAGGTGGTAGACCAGCTAGATCTTCCGCGTCCCATCCAGGGGCCAGACGTGGAGGTTCCAGAGTTCTGGGTGCGGATGCCAGAGCGTGCCTCGTCCCTAAGAATGAAGGTCTTTCCTCAGGGGAATTCGGCAGGGAGGGGCTGTTGCGAGGAGTACGAGGTCCGAGAACAGGCCCGGGTGGTCCAGTAGGGAGCCACTAGGGTGACATGTTCCTCGTCCTCCCTGACCTGCACCTGTGCAAGAAGGCTCACTGGGGGAAATGCGCACTTGTGCAGCCCCGAGGGCCAGCTGTATGCCAGTGCATCTGCCCTGAGGGGAACCTCTGTTTGGGCATACCAGAGCAGGTAGTGGGAGGTCTCTCGGGAGGCAAACAGGTCTACCTGGACTTGAGTCACTGCTGGCTCCAAAGGAGGAGACGACGGGCGAGTCGTGACATGTGGCGGGAGCGTACGACGCCATGGCGATTTATGTACGCTACCGCGGTGGTGCTGTCTGACCTGATTAGGACATGTTTGTCTTGAACTAACGGGAGAAACTTCCACAGGACAAAGAAAACAGTCAGCAACTCTAGGCAGTTGATGTGCCAGCGCAGCGGGGGCCTTTTCCAACGGCCCGCGGCTGCGTGCCCGTTGCACACGGCGCCCCAACCCAATCTGGAGGCGTCGGTCGTGACCAGGACGCATCGGGACACCTGCTGCAAGGGTACTCCTGCCCGCAGAAAGCAGAGGTTTGTCCAGGGTTTGAAAGTTTGGCGGCAGATGGTGGTGACCACCACACAGTGCATGCCGTGGTGCCATGCTCATCTCGGGACTCGAGTCTGAAGCCAGTGCTGAAGCGGTCTCATATGCAGCACGATCACCGCGGAGGATGCCATATGCCCCAGGAGCCTCTGGAAAAGTTTTAAGGGGACCGCTCTGCCCGGCCTGAAGGTGGTGAGGCATTCCAGCACCGACTGTGCACGCTCGTTGGTGAGACGTGCTGACACTGAGATTGAGTCTAACTCCATGCCGAGAAAAGAGATGCTCTGAACCGGGGCGAGCTTGCTCTTTTCCCAGTTGACCTGAAGCCCCAAATGGCTGAGGTGCCTGAGCACCTGGTCTCTGTGAGCGCATAGTAACTCTTGGGAGTTGGCCAGAATGAGCCAGTCGGGGGACGGATTGGTCTGCTTACCAGCTTCGGAGCTAAGATCTTGGTCTCTGGGTCGACCATCTCAGGAGCGCCTGGGGGCCTTCCGGGTCCTCGAGGGAGTCCGTGAGACAGGGGGCGTCTGCTTCCTGCGGGCCTCCGTCTGTTTCTTCACCACGGAGAATTGCTGGGCAAAGTCCTCGTCAGTGTCGAAGAGGCCGAACTGGGAGACAGGGGCGTTGAGGAAGTGAACTTTGTCGATCTCATGCATCTCGACCAAGTTCAGTCACAGGTGACGTTCCTGTACCACGAGCGTGGCCATTGCCTGCCCGAGTGACTGCGCTGTGACCTTCGTGGCTCTGAGGGCGAGGTCGATCGCTGAGCGCAGTTCCTGCAACACGTCGGGATCAGGGCAACCCCCGTGCAGATCTTTAAGTGCCTTGGCCTGGTGTATCGGTGTGATCGCTGCCCAGACACACGAGAAAACGCCTGTGGCCGTCTGAAGCGGAGAGCACTCTACCGCATCCAGGAACTACACAGGGGTGGAAGGGCATCTTTAAAAAGCCGCGTTCTGAAAAGGACATTCAACGCTGCTGTGTATTGCTCTTTAGAGGAAATTACCCTTTTAAAAGAAAAAATCACTCTTTTAATAAACTCTTTCAAGTTCTGCACTGTCGAAGCGCCCAAGGGCAAACTGCACTGCCGTGCAAGAAGGAGAAAGCCACTGAAGTGTGCCGTAGATCAAACAGCAGTAGAAGTGTCAGAGGAACAGGAACGGGTGTGTGACTCGCAGCTGACTGCATTCACAACATCAGCTCCGAAGAAAATTTCTGAATGAACTCGACGTATTTCCCCACTTTTATACTCGTATGTCCGGGGGCAGGGTATGCAAATACTGTCTGCCAACTTCTCATAGGCCTTTTTTCATAGATCAGAGGCATATTCGGCACTCAAGAGAGACCCCTAGTGTCGCTTCTTTGACACAACGTCGAAGTGAGCGACAGACGGGGAATCTGTGTTAATTGTTTTTACAGTATTGAACTTAGTATAGAGAAATATGTCTAATTTGTCCAAATTAATGTAAATATTTTTGTTTTGTTCCACATTATGTTTTGAATTCAACCTGTTGTTTGACTGTGTTGAATTTTTGTGTTGAATTCAGTAAATTCTTCATTCCATTTCAAATTCCATTTATGAATCTGATGAAATAGCCCGTTTAATTCAAATTCAAATCATTAATTGAAATGGAGCCAATTCTAATATTCTGAATTTTGACCAACTCCGATCCGCATGAATTTTCTGTTGAAGCTGGTTGACCAAGGAAGTCTTGCTGGTTAAATAACCAGCATCCCTTACTGGGTAGCACCAACTTACAAAATAACACCATGTGCTGGTGACCAACTATGCTGAACTTTTCAGCTAGAGTGATGATTGCATTCAAGAGCTGTGCATTTAGTTAGTTCTGTATTTCAGCTATTTAAAGTTACTATTTGTGTGAATGTTTTTTCACCTGTCTCTCTTTCTCTATGCCTCTCTCTCTCTCTCTCTCTCTCTCTCTCTCTCTCTCTCTCTCTCTTTCTCTCTCTCAGTTGTGCCAAGTATCAGGACCCGCTATACTGAGTTTAATGCCACTGCAGAGATCAGCCAGGCCGTGACGTTGGCCTGTCACGCAGATGGCTACCCAGAACCTACTGTCACATGGGCACGGTACGAGATATTTGTCACCCACAATATTCAGCTGGCCCATTATCCATAGGGCTGGGTGTTGATACAGATTTCCCTATTCGATTCTGATTCACAAGCTCTCAATTCAATTTGATTCCAATTTCGATTTGATTTGATGCAACATCAATTCATGTGGGATTATTTCAGTAATAATGTCCCCTTTTCTCACTTGTAAAATATGTTATCTCCCAGCCAATACTGTTAATTATACAGGGAACATTTTAACTAGGTACATTAGGAAAATATTCATTTTACTTAATCATTTTGGCCACATTTTGGCTTTTTAAAAATGAACAAATAAATGTATTGCATCAATAAATAATATATTATTTCTGTTACATATTTATTGTTAAATTGCATAATTTGTACAATTTACAAGTATTTACATTGATTTGTTGAACACATGCTAAACCGGAACTGTCTCTTTAACAAAAAACTGCATTTCTGTAATCAGCTCCTTTAAATTATGTTGACTAGAGATGACTCGATTGGCTTTACCTCATCTGTGCGATACATGATTCGAATATAAATAAAAGACTAGTTTACAACTGACTGGGTATTAAAATAGACAGTATTCAATAACAAATGGGTTGCGTGTATCTCGTTTTGGACACATTACACGCTGTGAAAGGATCTCGCTGCTGAACACTTCACAGCTAAACTACACAGTTACTGGTGAATGAAATTTACCAGTCAGTTGCCAAATATATTCACTTTAGTCGCATAGTGCGAAGTTTGGTTGCGAGTGATTTCCTCTCATTGTAGTGGAGGGTTGCGCATAGAATAAAAGATGGGGCATTCTTGGGATTTAAGAATCAATGTAAAGATCGTTCAAATGAAGATCACGAATAATCTGAAAAAGAACATTTGTTCCCACCCGTTCTTATCTACCCTTGACAAAAAGCACCAAAATCTTTGCTTTTTTTTGCTGTATCCAGGGAAGAGGGATTAGAGTTATTTAAACTTGTAAAAGCTCTATGAATGGTAGAGACACTGTTTTCATCCTTCCAGCTGCAGGTAGCTATGGCAGCTTTCTGCCTGGATTTAACTTAAAAAACTAGTGACTTCCAATTCACTATTGATGGGTTTTCTCCACTGGCAAGCGAGGAACAGGAGTGCACACCACAGCCTCATTTATTTCCCTCCTTCACTGACAGTGCTGTCATTTGGGGGCCATTTTAAAACTGTCGCTCTGTTGCTGCTGTTACAGGCAAAAAGATCTTGACTTGTGTGCGACTGATTTAGTGTCATGAAGAGACAGCGCTACTGCAGTTTTAAAGAGAGGTGGCGTTCTTCCAAGAAAGCCCATAAGAAGAAAATCAGCTTGATTTTTATAGCCTTCAGACATTGTTTATAGTTGTTATATTGGCCCAGAGACAGGAGAGCATCAAAAAGGGGAAGGTAACTTAGTATATCTTCCTTTATTTTCAGACAGAATGAGAATTCCAGGTGGTAAAGAAGGTGGTAAAATAAGAAGGTTTGTGATTGTTCTGCTGTTATCCCAAAATGGTCAGACTTGTCTGGTTTGGTGGCTTTAAAAGGGTTTTGGGTACTTGTCAGTTGGTCAGCCTGCTAAATCAGCTGGGCCAGTCTAGGAGACCAGCTAGACTAGCTTCAACCAGACCAGCAAACTGGTTTTAGCTGGCTCCAACAGTGAGGAAACATACCTACCAGACGCAAAAGCTGAACAACTTGACAAATACAGTTGTGTGTGTGTGTGTGTGTTTTATTTCAGCAGAAGAAGCTTCATTTATAATGCCATTGTTGTCAGATCTGAGTGTTCATTTGAAAATGTTACTGAAATGTAAAGTTAGCTGACAATTTTGGAGATTTCAGTCTATCCACATTCAAATAGATATGAGCTAAACTGGCATGCTTACACATATTAGGAAAATAGCTACCCTCAGACATTTCCAATTCCAAGCTAACTTCCCTTAAAGGGATAGTTTACCCAGAAATTAAATAATGACTTTCTTCCTTATGTGGAATACAAAAGAAAGCAAAACATTAGCCTCAATCACCATTTACATTCACTGTATGGAAAAAGATGTTAAGTTGAAAGCTAAGATGAATATCACAGCCTGTCTTTTCAACACAATGGTAATGAACAGTGTTGGGCAAGCTACTCAAAAAATTTAGCTAGCTAAGCTACCAACTACTCAACTAAAAAAATAAGTTAAGCTAAGCTGAAAGCTACACTTCAGAAAATGTAGCATGTTACGCTTCAAGCTACATGCCAAAAGTAGCTTGGTACATTTAAGCTACTTAAATTTTTTCAGCCACAGAAGCACAGACCATACTGACATAGACAAAGCACTTAAAAGACGTATTCACATGTCGTTTATCAAAGCCGTGGTACAGTATATTACAGTTTAGCACAATATAGTATACAACGTAAATAAAAATCTAACATGTAAATTCATATTTAGACATGCTACTTATACAAACACATGTGTTCAACATGGAAAATCACTATTTTAATATTTTTTTTTAATATTTATACTACTACCTCTACAAACCCATACTCATTTAAACAGAATTTAATTTGTACATTTCTGTATAAAAACTTTGCATACATACATGTTAGATAATTTTGTCATCCAATGTATTTAATTTATTTTCTTGATCTGCAATCCCCGTCTCGATACGGCTCAGCTGAGGGAAGAAAGAAATGACACAGACACCCAATGCTATCAAATCCTTCTTTCACGTTTATTGTTCAGCACTTCATTATATGGTCCAGAAAAACCACATTCCATTGGAGCCCCACCAATGAAATAGTTCTTTACCTTATATGGGGGTGACATACATGTTTGAACTACGTGTGAAACGTGAGAGTAGAGACAGGAAACACATTCCTATAGAACATCTTTTGAACAAGGAGCAGCTTTGCTTTGTGATGACACAGCAAGCTACATCACCCAGAGAAGTTCTTGAGAAGCCTTAATTATTTCACATTGCCCACTTTGATCCTGAAAGGATCACGTAGCCTTCTCAACCAACTTCAGTATCAGGTATACGTACATAATGGAACATGGTGATATTATGCCTGTTTATCATCACATTCAACTTTTGCATTAGTAATTGTAACAAACATGGGCCAAATAATAACATAAGTAGAATGCATACAGCAATCGACATAATGGAGGACATCCAGGGTGCGAACCACCCAAACATATTGAAAAAATTGTCCCCATTTTCTCCGATGTTATCAGCTAATTCTTTATTCAACTTACCCATTTCCTTTCATACCTTCATGAATTCACCATCATCATCAGTGTGACCCGGGATGTATGTACAGCATTTGTCTCCAAACATTTTACATACTCCTCCTCCATCTTTATCCAAGAGGTAATCCAAACTTTTAATACCTCTTGGCTGTCCAGCACTGTCTAGATATACTTCAGGGTCACTTGAGGCATCACCTTCTAGGTACCTTCGTTTCCGGGTGTTTACCCGTACCTTCATGACAGAAACATCTTCCTGTAACATTACCATAAAACATAAACATCATACATTATTTCTAGGAATTGGAATTACACTTGTGGCTCCTTGCTGTTGTGTTGATACTGAACGGGCATAGGCAAGCACGACCACCTGCCATATGCAGAGTGTTAGTAGGAATGTCTTCATGTTGACTGATCCGGGTCCCTCCTCAGGTCCTCCTAATTCGCAGATTCCCGGTTGGGCACTGGCGCTGCGTGTTCAGCTCTTCCAGTGCTTTCACCGTTCACCTTGAATCAGTAAGGCCCTCCTCTGGAGCAAGCTTCATGCGGCTTGCGTGGATCCACTGTGGTTGAAGGTCAGTTAGCACCCCCGTTCTGGTCACTGGCAGTACAGTAGTTGGGCCCATTTTGGTTCACCTAACTTTGTTGGTTTCAGACACTTTACCAGAACCTGCTGATTTGGAACAAATGGATGAGTAGTGCTTTCTACAGGCAGAGGGAGAGAGAGAGATATCACCATTTATGTCATTTAATATTTTAATGAGGGAATCCACATATTCTGCAATCACCACCTCCTTGTCACCTGTGGAGAGAAAGCCACCGCGGCCTTTGAGCCAAGGGGTCGGGAAAGGCCTACCCATTAGTATTTCAAATGGAGAGATTAACAACAGAGGATGGTGACATTCTGAGCTCATTCAGCCGAATCTCTGTATTATTTATTCTGCCAAATTTTCACCATTTTATCATCTACCTCACACACGGAAAAGCTTCTGTCTGTTTAGAACAGCAGTTCCGAGAGTGGTATTGAGTCGTGCTTTGTTGGCTTGTGTCTGTTGTTCTGTGCGCACGTTAGACATGAGTCCAGGATTAATTTTACTGCATTTTGTACCCCATTTATGCAATAAGTTTGATTTCACTTAATTTGAGGCCCAATGTTGTCAGATTCAGATGGATTTGCCTGTAACAATTTAATGTCATTGTCTTTTTCCAGTGTTGATTTTATCATGGAAAAAGTCTCTTCAGCTTGATTTAGGTCTGGACTTACCATACCTTCCCTTGCAGCCCACTTTGCTACTTCATCAGCATACTTCGAGTCTGTGTATATATCGATCGATGTAACTTTAGCCAAATGGCATGCTCTGTTCAACGCAAACAACTCAGCAGCTTGTGCAGATTTATATGGGAGCGAATAAGCTTCAATATTTCGATTCGGAAGTTCTGTTACAGCATAACCACACCAGTATACGGAATCATTTGGCATGGAACAGGACCCATCAAGTCAATGTTCAATGTACCAATGGTCCCCATCCTCCAAGCAATCATGTGTATCGTTGGAAAATTCACCTCGAGTCAGCAATTTGTGTAATGATAATGTCGGGCCATGTACAACGGAAGTTGGTTTATTTGTCTGATTAGCAGTAGCCAATAAAATAACTTCATACCCTGATCAATGTTGTGCTGTCATGTGGTAATATTGTGCATGATTGTTCTTACCTGGTGAGAGGTGTGCACAACTAATGGATGTGAGAGAACAATATGTTCTGCATGTTTTACCATCAACGCCTCAGCAGTCACTGCTCATAAACATGCAGGGAGGCCTCTGGTGACTGCCTCTAAAAAATTTTGACAAGTACGCCACTGGTCTATATGTTCCGCAATGGGACTGAGCGAGGATCGCTGCTGCTGTGCCTGCCGCCTCGTGCCGCACATACAAATGAAAGGGTTCATCATGATTTGGTAGCAATGTCCATTTCAGCAGTCCTCTTGATAGGTTCCTCAGCCCTTGAGGGTGTTGCTTCTTTCAGGATTTTGTCATATAACAAACAGTTTGGAACCCATGCTCTACAAAATTTCACTAAACCCAAGAAGCTTTGCATTTGAGCATTTGTTTTAGGGTGTTGGAAGGTAGTAATCGTCTTCACTCTGTCGTACTGTTCCTTTCTGTAGTTCATGACCCAGAGTGATAGTTCAGTTTCACCCATTGCATCATTTCTTTTGATGTCTTAAAGCCAGCCTTCGCTAGTACATTGCACACAATAGTTGAAGCAGCTGTGCATGACTCAATGTCCGGTCCAGAAACCAGGATGTCGTCAGCATATTTCAGCAGACAAGTCTGTGGTGGCAGCTTGGTACCTTTGAGAGTAGCGTGCACTACAGCAGAGAACACAGCAGGCGAGTCTCGAAATCCTTGAGGCATTCGAGTCCAAGTGTACTGTTGGCCTCCATAGGTGAATGCGAACAGGGGCTGTGTAACTGGTGCAACTGGCACTGAAGAATGCAGAACACAAATTAATAATAGTAAAATGAGTGTGGTCTGCTGGAATTTAGTTAATACTAGTGCACACATCCGGCACCACTGGTGACATTGGCATACATTTTTTTCAACTCTTGCTTTAATTGCCTTGTATTATTAGCTTTATTCATAGGATTAATTGGTGATTTATATGATGTGTGAATGGGTTTAAAAATATATTGTTTCAGACACTGTATTAATACCTTTTAATACCTTTGTTTTTGACAGAGGACACTGTTTGAAGTATAGTGGCAAGTTAGAGTGGAGTTTGGCAACATATGGTCTTATGTCAATAAGGCCTGCCTCATCTTTGTGGGCGGCCCGTAGCGCTGGGTCGACGTTGAGCATTTCCTGTTTCGAAGCAGAAGTGTTGACAGACGTTGAGCTGCAAACTTCTCCGCAATGTCCTGTATACACAGACTGACAATATACTGAGGGAAACACCAATTGTAATGAGTTAGAATCAAAAGTTATTTTTTTCCCCCCCAATTTTATGCATCGGATCACAGACCAGTGGGCAGAACGGAGAGTTAGGCAAAATCACGAAATCGTGCATTTTAAACAAGTTTGTGTTAGCTAGAGATGTTACAAGTAATTTTGGTGTCTTATGACACTTAACGGGAACACCATTAATTCCCACAGAGATTAGAGTGCATCCCGTAATAGAGCCGTCATAGCAATGTTAATGAACTTTTAGATGTGCCCGTATCGATGATAAAGGTATACGGTTTATAGATCCGTCCGCGGCTGCAGCGAATGAGTTGCCTTTAAATTGTGTTAAGTCGGGACACAAAAGTGCGCATGGTGTCTTTGGGAAGTTAGGGTTTAAAGCTTTGTTCCGGACAATATCATATATAGGCGGCTTGTTTTGAAACAGAGACCGCTGTGTGCATTTGATTAGTCTCTTTTCGTTCAGGACCTTTATTTGCCATGATATAAGATATTCCATGAGCTTGTGATAAGTGAGAGCACGCGTCAAATTATTCAGCAGCATGAGTGCAAACTATCTGAGTCATTCTGATTGATTCGCGAACCGATTCAGACTGCTTTCCTACCACGTGAAACCTATTAATTGTAAAGAACCAACTAAAATGATCGATTCATTTGTGATCAGACATCTTTAGTTCTGATTCAGAACTATCTTTAGTAAACACTGGGTACAAGGCATGATGTAGCGGTGTAGCTTTTGCCAATGATACTCTGCTACCTTGTCAAAAATATAGCTTCTCTACTGAAAAAGCTACTTGATTTAAAAACTAGCGAAGCTATTGTCTCGCTATTCAGAAATGTAATTAAGCTAATAGCTTCGCTATTCATTCTCTCTCTCTCTCTCTCTTTGTCCTGCAGTGGTAAAGTCCTATTGGAATCAGGTGAGAAGTACAGTCTGAATGAAGATGGATCTGAGTTGACCATCAAAGACATCAAGAAGGTTGATGAAGGAGAGTACAAATGCATCGCCAGGAACAAGGCTGGAGAGAGGAGTGAGGAAGTCAGCCTCAATGTGTTTGGTAAGACTCAGTCACTGTTCATAATCTTAAAGGGATAGTTCACCCAAAAATGAAATGATGTCATCATGTCATTCCAAAAACCTGTAGGACTTCTGTGGAACACAAAAGGATACATTTTGAAGAATTTTCTGGTTCTTCTTTTCAATTCAAAGGAAAGTAATAGGGATTCAGCACTCAAGCGTCAAAAAGTATGTAAGACTATCATGAAAGTACTCAATGCAACCTGTGCGTCATATAGCAAGTCTTCTGAAAGTGTTTGATAGGTTTTGGTAAGAAACAACCCGAATTTAAGTTTTGGTTTTGTTTTGTTTTTCATTATAAAGTTTAACAGCCGTTTTATGTTAATGAGAGTGCATGAGGGAAGCTCATTCACACTGGCTCACTTGTTCACAGATGAAAGCTTCAGTTGCTCAGCGCAACAATGCACTGGGATTGAGTATACAGTGGCTTTTTGGGTGACCTGTTCCTTTAAGAATTTTTCCTCTACCATTACCAAGATGGTCATTGGCGTTGAACTGGAAACAAGTGTAAGCATACTAATTACTATGAAAATGTTTTCCTCATCATGCATAAGGTTTCTTATGCCACCACTGAGATCTGATGGAAATAATCAAAGTGCTATTGTACCCCATTGCATCCATTAACCAAGGTTCCTCTGTTGAATTATGAAATATAACAAGGTGTTGATTAAATATTGAAAGCACCACACCAGGGAGGCACTCTCTCATCTGGTTAAGCAAACAAATTTCATCTCATCAACTTAAGAGCACTGTTCACTATTATGGCCATTGTGAAGGTGCAGTAATTGCACAAGGCTAATCAATAATTGTTTTGCCTTCTGAGAGAGTTTGTAGGCTATGTATTTACGTGTGCATGTGTGTGCGTGTGTGTGTGCGTGTGCATCTGCATCTGCGTGTGTGTGTGTGTGTCAACAGTGCAACCGAAAATCACGTTCCTTGACAACCATACGGCGACTGAGTTGAAGGAGCAGATCACTCTAACTTGTGAGGCCACAGGTGACCCCACCCCCAACATCATCTGGAGCTTCGGTCGCCGAATCTTCACCGAGAACGAGCAGGTGCTGAGATTGAGGGGTCATGGTTAAGAGGGCTGGGGAGATGGTTTTGAGGGTCTACGTTTCAAAGTATAAGGCTTGACAAGACAATTAACCTTAACAACAGCTGCTATGCAGGCAAAAATTAGTTTTCTGATTGTTATTGTCTTGCTTAAAGATTGTTGTAATCATTGTTTTACTCTGGCTAGTTCAAGTGATTGAACATGATTGTCATTTTTGGGTGAACTATGCTGTGGCAGTGGGGGCGTGGTCAAGCGCCCGTCCGGAGAGGGAAAGCGATAAGGGCGCTTGCACCTGAGCTAAATTATGCCGGTCTCCCCGTGCTCACTGAAATCAGAGACAGGTGTTAGACATAATTTAGCTCAGGTGCAAGCGCCCTTACTGCTTTCCCTCTCCGGACGGGCGCTTGACCACGCCCCCACTGCCACAGCATAGTTCACCCAAAAATGACAATCATGTCATTATTTACTTTCCCTTAAGTTGTTTAAACTGCTTTCTTCCTAGTAACAGAGAATGAGGCAGAATGTTACCTCAGTCACCATTTACTTTAATTGTAGGGGGAAAAATGCAATGAAAGTAAATGACGACTGGCTTATGAACATTCTGTCTAACATATCTTTATGTGTTCCACTGAAGTAAGAAAGTCATACATGTATGGAACAACAGGGTGATTGAGTCACAGAATTCTTCTTTTTGGATGAACTATCCCTTTAATCTGGATTTTCCGGATGGAAATACTAAACCATGTGCAGGACAATTCATTGGGTCAGTTATGACACCCAGCGACATATCAATAAGCCCCTTGTCAATAAACCTAGTTAGATTGGTGACCTCTCTCTCTTGTGTATGGGTTGCCTGGCTCGTTAATTATGATTTGCAGCAAGACATCAATAATCCCCCTCTCAATTCATCTGGCTAGATTAATGAACTTCTACTCTTGAGCATGATGCTTGTCTCTCTCCAGTGTGTGAAATTCACCTGACAGACAGTATTTGGACTCTGTAAGCACTATTGTTCATGGGTGTGACATGCTCTACTCTGTCTAAAATTATGTTTTATAATTGCTAATTCTTTCATAATTGTTTTGCATGCAGCTTTATATTAATCGAGAGACTACATAGAATTGTGAGTTTAAAATAAAAAAATGTGTGCAAGGAAAATATACACTTTCCCTCTTAAAATTTTGATAAAATATATTGATAAAAAAAAACTATCTGTCAACTACTAAACTATGTGTCAACTATCCTAAAATGTACACACACAAAATATCTTATTAATATCTTATGTCATTTTGCTTCCCATACAAATGTACCTTGTTTTAAAGACAAAAATAATGATGAAGATGTAATGTTCACTGAGCACTAATTAAATATCATGGGATGCAGCATTTGCATTAAAATAGAGAGAACCAGAGTGCTGCCTACATAAGCCTATGCTAGAGACTAAAAGGCTTTTTATACCTCAGGAGCAGCTGGCTCAACAGTGCTCGGTCTCACTGCCCTTTCTGCTCTGTTAGAGTCTGCATCGCTCTGAATCAGTCAAGCACTTTTCCTAATTAACAGCCCCGAAATTCCTATTCATATTTCATCATAACACAACCAACCAGAATTCATCAACAGTTGTTAAAAGCTCTTACCGCTACTCTGCCTGATGGAGAGCCCACAACATCAAACTTTATTTCCTCTTTTGCTCTCTTAGCAAAACCCAGCATGTCCAGTGATCTGCCCTCTTAGCTAGGGAAATCCAAGGTAGTTGTTCGGCAAAATAAAAAATATTCAAAAACGTAAACCCTTTTTAATCACAGTGGATGATTGACAGGCAAGTAGGTGGTCCTTTGAATTTATTTGAGATGCATCCGATGAATTAGCTTTTACGCTTGAAATGGGATTTGATCACATGCATTTTCAACTACCACCAAATGTGGTTTGAGTGAATGGATAATAACACCTTTTCGACCCAGTTTACATCTGCATTTAGCGTTGTCCACTTGTGATCGGATTGCCTAAAGCGGAAGTTATTACCATGTTGGGGTAAATAAATCGGGCTCTGAATTGCATCAGCTACTCTATTATACTCTGCCTATCTGCATGACTTCCTTTACTTTGGCTTATTCTCCGCTTCAGGCATCATGGAATTACTGTTTTGTGTTTCAATGCTTCGTGGATCAGACTATGCTTCTATTCAAGCTGCACTTTGTTAACCACCAGTTTGCCCCCTCCTGGTGGTCGTTTTATAGGTGGGATGAGGAAAAAAACACCTGAAGTTTAGGTGCCCATCTGACTGAGAAGATTATTTGCGTGACAATAGCCAGAAAGATTGCACCCTTCCCTGTGTTTGCTTTGTATTATCTCCGGCTGCACCGGCCAATATTCATAGCTGTCAGAGAAGACTGAATATTCCAGCTGTACGATAAGGCCTTTATTGGTTTATGATGTTTTTTCTTGTTGGTCCTCAGTTCTAAAGGCCGTCCTATCAGAGTGCCTGATGGATGTCACAACCAGCACTATATGCTTTGAAAGAAATGATCACAGTTATGGTTATTCATGACACTCTGAATGGACTCTCTGACTGACTGACAGTTTGTCTGACTTTTATTAAAAGTTTTGAGCTTAAAAGTAGCATTATAGACATCAAATCATCTATACTGTAACATTTTTTTTTGTCATACAATTTAAAAATGTGCATAATGCAGTTTAAACAATTAACTGGTTTTATTAAAATCTATATATTTAATACGACTGAATTAATCTCACATTATATAGGTTAAACCAATGATACAAAAGTTTTTACTTTAAAGTGACCAAGGCGTTGTGTAAATTAAACTTATTATTATCATATAAAAACAGCTTAAACCAGCCTAAGGTGTTTTTCTAGTTGTAGCAGGGTTTAAAATTGGCAAGAAGGTGGCGGGAACCGGCTGAACAATCAAAGTAATATTTTAATTGGAACTTAAACAAAAAGACACAAAAACATAAACATACACATGGCAGCTGCATGTGGCTCTCTCTCTCTCTTGAACTGCCGCATTCCGCTGCACTTATCCCTCTACTCGGCTGATTAGCCCGATTGAGGGCTGGGTGTGCATGGTCACGGCCCTGCCCCGCCCTCCTCCTCGTCACACTAGTCTTAACTGGTCTTAAAATGCTTAAAACCCATTTAAAACCAGCAAAACAGACCAGTTAACCGCTTTGTTATTATTATTATTATTATTATTGTTGTATAAATTAAAGGTATTATTATTTATGTAATTTGTAAGGGCAGACCAGGTAGAAATAGTACCATAAGTTAATAACGGTGCAGTTCTTATTTTTACAGTGTACTCAAGGGCAAAATTATTAACCATGTTAGATATTATAATAGTGTTAATTGGGATAGAACAGGGAAATAGTGATGAGATGTGAATAATGAATAGCTATAGTGGTTAATTAGTGCTGCACTTGTCTCTCATCTTATCCTGTCACTTCCACGGGATGTTACTTTTGTACTCCTGTTTTTATATTTAACTTCCTACATATGATTGTTGCATAAGAATTAAACACTTGTTATACACTCACAAAACCAAAGTTAATTAGGTATTAGTCAAACAAGGTAAATGCAGAACATCTATAATTGTGATAGGACAATTGAAAATATTCAGCTGATAAATCCGTAGACTTGGGCAGAGATTATTTAACAGAGATGTGTCATTTCTATTAAAGAGAATGGGAGAATTTGGAATGCCCAACAGTCAATGGATGTAGAAAGGAAGTCTCACCTTACAGGTAAAAGAGCCAATCACCTTTTAGATACAGACATTGCCTGTCAGTCAAATCAAGATCACACATTAGCTATACATTTTTGGTTTTTAGTGTAATCTGAGGTAAAGAAGAACAATTTATGATAACAGTGTAGTCAGATTTCACTGCTGATTTGAAATATATTCTTTGATCGTAATCTTGACCAACCGTTTTGGAGATTTCTGTCTTTCCCCATTCAAATAGATAGGAGTTGCATTTGTATGCGGCTTGTTTACATAGAAAAATAGCTCCCCTGGAGCATTCCAAAGATGGCTGCCAAGTGAACTGACTTGCTATAAAGACTTTGACTTGGGCAATTAACAGAAGAATTTGATCTCCAATATTTTTATTTTACTTGTATTCCCTTAAGTTCTAAAGTCTAACAACCTTGTCAATGGAGATAATACACAATTTCTCCTTCAAATATTATGGTGAATTTAAAGGGGGAAAAATACATTTAGCATGAACATTTCAATATTATTTAGCTTTAATTCAATTTATAAAGCAAAAATAAACTTGAATTAAGCTGTGTTGTCATATAAAGTAATTGAAAATTCCATATCGATCAACTTCTAATCTTAAAGGAATATTCAGTAGAAGTAATTACATTATCAACAGCTTTTGTGGTGTGTTGTCAGTTAACACAGAAAAGTATAAATCACATTTTAATTATACCTCAGTTTGTAGAAAAGTAAAGTAAAAGATTCAGAAAAGTAAATATGCCTGAATTACTAATACACCAAACATATAAAATTCTCCTGTAATGACTAATAGAAATGCCTACTATATCTAATACCCTACAGCAGTTACATATATCACTTAACCAGGAGTAACTCCACTGTCCAATTGCATGTTCTGTACTGCATAAGCACGATACTGTATGTTTAATGAGCAGTAATTTCTGGTCATACTTTGCATGGCCAGTAAAGTTCATATCAACACCTCTAAAATAAAAAAATGTTATGTTTTTTATAAAATAACACCCTTGGATAGGCAAAAGTGCATGAGGAAATGTCAATATGAACAGCTTGTAATCACACCATGGTGTTTAGTTGGTGAGCTGGCATTAATACAGATTTGATGAGTCAGGAGAATGTCCGCAGTTCTCTTAAATCGTCCATCCCTTCTATGTGCTTGGTATTCCCCACCAAATATTTCCAGTGTATGAACTAGTTTGAAATGCACATACACCTCAGAAAGTAGAAAAGTGTTTCTACCAAGTGAGCAATATCTAAGCTGGGCTTTTCAAGTCTCATTATGGAAGATATCCGCTCTCTGTCTGCTCTCTGTTCTGCCTGTTTGGCTGGAAGAGATAGCCATGCTTATTGCATGAGAGTTGACAGAGGTTGACAGAGTTCTGACATCAGGGATAGGGTTTTGATTATTTACACATACACAGAAGGAAAGCTATAGTTAATGGCCATAGTTACGCATTGTAAGGCCTATTTTCACACTGCATGTGTAAACTGCGCTTATTTATTTTAGCGGCCTAATTAACACGTTACAGTATTCACACAACCGCCTTAGTAGCACATGCATAGGTGTACGTTTCACCACCAAGTTTTTTGTTTTGTTTTTACTCAGGAGAATATATATTAAAAATGCACTATAAATGTATGTATCAATATATACAATATTTAAATTAAGCTGTTTATAGATATAGATTGGGGATTTGGTTGATTAATTAACATTTGGATATAAATGTAAATGTTATAACCATTCTCATGTAAATTTGATTAGAAATACTTTACAATAAGGTTGTATTTGTTAACAGTAGTTATTACATGTGTCACTGAAATGCTCTATTCTGATTGGTCAATGGTGCCATTCAGTGGTCTGATATATCTGAATAACAACCACAATTCATATCAGACAGGTCATCGAGGTATTACAAGTCATCCTTCTTACTACTTGGATCACTGTGCGATCTCTACACGCACTAAGCATATAAAATAATTTAAACTCAAATCAATGTGTCTTTGCAAGTAGTCTTGTAATAAGCTGGATAATGAGCAGTCAGATGGACATTAGGCTATTAAATTACATTTGTCATAATTCTCAAAGGTCCACTCCCGATAACCATTTTATATAGTATAGCCATTATTCAAATAAATATTCAATATAGAAACACAGAAATCACTTGACTTTTCATGTAGAGCAGCATTTTGATTATGCAGCAGAAACACTATCAGTGTGAAAGCACAATTGAGCTTGCTGTTGTAGTTACGTTGTTGCTTTGCTTACAAACTGCTTGTCTGTACAGTTTGAAACAGGCCTAAATGTTAAGTACTGTAAATCAAATGCTTGCATACTGAGTCAAGGGACTTAATATTAAGTGCAGATGAGAATTCTTTGGATGAAATACTCCATTTTTAATTTAAACATCTATCTCATGGGCCTACTGAACTGCCATTGCCATATCTATTGAAATAATCACACAATCAAGAGAGGCATTTCAGGGTTGCTAGCTGTTCGAGTCCAGTGCTTCTTACAAATTGCATCACGAATTAGGACCCAAAGGCAGGAATGAGGCAAAAAATAAATATGTATTAAATAAGTAATACAACCAGGAAAAAACTAAACACTCAAGGGAGAAAACGACTAAAGAGAAAAAACAACAACAACGAACTTAAAACTGAAAAACAAATTAAAACCCAGACTGGAGACAGAGCAACAAAACACCAACTGAACAGGAGAACAAAATGATCCAACCAACACAAGTGGAAAAGGAGCACAATATATACAGGTAAAGCCATGAAGGTGAATACAATTAACATAACAAGGACTAAACAGGAAGAGTGATGAGGGTAACGAGGAGGCAGAGTCAGGAAATCACATGGCAGACAAACACAAAGCCATGGCAAACCACCATACTAAAACAGACACGAGTGCACATGGTGATGAAGGACCAAACACAGCCATGTGCACTCAGACAACACACAAAACTGACAGAAGAGCTCTTTGCAAGAGGACTGAACCCAAAGTCATGCGCTCACAAAAGACTGGACATTGAGCATGAGTGTCCAGATCCCAAACCAAACTAAGCTGAGTCAAGACCCTGACACCACGCTCCAAATATGAAAACACAAATGGAACATCAGTGTCAGGATCCTGTCTACACTGAAAACATTACTGACAAAATAACAGGATCCTGACAGTGCCACGCTGCCCTTCTGTAATGATTAATGGCACCCCTCCTGATCTGAGGTCATTTCAATACTTTCTATCCTGTTTCTAATGCTTTAAAGCAGAAATGTCTCATTTCTGCACCACTAGCATTGACATATGGAATTGCAAAAATAATCACTGTCTTCAAACAGCTTCAGAAAATTCCCCATCTTACAGCGGTAGTTCAAACTGTCAATATTGCTACGTCAGGCTGGACGGGACCATCAAACAAATGCCACAGAGTGCCAAAGTGCCACAGTGTTAAACTTTTAGGTGAAATCAACTTGTTTTTTATTATTTAACCTTTATTTAACCAGGCAAGTCACATAATTCTTATTTACAATTAAAAAAAAAATGGCTTAATTGTTGTAACCAAACCACACATATCAGCTTTATAGAAACCAAATTAAATTAGAATTATGTGGCTTTTAGTTTGTTTGTTTGCTTTGAGGCCATCTATATGCTAATGTACTGCTAAAAAAATCTCTGTTAGCAGATATACACGTTTAAAATATACACTCTTTTTTTCTCTTTCCGGGAAAACTGCACAAAAATATTGATGACTCATCTTGCAGTACACAAATTTTTCTATCATTCAAACGCTCTCTAGAATCATAATGTCCAGAGGGATGAGCCCTTCAATATGTCCCGCTTTAACTTCCCTTTGAAAATCCTAGGAAATACGTTAACATAGAACAGAAAACCACATTAAATTTTCAATTTCATGAGGCCTTTAGAGACTACACTGTGTCTGCGTTCTTAGAACCATTAAAACACATCCTGCAAATATAACCATCTCGCATGGATACCTAGAAAAAAGCCAATTAAGATTTGTTGTTTTCTCTTGCTTGACCCTGAAGATTCATTTTTAGATTTAACAATGGCCATATAATCTTGGTGCTCTTTACAAGTCGATGTCATCCCCTAGGCTGTTTATCTGCATGCAGATTGTAAAAAGACACGGGTTCTGTTTTAAAGGTCAGCGAGAGAGTCTGTGATCAGGATTGTGTTTTAAGAGCAGGAGGGTTGACCTGCCATAAAAGCAGAAGCGGGTGCCAAAGCACAAGGCTTTAACCCCTCGTAACCCCTTGACAAACTGTCAGTTGCGGAGTATTTAAATCAATAGAGGATTAAGAGGATGTCAGACCACTGCAAAACAAGTGTGCTCTCTAAATTTAGATGGACTTGGTCATGAATTGCACACAAAGCCAACGCTATAGGAACTGAGGTATTGTGGTATAATCATAATCTAGTGAATTTAAGTGAAGTTAGCCTAGGGCGGAAACAATCTCTGTCAGTTCACTGACAGTCTGATGCATGTTGCATAGAAAAATTGGAAGTACTTGCTCTGATCTGATTGGCTGGCTTAAAAAAGTTTCAGGAAATTAGAGTGCACAGGTTTTTATCAATCTGCCGGAAAAGCTTGTGTTTACAAGGCTCCGACCTGCTGTAACCTGCTATATAATTTTTGGGGAAGAGCAAAATCGCTGGATTTGCCAAAGTTTGTCGGGTTAGTGGCATCATATCTATAAAAGATATAAATAGTTTTGTTTGAGACGCATATTATCACGTTAACAAGATATCCACAAGCAAAATTGTATACTCCACGTTACATGTCGATCAAGCAATCCATGTCTATCTCAGTGGACAGTTAATGGCCAGAATAAGATGCGAAGTGGACCAGACTTTGTCAATAGTCACATTGCTGTCATTCGACAAATTCAATTACATGATGAAAAAAAAAATTCTCCCTTTATTCTGATGAACAAAATTACATTTTTTGGAGGAACTCACCCCATTGCACAAGTAGTTTCTTAAATAGCTTAAATGCATGGCAACCCATATAATTGAGAACCAACTGATATACTCCAAGTCTAGATAAACGTTTTAATGCAAAGAGGAACTTGACGATAGATTTGATTATTGCGACTGATAAACGCCCCCCATTTGTTTAACTTTACTAATTTGCTCTCAGCGCCCCCTGGCATCCTTTGAATGCCCCCTTTGATTACCCCTAAGCAGATTGTGTAATCATACAGAATGCTACCTTTGTAAAACCTAGCTTTTATTGTCACTGTCATGAGTCAGCAAGTCAGTCTACTTCTATGCATGTCTGTTTGATTTATCAGTGGTGCGAGTCATGTCTTCAACAGCCACTATTGTGAGCCATGCTAATTCTCAGCTATTCCAAATGGCATCGTCATTGATTGATTTTAGTTTAACAAATGAGTCGAAAGTATAAAAACCTACACAAAAACCAACTCATCATTGTCCCATTGAAAGAATACAGGGATCTGTGTTGTCAAATGGAGGAATGGCTCTCGTTAAGTCTCAAAGCCAGTGTCTGTGACTTATTGGAAATCAACAAAATGAATGTGGTGATCACAGTAAACATCACAGGCTACCAATAGATCTCTGCAGATTAATGAGCTGTTTGACATATCAAGCTTTGGTGTCCACCACATTTGATTCATATGTTAAAGCTGAATGTGTTATATTGAAGTGACCATGTTAAAAGAACTCCTTTCCCAGCTTAACATGAAGAAGGATCTATATGCCATCTATTGGCAGGTTACAATATGGTGTCTGACATGAGAACATTGACTACACCAATGTTTGGGGCAGGGCTATCTGTTTTCCTGACCCGGTTTAAATTCAATCATAATTTGTACTGTTCCATTTGATGACGCTAGTGGCATGGAAATTGAATACTTCAGCTTTAAGGTGTGCATTATTTTATCCATAATTTACTTGTTACGTACATCTTTTGTTGTTATAAATTATTGATGAGCTGCAGTCTCTAGTTTGGCATTTTGATGGCTTGTAAGCCTGTGAGGAGGGACTGACCTTTCACAGGAACATGCATGTGTCACCTGGAGCATTGCACCTGAATGTCTCCTGATGACCAGCCTGTAGCTAAATGTGTCCTTTTCTATCAAGTTTGATTGTTGTTCAAGTCATAAAACGATTTGTCACACTTGAAGGTGAGGTGGATGTTTTGATCCTTTTATGTGTCTTTGGGATAGTGCACAGTATTTTCAGATAAAAAAAATGGTACGCTTCACTTTTTAAATGTACGTTTTAGTATAAATTTGATAACAAAACAATAAACATTTTTGTTCTGTTTTGTATTTTTTTTTTTTTTATTGTAATTTAAAAGTAAAAATAATTAATTGTTCCTGCAACAGGTGTCAATTTTTTCTACCAATTTCATTCTACAATCTACAATGTCCTAAACTCTGCTGCTGACTGTCCTAAGTAACATCTGCGTGTGCAATGTCTGTTTATAATTGTGTGGCTGCAGATGTTTTAAAGGCTTTTTGCCCTTTTTTGTCGTGTTTTGCTTTATGTGTCTTTGTCTTCCCAGGCTTCATGGACTCGACCTGAGAAACACAAGGTAGGGCAACTAAACACATAGCCAGGTTGTTCACTAATTGTAGAGAAGCCCTTCCTTACCACAGAACATCAAGTGTTGGCTCTTTTCTACCCTCCAAATCCCGTAGAACTCATAGACACTACACATTTAGTGAAATTTCCTCCCCAGTATAAAAACAGTTGTATCATTTCCATTTTTATTGTGTAATCTGCCATTATTTTCTCTAATAGCTTCCTTAAACAGAAATAGTGACAATCCTATTAAATCTTTCTTAGATGTGAAAACTATTTGAAAGTAACTACTTCTCATTAGTAGAATAGCTGAGAATAACTTTTTTCTTTCCAGATTTCCAGGGGTTGTTAGAACAGGTGTTTCAAGGGTTGAAACATGTCAGGTGCTTCTTTAAAGTATGAGCCAACACTCAATGTTCTCCCTTGGAGTCAGACAGGGTAATGTAGCGGCACTGAAGAAGACAGTGACTCACATATAACCAACTCTAGCTTTATAGAGCACAAACTATCCCAGTGCTTCTGTTAACATTAATAGACTAAACCCTCACTGGTTAAACTTATTTTAAACTTCATTTAACTTCTGTGATATGACATATTTGAGTTTGGATATTCAATTGAAAAAAAAATAAAAAATACTTTGGGGCGGGGCGTAATATTATTGATTGGTTTGTGAAAAGTGGGCTTCCATACCAGAATTTAAGTTTGTTATTTAAAACCGGATCGGACCGTTCAGACTGAGACACATTCCGAAAGAAAACAGATATTAATCTGATGTCAAACCACACATGAAAGCGGTTTGAACCTTTTTTGTTTTCTTTGAGACTACAAATAAACTAACTAAACTAACTAAAAAACCTCTTTGGTGACTGAACAAAGCTTTAGTGACATTAGCGGAATAAAGTCATAAGGAAGTGCATGTTATTTACATTTTGATTCAAGATTACAAAGTTTGAAATATCGTGCATGATGAATCATTCTCAATCACAATAAGACCAGAAACATGCATTAAGAAAGTAAATAGGCCTCAATTTTGATTTTATGTTGAATGTTATACTAAGAGCAAGTATTGATTTTAAAGCCTTTGCTTGACTTTAAAATGTAGACTTTCTGTTTTTTACTTGCTTTGCTCAGTTGTCAAAGACAAAATTCATCAGTGTCTGCACAGTTGATTAAGAATGATTCAGATGCATATGGATTGTGTAGGAAGGTCTGTTTATCTGATCTGCTGAGATGAAAGGCCACAATTATGGGATTGCCCACACATCACGTCATGTTTTTTAATCCTCTGGAGTAGAGATAAAAAGCAGCACGCCTTGTTAACTGTGCATTATTTCTTCCAAGACAAAGACGTTACTGCATCAATAGTTTTTGAATAATTTGCAGTTTCTTCTCTCCAACTTGAATGATGTCAGAAAGTAGGGCATTGAACAAATTTAATTAGCACATCTGGAATGCCCACTGTCTGGATGTTTATTGCTTCAAAACTTCCTCAGGGGTAACA
This sequence comes from Moxostoma hubbsi, assembly GCA_032164185.1. Taxonomy (NCBI): domain Eukaryota; kingdom Metazoa; phylum Chordata; class Actinopteri; order Cypriniformes; family Catostomidae; genus Moxostoma; species Moxostoma hubbsi. Next base: position 4,290,703 of record JAVLUX010000151.1, on the reverse strand, counting down.
ATTTTTCAGCATGTACTGCATCAATCCAAGCTGGGCCATTTTTATCAAAAGTTCAGATTTATCCTGCTCCGAGTTTAGACACATTGTCATGGATCTTGTATTTCTCAAGTGCTCCTCCAGTTTTTTGTTAGTGTGAAATGAGTCATTCAATTTAAGCACAGGAACCCGCTTTGCTCGCTTTTCTCCAACATGTGACAGCCAGTGCCAACTTTTTTCTTTTGGTCTCTTTGGACTCCTGAGTAGGAGTGCACAATACTACATTTTACAAATCAACTTGTCAGTGAGTTGCCTGATTGACAGTAAACTAAACGGTCTTAAAGAAGTCCTATATAATGGTCGTGGCAGGCCACTTGAAACAAAGTAGAGAGTGACACAATGGCCGAAGACGTGACACAGCTGGCAAAGATGGAATGGATATGGCTGAAGCAGCGCACAGAGGATGAATTTATTGACCCAACTTTCCCGAGAGGTTTTTACCTTGCAAACTGTCCAACAGCTAAAGCACAGCATGCTATTTGAAGTGCCACTGCTAAAAGTTTTATTTATAAAATAGTCTATTATACTCATCTAGTTGACCATACTGACCCATCCTTGGTCCTGAGCTAGTCCTGAGTCTTCAGTTAATTTCTTCTGTGCAAAGGGCTTGAGTGAAAAGTCTGATTTTATTTTGCCATTGCTCACTGTCTGTCTGCTCTTTAAAGAGAAACAGATGGGCAGAATGGGAATTCCTGCATTATCTATTAGGCTAGATAAGATGCACACAGGTACGTGATTGCTTTTCAGTGCAAGGACTAAAGCCTCTCTCTCTCTCACAGAAATGTTCTAAGTCTTCCCCTCACTTTCTGTTTTATGCTAAATTTGACAACACAAGAGGAAGTGGAGGCACAAAGTGATTCGGCAGATGAATTCAAGGTTAACGTTCAAAGAAACAGCAGTGCCAACAGCAGCTTTATATGTGAGCGACCCTCCCTAGAACATATAAAACAATAGAGAAGCTGCATATGCAGCTTACTGTCAATTACTATGCAACAGGAGGGGAATCAGTTGACAGCCCTGCATACTAACAGCCCTCTGAACGTGAAGCACAAGCAGGATGGAATTTATGGTCGAGACCCTGGTTGCTACTTAAAGCACTCAATCCTCAGATCGTGACTAAGCCAGCGCACCTTTAAATCAAGTTGGTGAATTGATTGAATTTCTGAGCTGCATTCACTCCATTCCTCTCCGCAGTCAAATTTCTCACTGACCATTGAACTGGCACTTTATAAATGAATTGCCACTGCAGATTTCTGAAACATCTTATTTCTTAGCTGTCTTCGCATGCTCTGGTTCTGTCTATGCCACTGATGAAAGGTGCATGCTAATAAGCACGTTTTACAGCAGCATTGCCATCCATATGTAAATCGCTTGAAGAAAAATTAAAATAACAAACAGAGCAGGTTGCTTTGAATTATTAGTTAATCAAAATGGTCTTGTCATATTTCATTCTTTGTATGTGCTGCCTTCTTTGTGCATATGCATGCAATTACACCATTTTCATGCAGGAAAGACATGGTATGCTCTGCTAAGCACGGATCGATATTGTCCAATATTGAATCTGAAAAATTTAGTGCTCTTTTATCCTCCTCTCTCAGGCTCATATTATTAATTCTGCTGCATTGAATACTGCATATGAATGTTGATTTGGCTTATTTAAAGTAACGAGAGCTACTCTTTTCGACCGTAATTGTCCTGTAACCTTTGGAAGTGATTAGGTATCCGTGTGCTCATGGCCGATGGCTTTGGTGTGTGAATGAAGGAGCAACTCATGTTTGTTTGTTGAGTAATGTAGTGTCAGCTGGCATGACTAATAAATCTATTTAAACGTGTCATGGAAGAGGCTGCGCTCTCTGAGTAACATAGGTCACATTATGCAAGTCAGTTGCACTTAGTCAATTAATTTTCTTGTAAATTATATGAGAGTGTCATTAATCTGAGAAGTTCCGTTAGATTTTTTCTTTTGAAGATTATCAAGTTGAACTTGCATGTGTCATACGCTAACATATGATTAGCATAGCTATAATGTACATATGTCAACACAGATTAATGATGTGAATTTGTTTATTCTGAAAGCTGGTCTGAAGGTATCCATACTTGGTTAAGTTACATGTTTTACTGTTCTACTCCACACCACCTCCCCTATTTGAGTCCATTCCTGGTACCTTTGCATTATAAATGTGGAGGAGAAGATGCCAACTTCAATGTTTAATTGTCTGTTTAATGGATTTACTATCAAAACCTTACATGCACAGGACAGCACTTGCATTTTCTTTGCTTTGTATGCAGTGCTAGAGACTTGGAGAATGCAAGCTGCTCTTTGCAAGGCAATTTATTCAAGACAAGGAGCTCTGAGAAAGTCTTGTACTTTGCATCATCAGTAACAGTTCACTTCCTTGTGTTAGGACGGATTGCTTTCACACTAGTTGCGAAACATACAGGTATTCAGATGAACACCTTGTCAAGAGATCTCTGGTGCAGTTTCTTTGGGCAAATTTAGAAAAATGCTTTCCAAGATTCCCTAAGGTATTCCTTTTGTTAATTAGATTTTTTAAGTTAATATTTTAGTCTAATATTCCATTTGGTTTGAAATTGTCCTTTGTGAGTACAATCTCCATTGAAGGTAATTGAAAATGTGCTGGAACCCTGGCATTCCCTGCAACCAATCAAAGCAAACTCTGATGTCAATCAAACTCACATCTACACAGAAAGTGCTAGTGTGACATGACCTGACAGAGCCATTCATGTAGATGCATACACAACCCCCACCCCCCTTTTACACCCCAATCCTGGTCCAATGAAAAGACAATCACTTGCCCACCCTAAAAATAAAAATGTCCCTCCAAAGATCGCTTCTTAGTACTGGGCCTGTTCCAAAGCCTTATTTCCATCCTTTTTTAAGTTTGAACGTTCCAGTCCCCATTCATTGTTATTGTACCCAAAAGAGTGACCAGTACATTCTTCAGAATTCCCTCTTTTGTCTTCCATGGGAGAAAGAATGTCATACAGGTTTGAAACTACATGAGGTCGAGTAAATGACACTTGGGTGTACTGTTTCTTTAAGGACCCTCTAGTTTCCCTAGCACTGTAGAGGCCTGCACAGAGTGCAGTTGTCTCAAAACGCATTTAAAAAAAAATTAATGCCTATTTATTTTTTCATTAATTGCAAACCTGACCCGAAGTCATACTTATAAAACTGACCCGAACCCGACCGAAACCCAGCGGTTTGTTGGGTCCCGTTGGTCCAGTGTCGAGTTGCAAACCTCTATAGCACTGCCATAGGGATACCTTTGTAAGGTTGACTGATTCCCCTGTATATTTCACACATGCATGATTTCTCACTGTATCTCTTTGTCTTTCTCTAGAGTCTGGATGGTAATGTGATTGTACGCAGTGATGCCCGTGTGTCCTCTCTGACTCTGAAGTATGTGCAGTTCACTGATGCTGGCCAGTACCTCTGCACTGCCCGCAACTCCATTGGGCAGGACATCCAGAGCATGTACCTGGAAGTGCGCTGTAAGTTAAACATGAAACTTTGCTTTGTGTTTTTTGTTTTATTTGGTTATCTTCAGAGCAAATACAGTATGTCAACGTCATGGTGTCATATACGCTTTCTGGATTTCATGACCTTTTGGGCATTTTTTTCACAACAATGCAGACTCTCTGCATATGAACTGCAATAAAATACAAAATGAAAAACCTGTCCTGACATTCTTAAAACTAAATTTCAAAGCTAATGCTTTTTATTTGATCAGATTAGGTTTAATCCATTTGGTTTAGTGCACATTTGTGCTATTTTGCCTGGTAGAGAATTACAGTAAAGTTATTTTCATCTGGTTTCACACTTTGAAGCATTCCCAGAATCTAATTCTGAAATGGGGAGGTGAGGGTTTGAAGTGCAATGAAAGTCTATTTGGATAAATTTTTCTTGCCACAAAATCAAGTAAACTTCTCCAGTCCTGAGATAGCATCAGAATGTGCAACTGATAGAAATTGTGTGGAAATGCAGTTTGCCACAGTCAGACTTGTGAGTAATCAGGTTCTTGCTTGAATGCATGGAGTGTTTTGCAGCAATTAGGGATTATAAAAGGTGCTTTGTCTGCTTCAGATGATCCGAGATGAGATTGTTCAATTCTAGTACTGCCAACTGTTTGCAGTCCAGCCAAAAGTCTTTGCTTGTGTTTGTAGAGGAGGCAGTAACCATGTAGCTACCTACCTAACTGTATATTTATTTTATTTACTTCCTTTTCATTCAAGAAAGTTGTTCTGAGTTGTTTGTTTATTTGTTTGAGTCTAGTGCAGGCAGCCAGTTGGCAAAGTTTAGATGTTTACTAACATCAGCACAGAAAGCACGTTTTGCTCAAAATCGCATATGAAATGATCAGGAAGCAAAATGACCTGCATCATAAATCATTTCAAGGCTTAAAGGAATCGATCTCCCATAGTCATCATTGCTAGGCTGAATGTTGGAGCTGCTCTTTTCCATTCAACCAAAGTAGATGCAACAAAAACACTTATCTCATTCTCGCTTGTGTTCAATTAAAAAACGTTTTGAACTAGTTATTCTGTTTTTTGACTGCAAACAACAGTTCATGTTACATTGGTTCATGTTTCCAATCGCAGTGCAACAAGTTTGAAAAACATGATCACGAATGAGATTTCAGAGCTATGGCAGAGGGGGAAATTATCAGTGTATAACTACTTTTGTTCTTTTGTCATTTTTGTTCCTCACACAAAGCTATTGAATGCCTTCAGAAGACTTGAAATATACCACGCAAGTTAGATGGGCTAGTAGTGCTTTTTTGTCTTTTTATGGAGCTTGGCAGTATACAGTAAATCCCTGTCTATTTTTCATATGGCTAACAGAAGCTCAGATATTCTCCCAACAACCTCCTTTTGTGTTTCAAAAAAATAATACAGTGTTGGAACAACATGGGCATGATGAACAAGTTTATGATGAAGTAACCCATTAAATTTCCAGATATTTATTTCAGACACTGTTGTGATAAAATGTTACAGTTTATTTAATCCAAAGAGAGAGATTACGTTTGTGCTGCCCACTTTATCTTAGCAGTAGTGTTGCAGGCTGTGGTCCTGAGATAAGATAAGCAAGGTATATGTGTCTTAGTGTTGCAGTTTTATAGGAAGTGTGATGACTCCACTGTGTCTATGACTCTTGGGGTGGGAAGTTTAGTTAGCCATGGTGAGCATCAGGGGGGCAACACTCCACTTTAAGCTGATAGCCTATAGATATATTGAGAGACAATAGATGTTTGACTCGAGCTACTGGCTGCTCTGTAATAGCTAATACCAGAAATAGCAATTCTGAAAGGTTGTTGGATATGCATGGCAGACCAGAGGGGAGGATGGTTATTGTATGCCAGCTGGCAGCCTTTTCTGTGCCAGTCAGTCTTTCTCCAAAACAGTGCGAGGGTTGTTATAGTTTTATATTTTTAATTTAGTTTTTATTTCTAAATAATTTTTTTATTTTGCTTTCAGTTTTTATTAGTTTTCATTAGTTTTCACTCTGCAACTGTTAATTTAGGTTTCGTTTTTTTTCCGTGTTTTTTCGTATTCGAATATTATTTTTATTTTAGATTTGTTTTAGTATTTTAGGGCTGTCAAATTTAATGCTTTAACTGATATTATTTAAATATAGTAAATTACATAACATTTTTACATTTCTTCATCACTACCTAGTGATTTTTTTTTTCATCCTTAATAAAGGCAGGTTGGTTTAAAATTGCTTTAAGTTTTATAATATACAAGTATCAAGAACTAAAATTAATTTAATGTTATTTTTATTTTGTATGTTTTGCAATCATGAATATGTATTTTAGTTTAGCTTTTTTCTTTTCAATTACAATAGTTTTTATTTCAATTATTGAATTTTTCGTTTTAGTTTTTGTTATCATTAATAACACTGAACAACACTTTACTGACACTGAGATTGCATGAGTTTACATATAGACTCTCAAAACTATATTTGCCTATTCAAAAGAAAAATGACAATGTAAGAAAGCCATGATTACATGAGATTTGAAATCATTATTCTCTGCTTTTGACCTCAAAACATAAATGGCCATATACACAACAGTTCCTCATACTGTATAAGCGCTTAAGAATGCTAAATTGTAGTAATGTGCAAAAATTCTACCTGTGTGGAAAGGTTATTGCTTAAACTCTTTATGACCTTAACCTGATAAAACAAAACCGTTTAAGGCATTGACCTTACACGTTTTCGCCTTAAAATTGTGCATGTAAACATGCTCACTGTCTTTAATCGCAGATGCTCCAAAGATCCAGGGCCCTGCTGCTGTGTTCTCCTGGGAGGGGAATCCAGTTAATATTACATGTGAGGCTCTAGCTCACCCAGGTGCCTCTGTTTCGTGGTTCCACAATAACCAGCTTCTACCCAGCTCCAATACCACCAACGTCAAGATCTACAACACACCCACAGTCAGCTATCTGGAGGTACCGCTCATCACCCAAACTCATCAGTCATTAGATGCCTCCCCATTAAAATGTCAACACTATAGACGGGGTTGACACTTATAATTGCTTTCTGAGGTCATTTTCTGTATACTTCGGCACTCAGACATGTAGCGCCTGTAAGCTGTCAACAGCTTACAGTCAAGCTTATTAACTACATTCATTGGAGGAAGAATTGTTATTTTGTTTATTTATATTAATAATTTATTTATTGAACAACTATTTATTGAACATTGATGGCCATAAATGACTTAACTTTGGGTCTCTAAGAAACACCCCTTGTGGTAAAATCACTATATTGCATCCCTGTTAAAAATGAACATCTTAAACCAAAACCAAGTTTACCTGGTTTAAGCTGGTCTAGATGATCTCACAGCCTGACCAAGCTGGTTCTCAGCTGGTTTAGCCCAAAATTGTCCAGCAAATACACCAGCCTGATCATGCGAGGAGACTAGCATAGGCCAGCAAACCAGTTTATGCTGTAATTTTCAACAGAAATTACCTCACAAGGTTTAATTATTTAATGTTCAGGGTACTGTGTGTATGTGTATGTGTATGTATGTGTATGTATGTGTGTGTGTGTGTGTGTGTGTGTGTGTGGGTGTGTGTGGGTGCGCGTGCGTGCGTGTGTGTATTTTGTTTTTGTTTTTTGCTATAAATGTTCTCTGTGTCAGTCTCTCTGTTCCTGTGGCACATTATTTTAAGCTGCTACAGCTAATGGAGCAAGTAGTCTTCCATTCTCTCTCTCCCCCTCTCTCTCTCTCTCTCTCTGACTCGCCCCCCACCCCCCCTTGTTCTTTACCACTCAATAATTATTGAGGTAAATAACAGAATAACAGATCACTACAATTGCCATGGTGATAAGCTTCCCTTAACCAGCCACACAAGGAGCAAAAATATGTGTCAAACTAGGTCAGTCAGAAGAGAGGTGGTGTCTTTACTTTGCCTTTTTGTCCAACAGGTCACTCCGGAGTCCCAGAATGACTTTGGCAGCTACAACTGTACGGCCACCAATGTCATCGGCACAGAGTCAAAGGATATCATTTTGATTCAAGCAGGTCTGTGAACATTGAGAGTAGGGATGTCACAATGTGAATGTTTGATGGTACGACCTATTATGCAACAATTAAAACCTCCACAAACATATCACAACTTAAGTTTCATTGCAGCATTCATTAAGACATGCAGTTAACATATATATTCCTAAATTTAACTGAAAACAATTGAATACAAGTATTTGTTTTTAAGTTACTGCAATTTTCTCTATCTGCCTTCTGACACCAAAACGAACTATACCTATTCAACAAAAAGTATGTATACCCTTTCAATAAGTAAAAATTAAAGTAAATTTAAATTAAAAATAAATAACCCAAAAAATGCAAACAACTATAAATGTATCCATATGTTTAAAATAAAATTTTGTCAGGCTAGGCAAACCTTCTTTCTTCATTCAGTAATCTAACGATCAGCCAGATAATCACAGCACTTTTACACTCACTGAAATCTTATTCAAGTAGGAAAAAATATTTGGAGGCATCGCATTCACAATATAAAGCTGAATATAAATATAATCCTCTTTTAAACTTAAAATAAACAACTCTTCAGATTTACAGTTTCAATTCAGTGTTTGATTTTAACAAAGGTAAGTAGTACACTACATATAATATTTGCTGTGTTTGTCAAATTATTACCTTCATCTGGGCATGAATCTCTGGATGGTGATCCCTCAGGTGCTGGAACATTTTAGATGTTTTCACCGCTTTTGCTGGCAATTTTCATCTGCACGTTTTGCATACTGGATACCCGTCTTCAACAACTCCTGTGTCATTTTTTTAGATGGACAAAATGCTCCAAATAGCTGATTTAATTTGCTTCTTCGGCGGATATAACTCCGGGAGACTGCGTTGTTCTTGTATATTTTCATTTTGAGAGTTTCACCTGCACTGAAAGTTCACGTTCTGCACGCGGCCCCGCCTTACCTAGACAATCACCTCGTGAACTCCGTTACCATAGTAACAGCCTCACAGACCAGCCAGGCAGAGGGCAGGACACATGCGCAGCATAAGTAGTTAGACCCACACCGAAAGACTCATTTTCAGTAACATTTTTTAAAATAGACAACATGGTTGTTTTTTTCTGGTTTTTAGCCATAGCGTCCAAATTATTATGGTTTAATAACTGTAACCATTTTAATCGTGGTTAATTGTGAAATCGGGTAATCGCAGCATCCCTAGCTGAGAGGAAGAGATACAAATGAAAAATGAATTACAGTTTTCCCTTGGGAACTTGTTAAAGCACTCTAAATCTCCCTGCTGTTGTACAAGTGGAGGTTATCATTAGATGTTCATACAGAGTTTTTCACAAAGAGGGTCTTCAGAGGGTTTGAAATGAAATATGAAATATTAATATACTCACCGTCATTTTGTTACAAACCTATATGACTTTCTTGCGTGGAACACAACAGAAAAAATATTTGGCAGAATTTTAGCTTCAGTCACTATTAACTTTCATAGCGTTAAAAAAAGATGAAAGTGAATGGTGACTGAGAGGGGAATTCACTAAGAATGAAAGCACCAGTTTTTTGCAGATCAGGCAAAGGCGCAAACACGCCCACAAAATCCCTGCTGAACGCAATTTGGACACGCAATTCTGATCTTGTGTGCCGATATAATACGGGGGATGTCGCAGACCACTGCAGTTGACAAAGCCTGCCTGGACTGGATCACTGTGATCCAGATACCTTAATCATCTCTTATACATGCCGAAATTGCGCTTTACTACACCGCACATCTGGATATATCTAGGTTATAACACTCTTTTCCATCATTTGATGATTATTTGATGAGTTACCGCTATGATCAGCTGCAAATGTTCACAAGCTCACATGTTCACATGTTTTAGCGCCTTTCATTTGGTGGTAATAATCTAAGCAATTTTTGTGAATAAAGTGCAATCTACAATGAGCCTTAATTAACATATAAAGAGTCATGTTTGCACAGAAAGGAATGTTAATGACTTCATTTAAATTCTCAAGACACAAAGCAATTTCAGTGCTGATTGAGCCTGCTAAAAAAGATTGCGGGTGGTTAGTGAATAAGAAGTAGGTTTTTGTGCAAAAGTGGTGCAACTGTTGAGTGAATCTGCCCCTGAGGCTAGCGTTCTGCCTAACATCTCCTTACTGTGTTTCATGGAAGAAATTTTTTTTTCTTCCATGAAACAACACCGGTACATGATGACCGAAACACATCTAAATTCCCTCTAAGTACTTATTTATAATCCACAAGGTATGCAAAAGGTAAATCACCCCTAGACAGAGCTGCTTCAGATCAGAGCCTGCTCTTGTATTTTTTAGGCTGAGACTCTTGGGTAATAAAAACAGCAGGGATATAATTTTCAGGCTGCTGTGCAGATGGTTAAATGCAACGCTGCCTTAGATATTTTTGGTGCCCTGTAAAGTGGGGCATATATTAAATGGTGTGGAACTCTGTGAAGATTATTTAGACTAAATGCAATGGATAGAGCAAAAGTGACGCCTCTTCCCTACCTCACAGGCTTTAGAGCATCCACACTGCCACAATGCCAATTTATAGATTCAGCACTGGTGGTATGGGGGGTTTGGGTGTTGCTGGGTATTTAAAAAAGGCTAGTTTTATTGTGTAAAAGCGCTCTGTAACAATACGGGTTATAAGGGGTCACGTCATTAATTTTTCTTATTATTTATTTTGTTCCCCTGAGGTCCACTTTTTTGTGTCACATTTTAGTTTTTCATGCCCATTTTCTACCTTCTGTCTGACTAGTACAATTAAATGTAAATGTTCTCTTCATATGTAAAATGAGCACTTTGCTACACATTTTAAAGCACTGCAGCTTTATTGATAAGTCCAGTAAACAGTAGCTGTTACCTCCCCCATACTACAATAACAACCTCTTTGCAAAGTCTGCATTCAATTTTGACAGGTTCAAAAAACAATCCATATTGAAATGTGCTACTCAGGTTGTTAATATGAAATGTTGAAATGCACCAGGACCTGTTTCAAAATAAATATGCACACAGCCAGGAACAGCACTATGTTGGATAGTTCCACATTTAACCCATATTTAACCCTTGTCATTAGTTTATCATTCATTTTATTACCTCACTTGTGACTGGCCGGTACAAGTTTCTCATCACTCATAAGGTGTGATTGACGTGTAAATATGGACAGATGTATTCATCAATGCAGGCACAAGTTGTAGATGTTCAGAAAGAGCCATTTTTGCGGCTTAGTTTGGAGTCATGAATGTTACATTATGTTTTCATAGTTCAATGAATTGAGTCCTCAAGATTTGACCCCGTTAAGCAATATCTTGGTTTGTCTTCAAGATATTTGACTTCTTATTTTCCTCATTGTCTTTTTTGTGGTGTCCTGCTTGTGTATAGTAGTTACTTTTTAATGTTTGCCTATGTGTGTGCGATTATGTGTATTTGTGTGTTCTGTAGATGTGCCTTCGGCCCCCTCTATCGAACGCGTGGAGCCGTATTCCAGCACAGCACTTTTGGAGTTTGATGAGCCTGCCTCTAGTGGAGGAGTGCCCATCCTCAAGTACAAGGCTGAGTGGAGGATAGCAGGCCAAGACTGGACTGACAGAGAGTATGACGTTGAGGATGGTAAGTGTCCAACACACACATTACTCTATAATAACATTTATTGCAAACTGGAAGCAATGGAGAGAGAAAGCAAGATAGGCTTTTGGGAGACTATAAAAGCTTTTTCTCATTTATGTGAAGGTTGAACTTGGTTTCATTGCATTGTGTTACTGAAGTGACAGGAAATTCTAAGATTAATTTATTAGAACTAGGATTTTAGCACAGCCATTTTGAGAAACATGCATGATGCCTTGTTCAAACAGAGCGATTTAATCTCAGCAAGTGGATGTGTTGTTGGTCGCTAGTACGTATTAAAATGTGGGCTACACAATTTTCTTCACCAATACTTTTTCAAGTGAGATCTTTATTATAATGAGTGGCACATATATATATATATATATATATATATATATATATATATATATATATATATACAGTGCATCCGGAAAGTATTCACAGTGCTTCACTTTTTCCACATACTGTTATGTTACAGCCTTATTCCAAAATTAATTAAAATCATTATTTTCCTCAAAATTCTACAAACAATACCCCATAATGACAACATGAAAAAAGATTGTTTGAAATTTATGAATTTATTACAAATAAAAACGAAAAAATCACATGTGCATAAGTATTCACAGCCTTTGCCATGACACTCAAACTTGAGCTCAGGTGCATCCTGTTTCCACTGTTCATCCTTGAGATGTTTCTACTACTTGATTGGACATGATTTGAGAAAGTACACACCTCTCTATATAAGCTCACACAGTTAACAGTGCATGTCAGAGCACAAACCAAGCCATGAAGTCCAAGGAATTGTCTGTAGACCTCCGAGACAGGATTGTATCAAGGCACAGATCTGGGGAAGGGTACAGAAAAATGTCTGCTACATTGAAGGTCCCAATGAGAACAGTGGCCTCCATCATCTGTAAATGGAAGAAGTTTGGAACCACCAGGTCTCTTCCCAGAGCTGGATGCCTGGCCAAACTGAGCAATCGGGGGCGAAGGGCCTTAGTCAAGGAGGTGACCAAGAACCTGATGGTTACTTTGACAGAGCTCCATTGTTTCTCTGTGGAGAGAGGAGAACAATCCAGAAGAACAACCATCTCTGCAGCACTTCACCAATCAGGCTTATATGGTAGAGTGGCCAGACGGAAGCCACTACTCTGTAAAAGGCACATGACAGCCCACCTGGAGTTTGCCAAAAGGCACCTGAAGGACTCTCAGACCATGAGAAACAAATATTGAACTCTTTGGCCTGAATGGCAAGCGTCATGTCTGGAGGAAAACAGGCACCGCTCATCACCTGGCCAAATACCATCCCTAGAGTGAAGCATATTGGTGGCAGCATCATGCTGTGGGGATGTTTTTCAGCGGCAGGAACTGGGAGACTAGTCAGGATTGAGGGAAAGATGAATGCAGCAATATACAGAGACATCCTTGATGAAAACCTGCTCCAGAGCGCTCTGACCTCAGACTGGGGCGAAGGTTCATCTTCCAACAGGACAATGACCCTAAGCACACAGCCAAGATAACAAAGGAGTGGCTATTGGACAACGCTGTGAATGTCCTTGAGTGGCCCAGCCATAGCCCGATAGACTTGAACCCGATTAAACATCTCTGGAGAGATCTGAAAATGGCTGTGCACCGACGCTCCCCATCCAACCTGATGGAGTTTGAGAGGTCCTGCAAAGAAAAATGGGAGAAACTGCCCAAAAATAGGTGTGCCAAGCTTGTAGTATCATACACAAAAAGACTTGAAGCTGTAATTGGTGCCAAAGGTGCTTCAACAAAGTATTGAGCAAAGGCTGTGAATACTATATATATATATATATATATATATATATATATATATATATATATATATATATATATATATATATATATATATATATATTAAAAAGACCCTTTCATTGGTGATATTGTCTGGCAAGCATGAAATGTGTTGCAGAGTTAACTGAAAATAGAATGTGCAAATGTGGGAAAAGGAGAGGGTTCACTTGAATGCTAAATAAGAGTGCTTGGAGCAGTTGTCACAAGCTGACATGTGCTCTGTTTGTCTGTGGGTGCTGTCTGTCTCTCAAGGGGGAGATGTCAGTTAGCTCATTGCTGACAGCCCGCTCGCTCTGCCAGACCTCCTTGGGACATGCATCAGAACAAGCCACGCACACATGCACTTAAATGCAGCCTTTCATGAAGCAGTCTCTCAAACAACTACATGCTCGCATCCCTGCTCAACCAGTGTCTTTTTGATCACTCAACCTTTTGTCAGTCTGTCACGTATGCATATGTCTGGTTTATGATACAGTGCAGTCATAAGAAGAGCGAAACAAAAGATACCAGATTTATCCAAATTTGTTGAGTGGCTGCAAAAAAGTACAAGCAGCTGCCATAGATGATGTCCGATTTAAGAATTGTTCTTTTGAACCAGTTTATTTGAATGATTAATTCGAAATGGTTTACAAAGAGTTCATAATCATAAACTGTCAGGGTGAACTGAAACTACAAAGTGGGTGACATGATGGAAACATTAACATATTTTGACATTAATGTAGGCTAGATTGGGTTTCCCGAAGCTCCGTAAGTAGAACGTTAGTTGCGCGTAAGTAGTAATATATCTCTACGGCACATTTCCTAAAACCATTGTTATCTATGTTACACCTACTGTAAAATCATCCATAAGTTAATGAGAGCTTTCCACAACTTATAAGTCCATTATGTGCAACTTGGAGTAGTTAAATGCAGCGCTAATGCCCATCATTGTAATCATGATCTTGCATCTGTTCCTGTAATCATGTGCATCTGTTAAAGAAATATTGTGTGTTCAATACAAGTTAGGCTCAATTAACAGCATTTATGGCATAATGTTGATTACCGCAAAATTTACATTGACTCATGCCTCCTTTTCTTTAAAAAAAAGAAAAGAAAATGAGGGCCTACGTAGCTCAGTGATAAAGATGTAGGCTACCACGCCGGAGTTCGTTAGTTCGAATCCCAGGGTGTGCTGAGTGATTCCAGCCATGTCTCCTAACCAACCAAATTGGCCCGGTTGCTAGGGAGGTTAGAGTCACATGGGGTAACTTCCTCGTTGTTGCTATAATGTGGTTCGTTCTTGGTGGGGCGCGTGGTGAGTTGGCTGTGGATGCCGTGGTGGGTGGCCTGCAGCCTCTACACGCGCTATGTCTCCGTGGCAACGCGCTCAACAAGCCACGTGATTAGATGTTCGGGTTGATGATCTCAGACGCGGAGGTAGCCGGGATTTGTCTTCCACCACCTATATTGAAGTGAATCACTACGTGACCACGAGGACTTAAAAGCACATTGGGAATTGGGCTAATTTTTGAAGGATTTAAAGACAGAAATGTAAAGCTTATAATTTTAAATACCATTTCAAGGATTTAAACCATAACAAAGGAATTGCAACTCTATTGGCCTGGAGCACTTCCGATATCATTTCCAGATCCTTTAACTAAGGCTATGAATTAACATATTTTCTCAAGGAGCATTAAACATTACCTGAAGTAACCTATCCAGACGTGTTGTTGATACTGAGCATATACGTGAGAAAGGTATTGTATCGTAGTTCAGATGCTCACAATATTTCATCAGCAGAGAGATCGGGAATATTGGATCGCTACTGTTATAATCAATGAAGCCATTCAGTTAAGCTGTCTGCTTGACCTCCGGACAAGTTAAGGATGTCTTTTTTTTGGGTTTCTAATTTGTAAGACATTTTGGATAAAAGCGTCTGCAAAATAACAAACTGTAATATGTAATATGACTTGCGTAGCTTTATTTATTATGATGGGAGCGATCTATAGTCACTTTTAGAGCTCTACCTCTTACATTTAGTTGGCATAAATGTCATTCACCTACCAGAGATAAGATGTGTGCTACAGTTGTTAGTACTGCTCATGTCTAGTTTTTCTAAACACTTTAATTTCTCTTAGTTCCAGGCATCCAAGGAGCTGTAAACACAGCTAGTACTTTTGAATAAGTTTTCATCAGTCCTTGAAATGGTCTATAAAAGCACTTACATTATTCTTTAAAAAATTGTCTATTATTTGAGCTGTAAAGTTGTTTAAATTGTTGTTTTAGGGTTTATGGTGTTAGATTGTCATGACAGTGAAGTTTTAAAATTAGCTAGTAAGCGATTTTATCACACTAAAATCACGTTAACACGCATGTTGTTTATGTCAGTAAGTAATTTAACATTTACGGATTGGTCCCTAGTCAAAATTACTTTTTGTTTCTGCTTTGTAATAAAAATAATTAGAAAGCTACAGTTCTTTTAGAGATATGAAATATACTTTTCACATTAAAGACCTGACATATTTTATCATTAGACTCCATGTTTCTATGTCAGATATTTTAATGGAACTCTAAATCTGGCATCCTTCAGATCTCAACGTGATCACCATCGTAGGGCTGAAGCCTGAGACTGTATATGAGGTCAAGATATCCGCCATCAACGGCAAGGGTGAAGGAGAGAACAGCCCCCAAGAGACCTTTAAAACCCAGCCTGTCCGTAAGTGCCTATCTCTCAGCCTCCCCCCCCCCCCCCCCCTTTCAATCTCTTAATCATATGACCCCTGCTCTCTCTGTACCCATGACACCCCGCCCCCAGTTCAGCAGCAGACCTCACTACCCATAATGCATTTCTACCCTGGACTCTACCAACCTTGCTGGATCTGCCCCCAAGGAGATGCATTTCTTGTCTTTTGTGTGCTTCTGTATTTGTGTGTGTGAATGTGTGTATTTAAGTGTGCATAAATAGTCCAGTCCCTTCAGCCTCACACTTCAGCAGAGCTTCACCTTCCCATCTGTACTGCTTTATTGCTGGTGCTATGATGTGCCAGGAAGCAGCTGTGTTTCTTGTGTCTACTCCGAGCTGTGTGCTCTGTTAAATGTTGTCCATGTTGATTGGGAACTCTTCTGTAGAATTATTGATGAAACCTTCTTTAACCACATAACCAGATCAGACCAGGTTTAGACCCTAAGGAAATGTCAAATAAAAATGTTTAATCGTGAAGTGAAGACATCCAGTCACCTTGGGTCTCATTCATTAACCACACATATATGCAAGTATGTGTGTGTAAAATGTTCAGTATGTTCATCAAGTTTGCATTTTAAATTTTTCTAAATTTAGGAAAAATTTTAGAACCAAGTCAGACTTAATTTATGCAAATATGCAAACATCTGAAGACCTTAGAAACATTTCATGTGTTCAGTTTATATATACTGTATGCTCTATATTTATATATACACTCACCTAAAGGATTATTAGGAACACCTGTTCAATTTCTCATTAATGCAATTATCTAATCAACCAATCACATGGCAGTTGCTTCAATGCATTTAGGGGTGTGGTCCTGGTCAAGACAATCTCCTGAACTCCAAACTGAATGTCAGAATGGGAAAGAAAGGTGATTTAAGCAATTTTGAGCATGGCATGGTTGTTGGTGCCAGATGGGCCGGTCTGAGTATTTCACAATCTGCTCAGTTACTGGGATTTTCATGTACAACCATTTCTAGGGTTTACAAAGAATGGTGTGAAAAGGGAAAAACATCCAGTATGCGGCAGTCCTGTGGGCAAAAATGCCTTGTTGATGCTAGAGGTCAGAGGAGAATGGGCCGACTAATTCAAGCTGATAGAAGAGCAACTTTGACTGAAATAACCACTCGTTACAACCGAGGTATGCAGCAAAGCATTTGTGAAGCCACAACACACAAAACCTTGAGGCGGATGGGCTACAACAGCAGAAGACCCCACCGGGTACCACTCATCTCCACTACAAATAGGAAAAAGAGGCTACAATTTGCAAGAGCTCACCAAAATTGGACAGTTGAAGACTGGAAAAATGTTGCCTGGTCTGATGAGTCTCGATTTCTGTTGAGACATTCAGATGGTAGAGTCAGAATTTGGCGTAAACAGAATGAGAACATGGATCCATCATGCCTTGTTACCACTGTGCAGGCTGGTGGTGGTGGTGTAATGGTGTGGGGGATGTTTTCTTGGCACACTTTAGGCCCCTTAGTGCCAATTGGGCATCGTTTAAATCAATATGGGCCAACATTTCTAAAGAATGCTTTCAGCACCTTGTTAAATCAATGCCACGTAGAATTAATGCAGTTCTGAAAGCGAAAGGGGGTCAAACACAGTATTAGTATGGTGTTCCTAATAATCCTTTAGGTGAGTGTATGTATATATATATATATATATATATATATATATATATATATATACAGGGTTGGGGAGTAACAGAATACATGTAGCAGGAATACATATTTCAAATACAAAATATAAGTAATTCTGTTTCCCCGTCTGTCGCTCACTTCGACGTCGTGTCGAAGAAGCGACACTAGGGGTCTCTCTTGAGCGCCGAAAGATGCCTCTGATCTATGAAAAAAGGCCAATGAGAGTTGGTGAACAGTATTTGCATACCCCGCCTCCGGATACGGATATAAAGGCGAGGGAAATACGCTCGTTCATTCAGTAATTTTCTTCGGAGCCGATGGTCGTGTGTATGCTGCCAGCTGCGTGTAACACAACTGATCCTGCTTCTGATCCTCTGACGCTCTGCTGCTGTTGGATTTACGGCACACTTCAGCGGCTTTTTCTCTTCTCTGCTGACGTGCAGTTTGCCCCTGGGCGCTTCGACAGCGCAGAATTAAAAGAGTTCCATTTTAAAAGAGTAATATTTCTCCATAAAGAGTTTATTTCTCTGAAAGAGCAATACACAGTGGTGTTGAACGCCCTTTTCAGGGCACGTCTTTATAAAGATGCTATTCAACCCCTGTGTAGTTCCTGGATGCGGTAGAGTGCTCTCCGCTTCTGACGGCCACAGGCGCTGTCTCGTGTGTCTGGGTGCCGATCACAACGAGTCAGCGTTCGTGGATGGTTCATGTTCTCACTGCGAGAACATGACCATGGTAACGTTGCGGTCACGGCTTACTTTCAATAGAAAGCACGCCACTCCAGCCGCCCCCTGTATCGCTCCTTCTTCCCATGGGATTGAGGACGATGCGGCTGGCGATGGAGGCGATTTGGGGAGGGCAGCGGGTGCGGTTCCGCCGGGCATGTCCCCTAGGACCACCCGCCCCCCGACACGCTCGTTAACCTCCGTCCAGCCTCGAGGTAATGGCGACTCGCCTCCAGGCCGGTCCGCCTATCCTCTGGAGCTTGAAACCGATGAGCTCGCCGCTCTGTCGGAGAGCGCGGCATTTGACGGTGACTCCTCCCCTGGGCTGCTGCCTTCGGGCCAGCACGCCCAGGCTGAGGCAGATGTGCAGATGTCCGACATGCTTGCCCGGGCCGCCGTCGGGGTGGGGTTGGACTGGAAACCTCCACCCTCCCCACACCCGTCATGGTTGGATGACTGGTTCCTGGGGTCTGGGCGCCGCTTACAGCCATGCCCCCCCCCGGTCCCGTTTTTCCCGGAGGTGCATGACGAGCTGAAGTCTTCATGGAGAGCGCCGCTCTCCATTCGTCAAAAGCCCTGCTCGTCCACTCTCGCTACCCTCGACGGCGGAGAGGCCCACGGATACACGGCGATTCACCAGATGGATAGGGCAGTTGCACTCCATCTTTGTCCCGGTGACCCTACCACCTGGCGCGGACGCCCTGTACCCCCTTCCAAGGCCTGTAGGACTTCATTCTCGTTGAACAACAAAGCCTACAGCGCCGCAGGACAGGCCGCCACCGCCTTGCACGCCATGGCCATCCTGCAAGTCCACCAGGCCAAGGCGCTCAGAGATCTGCACGAGGGTAGCCCTGACCCTGATGTGCTGCAGGAACTGCGCTCAGCGACCGACCTCGCCCTCAGAGCCACGAACATCACCGCGCAGGCACTCGGGCAGGCGATGGCCACCCTTGTGGTCCAGGAACGTCATCTTTGGCTCAACCTGGTCGAGATGCTTGAGGCCGACAAAGTTCGCTTCCTCGACGCCCCTGTCTCCCAGCTTGGCCTCTTTGGCGACACCGTCAAGGACTTCGCCCAGCAGTTCTCCACGGTGAGAAAACAGACGGAGTCTATATCTCACATCCTGCCTCGCCGCAAACCTGCCACCAAGGCCACTGCCCCGTCTGCTCACCAAGGGCGTCCCCCTGTGGTTAAGAAACCTGCTCCGCCTCAACCCGGGCCCAGCTCTCAGCCCCTGCGTCGAGCACATCGCAGGAAGCAGACGCCCCCCTTCTCCCGGACTCCCTCGAGGACCCGGAAGGCTCCCAGGCAGTCCTGAGACGGATGACCCAGCGACACAGACGTTAGCTCCGGAGGTGGTAAGACCGCTCCGTCCCCCGGTGGAGGGCCGGGAGGAGAATCTTTTGTTTTTAAACAATTTAATTTGCCGCCCCCCCTTAGATGGGGTTGCGGTACCCACATTCTCAATAAAAGAGCTATTTCATATGTCTCTGGGTCACCTGGCCCGCAAATGCCGTTCTCACAGCACTTTGCCCTCAGATCTCAACAGTCCTGGCTTCCTGGACATGGACCACCCGTCTTCAGCCCCACGACTGTCCCCCGGCCGGCCGGTTCCGACGAGTCTAGAGGACGCCTACCCAGGACCTCCTCCTCAGTCACCAACCCGCCCCCTGCCGGGTGTGCGGAGCAAGGTAAGTGCTTTGAGTCTTTTCTCAGCACCTCAGCCGCGGGTCGCCACGTCGCCGCCCAACGCTGCCCTACCTGCTCCGACCCGCTGCTCCGCCCCGCCGGGTATGTCCAAATTGATCGTCCCTTTGGTGCCCCTAGCGCAGAGGTTGGACGCGTGGCTTTCACTTCCCAACCCGTCTTGCTGGCTGGCCCGGACCATCCGACTTGGTTACGCAATTCAGTTTGCCAGGCCCCCGCCCCCCTTCATGGGCGTCCGCTTTTCCGCAGTACACGGCGAACACGCCCAGTCCCTGTGTGTGGAAATCGCGACTCTTCTTGCCAAAGATATGATAGAGCCTGTCGCTCCAACCGAGATGAAGAAGGGTTTCTACAGCCCTTACTTCATCGTACCCAAGAAAAGCGGCGGCTTACAACCAATCTTGGACCTGCAAGTTCTCAACCGAGCGTTGCACAAACTCCCATTCAAAATGCTCACGCAGAAGCACATCTTAACCTGCGTCCGGCATCTAGATTGGTTCGCAGTGATAGACCTGAAGGACGCATACTTCCACGTCTCCATCCTGCCCCGACACCGCCCCTACCTGTGGTTTGCATTCGAGGGCCAGGCGTATCAGTACAAAGTCCTCCCCTTCGGCCTGTCTCTATCCACTTGCGTCTTCACGAAAGTTGCAGAGGCAGCTCTTGCCCCGCTACGAGAAGCCGGCATCCGCATACTCAACTACCTCGACGACTGGCTCATCCTGGCCCACTCGCGAGAGTTACTATGCGCCCACAGAGACCAGGTGCTCATGCACCTCAGCCGTCTGGGGCTTCAGGTCAAAAAAGAGCAAGCTCACTCCAGTTCAGAGCATCTCTTTTCTCGGGATATAGTTAGACTCGGTCTCAATGTCGGCACGTCTCACCAACAAGCGTGCCCAGTCAGTGTTGAACTGCCTCGCCGCCTTCAGGCCAGGCACAGCGGTCCCCTTAAAACTTTTCCAGAGGCTCCTGGGGCATATGGCGTCCTCCGCGGCGGTCGCGCCGCTGGGTTTGATGCATATGAGACCGCTCCAACACTGGCTCCAGACCCGAGTCCCAAGACGAGCAATGCGCCACGGCACGCACCGGGTAACAATCACCCCCGCCTGCCATCAAACATCCAACCCCTGGACAGACCTCTGTTTCTTACGGGCTGGAGTACCCCTACAGCAGGTGTCCAGACGCGTCCTAGTCACAACCGACACCTCCAGATTGGGTTGGGGCGCCGTTTGCAACGGGCACGCAGCCTCAGGCCGTTGGAAAGGGACCCAGCTGCGTTGGCACATCAACTGCCTCGAGTTGTCAAGTCGTTAATTCGGGACAAACATATCCTAGTCAGATCGGACAGCACCACTGCGGTCGCGTACATAAATCGCCAAGGCGGCGTACGCTCCCGCCACATGTCACAACTCGCCCGTCGTCTCCTCCTTTGGAGCCAGCACCGACTCAAGTCTCTGCATGCCACTCACATCCCCGGCAACCTCAATGTGATAGCGGACGCGCTGTCATGACAACGCTTGCCTGGCGGAGAGTGGAGGCTTCACCCCCACTCGGTTCAGCTAATTTGGGAATGGTTCGGCAAGGCCCAGGTAGACCTGTTTGCCTCCCGAGAGACCTCCTACTGCCTGCTCTGGTACGCCCATTCAGAGGCTCCCCTCGGGGCAGATGCACTAGCACACAGCTGGCCGGTGGGGCTGCGCAAGTACGCATTCCCCCAGTGAGCCTTCTTGCACAGGTGCTGTGCAAGGTCAGGGAGGACGAGGAGCAAGTCACTCTTGTGGCTCCTTACTGGCCCACCCAGGCCTG
The DNA here is from genome assembly GCA_032164185.1 of Moxostoma hubbsi. Lineage (NCBI taxonomy): Eukaryota > Metazoa > Chordata > Actinopteri > Cypriniformes > Catostomidae > Moxostoma > Moxostoma hubbsi. The sequence continues at coordinate 4,269,112 of JAVLUX010000151.1, read as the reverse complement.
GTTCTCGGACCTCGTACTCCTCGCGACAGCCCCTCCCTGGCGAATTCCCCTGAGGAAGGACCTTCTTTCTCAGGGACGGGGCACACTCTGGCATCCGCACTCAGACCTCTGGAACCTCCATGTCTGGCCCCTGGACGGGACGCAGAAGATCTAGCTGGTCTACCACCCACGGTCGTAGCCACGATCAACCAAGCCAGAGCCCCTTCTACCAGGCAACTCTACGCCCTGAAGTGGCGTCTGTTCGTCAATTGGTGTTCTTCCCGGGCAGAAGACCCACAGAGGTGCGCAGTTAGGTCGGTGCTCCTTTTCCTACAGGAGAGGTTGGAGGGGAGGCTGTCCCCGTTCACCTTGAAGGTGTATGTTACCGCTATCGCAGCTCACCACGACCCAGTAGATGGCAAGTCTCTGGGTAAGCACGACTTAATCATCAGGTTCCTAAGAGGTGCCCGGAGCTTAAACACCTCCCGGCCAAACCTGTTCCCCTCCTGGGATCTCTCGGTGGTCCTCGATGGTCTTCAGAGATCCCCTTTCGAGCCGCTAGAATCAGCTGGACTCAGGGCTCTCTCTCTAAAAACGGCCCTGCTGATCGCGCTCGCCTCCATCAAGAGGGTCGGGGACCTGCAAGCGTTCTCTACTAATGACACTTGCCTGGATTTCGGTCCGGCAGACACTCATGTGATCCTAAGACCTCGACCGGGCTATGTGCCCAAGGTTCCTACCACGCCCTTCAGAGATCAGGTAGTGAACCTACAAGCGCTGCCCCGAGAGGAGGCAGACCCAGCCCTCTCACTATTGTGTCCGGTACATGCCTTGCGTGCCTACCTGGAATGCACCCAGAGCTTCAGGCTCTCTGAGCAGCTCTTTGTCTGCTTTGGAGGACAGCAGAAAGGGAACGCTGTCTCCAAACAGAGGTTGTCTCACTGGGTGGTGGATGCCATTCAGTTGGCCTACCACACCCAGGCCATGCCACCCCCCTTACGGGTTCGAGCCCAATCTACTAGGAGCGTGGCATCCTCATGGGCACTGGCGAGGGGCACCTCCCTAGCAGACATTTGCAGAGCTGCGGGCTGGGCAGCACCTAACACCTTTACGAGATTTTACAATCTCAGGGTTGAGTCAGTCTCGTCCCGTGTTTTCTCAGGTCCGAGCCCGTAGAACTCGGTACACGTCGACGATCTGACCGGGTGAATCGCTTGTTCCAGCGCCGTTTCCCTCTGCCAAGGCAAAACAGTGCGCTTCTTTCCCAGAGGACCTAGGTCCCTGGTTGATTCCTCCCTAGCCCTTTGGGCCCGCAGCAGTTCAGCGGAGGAACTTGCTGGTCCAGTCCACTACGGGTACCCCAGGCTACCCCTACTGGAATAGGTGCTCCACAGATCAGGCCTCCTATGGGACTCCTCCTGTGTGTACTTCCACGGTACAGTCAACTTACGAGCTGACCCGCGTCTCCCTTAGGCAGTCTTTGGCTGGCCTCCGGTCGCCATGTTGTAGTAACTCCCCCCTCCTCGAAGTTGGATCTACCACCGCGCCATTCTACCCACATGTGACCCAAGAGGCCATGTGATGTATTTTGCCACATCTACCTCCCCTTTCGGGTGGGTGTGGCCTCCGCAGGTTCCTTTCCCCCTGAAAGAATAGGAATTCGGGTAAGACCCCCTTCCCTCGATGCGGTAAGGGCCCCGGCTGCTCTTGCTCTATGCCGAGAAAACATAGAGAGAAAAGAGGCCCAGCCAGGCTTGGCCCGTTCCCTAGTTGGGAGCATCACCTTGTTCCCCCCTAGGGTAACCAAAAGGATTCTGATGACTTTTTCGGGGTATTGGGGAAGAGTACGTGCAGCCTGAACACAGTTGGTCGCTTGTGCATGTAGAAATACCTGCCCGCTTCTGTGTCAGCAGTACACGTACACGGCTCAGCGCATGGCGAGTTTTGAAGTGGACCCCTAGTGTCGCTTCTTCGACACGACGTTGAAGTGAGCGACAGACGGGGAACGTCTCGGTTACGTATGTAACCTCCGTTCCCTGATGGAGGGAACGAGACGTCGTGTCTTCCTGGCCACGTCGCTGAGCCGAGCCGCTGAGGTGCCCGGAACACTCCCGGCTCCTCAGAAGAATCCTGAATGAACGAGCGTATTTCCCTCGCCTTTATATCCGTATCCGGAGGCGGGGTATGCAAATACTGTTCGCCAACTCTCGTTGGCCTTTTTTCATAGATCAGAGGCATCTTTCGGCGCTCAAGAGAGACCCCTAGTGTCGCTTCTTCGACACAACGTCTCGTTCCCTCCATCAGGGAACGGAGGTTACATACGTAACCGAGACGATTCCACTACAGTTACAATTGTAATAATTGGTAATTAGAATACAGTTACATTCAAAAATAATTTTGATTACTGAAGAGATTACTTTGCATTTTATTGTCATTTGTGTCATTTAATATTTAGTCCTTTCAGATGGAAAAATTTATACAAATAAATGATGTGATCCAAAGTGAATTTGAACAGTGTTGAAACACTATTATGATGCGTTACATTCATACGAGCAGCAAGAGAAGTACATTTGAAGTAGCTTGAAGCAGAAGAAATAGAAATAAACCTTTTGTGAATTGTCAGCTTTACACTAAGCTAAAATGCTTCTAGTCATTTTACATATACATGTTACCAGGTCATGATCATATTTTTTTAGCAAGAAAATTTATATTGGATCATAATTTATTTTTTTCTTGTAAGACCTTTGACATTAGGGCAAAAATCATATTCTTGATAATAATTTTTTTTCCTGTAAAAATATCTCAAAATCCTTAAAACAAGGTCAATTTTAATTATCTTGTTTTAGAAACAACACCGCATAAGATATTTAGGTTTTTCAGAGAATGTATTTTTAATGTGCATTTATGGCACTTTTCCACTGCACATTATGGTTCGACTCTCCTCAACTCTACTCGCTTTACTTTTCTGAGCTTGCTTTTCCACTGCTGGATAGTGCTGCCTCAACGTGGGTGGGATTATAGGCTGATCGTCATAGTTGCGCCGCCTCTACTGCTGTGACATCATCTTAAACGTGACACAAAACTGTAAACAATAACATGACCGCTAGTTGTTAGCTACTAGCTCATTGTGCTGCATAAAGCAGTTTTGCGCACAGCCATTTCTTTTTACAATTTTTTACAATTTTTAAAGATTTTTACAATGCGTGAACAAATGATACTGCTATCGCTGTAGCTAACTTTAAATTTAGCAGGTTGATGTCCCGTGTCAAAATCCAGTGATGCTGGTAGTGACGATTCTCTCTGACCAATCAGTGATCTGCAGGATTTTGACGTCACATTTAGGATTGGCTCTGCTCTCTTGGAACCTGACTGAAGTGGTGCAAAAAAAGTATCAGGTACTCTCCACAGTGGAAAACCCCCATAAAGCGTTTCGATTGAGTCGAGTTGTAACGTGCAGTGCAAAAGTGGAGTTTTATAGTCAAAACAAGTGAAAAAAATCTACAAGTGCTGAGGAAGTAATCCGAAGTATTTAGAATACGTTACTGACCTTGAGTAATCTAACGGAATACATTACAAATGACATTTTACAGCATGTATTCTGTAATCTGTAGTGGAATACATTTCAAAAGTAACCCTCCCAACCATATATATATATATATATATATATATATATATATATATATATATATATATATATATATATACACACACACACACACACACACACACACACACACATACACATACACGCGCATATATATATATATATATATATATATGTAACGCAGGGGCAGATGAGGAATGAGGATCCAGGCACAGCTTTATTTGGATGGTGCAAGGAGTGAAACAAACAGTAAAAGCAGGAATAAATAAACATCCACGAGGGGAAAACAAGGTTCAAACACAAAGATTAACACAGGGAATCTTCCAATGAGGGCATAGGCAGGAACACGGTCGAAGGCAGGAATATCTTGAAGTTACATTGAACGACTAACTTCAGACAAGAACATACAGCAAACAATAACCAACAAAGGACAAGGTAAACATGAGGGCTTAAATACAAAACCAAGGGGAAACAAAAGCCAATGGACAAACAGAACTCATAACAAGGTAAAAAGGCAATTAACTAAAACCAATGACAAAACTAGAACTGATAATCAGGCAATAAACAATGAACCAATGAAAACCAGACACTTGAACATGGAGGGGAAACAGGACATGACAAGACTGGGAAACAGGAACATAAGAATGACTTCAAAATAAGAGTGCATAAAACAAAAGGCAATACGGAACATAAAAGGTGCCAAAACTTAAAATAAGAGTGCATAAACAAAGAACAATATGGAACATAAAAGGCGCCAGAACTTAAAATAAAAGGTACACAAACCAAAGACGGTGTGGATCGTTACAATATATATATATATATATTATGGCTGTCAATGGATTACAATTTTTAATCGAATTAATTACATGGTGTCTCAATTAATTGATCACGATTAATCGCATAAACAAATATTTGCTGAGAAAGCCCCTCATATAGGGAATCTTCCCTATTATGGTCCAGGGGCATGCGATTAATTGCGTTAATTATTTTAACACGTTATTTCTTGTCAAATTAATCGCACTGAATTAACGCGTTAAATCAACAGCCCTAATATATATATATATATATATATATATATACAGCTCTGGAAAAAAAAAGAGACCACTGCAAAATTATCAGTTTCTCTGGATTTACTAATTATTGATATGCGTTTGAGTAAAATTAACATTACTGTTTTATTCTATAAAGTACTGACAACATTTCACCCAAATTCCAAATAAAAAATATTGTCATTTAGAGCATTTATTTGCAGAAAATGTCAACTGGTCAAAATAACAAAAAAGATGCAGTGTTTTCAAATCTCGAATAATGCTAAGTTAATATAAATTTTTAAACAACACGATACTAATGCTTTAACTTGGGAAGAGATCAGAAATCAATATTTGGTGGAATAACCCTGATTATCAATCTCAGCTTTCATGCGTTTGTCATGCTCTCTTCCAGTCTTTCACATTGCTGTGGGGTGACTTTATGCCACTCTTGGCACAAAAATTCAAGCAGCTTGGCTTTGTTTGGTGGCTTGTGGCCATCCATCTTCCTCTTGATCACATTCTTGGTTGGGCTGGCCATGGCAGGGTCTTGATCCGGTGGTTCTCCATCCACACCTTGATTGACCTGGCTGTGTGGCATGGTGCATTGTCCTGCTGGAAAAACCAATCCTCAGAATTGGGGAACATTGTCAGAGCAGAAGGAAGCAAGCTTTCTTCCAGGATAGCCTTGTACGTGGCTTGATTAATGCGTCCTTCACAAAGAAAAAATCTGCTTGATTCCAGCCTTGCTGAAGCACCCCAGATCGCCGATCCTCCACCTGGTCATCTAATGGTTAGACAGAGACCAGGAGAGGCCTTCAAGCCACATTGTCTTGCACTCAATGTGAAATTTGTTGGAGGATCGGTGATGATCTGGGTGTGCTTCAGCAAGGCTGTAATCAGCCAAATTCTTCTTTGTGAAGGACACATTAATCAGGCCACATACAAGGTTATCCTGGAAGAAAACTTGCATCAAAAATAAAATAAATATGAACTTGTTTTCTTTGCATTATTCAAGGTCTGAAAACACTACATTTTTTGGGAGGTTTTGTTATTTTGACCAGTTGTTATTAATTACAATATTTTTTATTTGGAATTTGGGAGAAATATTGTCAGTGCTTTATAGAATAAAACAATAATGTTCATTTTACTCAAATACATACCTATAACTATTAAATCCAGAGAAACTGATATTTTTGCAGTGGACTCTTCATTTTTTCCAGAGCTGTGTGTGTGTGTGTGTGTGTGTGTGTGTGTGTGTGTGTGTGTGTGTGTGTGTGTGTGTGTGTGTGTGTGTGTGTGTGTTATATATTTACAATGTATGTGATATTTATGTATACAGTATATATGTTACTATTAGAAATTGACACTACAATAAGTCTTTGTTATTTAGGTAACATCAAATGATGTGCATTATAGCACAATCTAGGATAGGTTCTGAATAAAAATTATGTCGATCATCTTTATTTAAGAAATCTTTAGAGAGTGCAAGGAAACGTTATCAGAGAGTGATGAATGACAGTACAGGTTATGCGGAAAGCCCTTATATGGAAATTATTTGGGATTTTTTATGCTAATTACTTGCAATGGACATCTGTTTTCTCATTAAGAATAATCTAGATTCATCAACCTTAGATGATAAGAACTGATTTACAGTATGTATGCACGCAATTGTTGTAAATCTGTTGGAAATTTTGTGTGAGATTTTTTTTTCTGCACACATACTGCAAGTAAGAACTCTTGGACGTAATTATAGTGAATGAGACCCTTTGCAATTGTGTTTAGGCAGTATACTTAAATATATTGAAGACATTTTAGATAATAAGTGTTTGACAAAAGCAGCAAAAAGCAGCATGAACTAATTAGATTTTATTGCTTTTTGGGCATACTGTATATTCAAATTGATCTATGCTCTATGATCTGTTTGTGAGTGAAATTACGTTCTGTGTGTTCTGGAGCTCGCAACATTAATAAAACGCTGTCCATATATTGATGTTGCAATGCAGCTTTCAAAATCCAACAAATGTACACGTTTAATTACTGTGTCACACAAAGCTGTAGGCTCAGAATGTTCTGCTTGGAAGCAGATTAGAAAAGTCAGTTTGCAAGACATGTAGGATGAGCAGAAACACAGCGCTACTTTGATTATTCAATTTCCTCGTACACTTGCAGGGATTAAGTGCCAAAAGTTTAAATTGCATAAAAATTCCTTGTCACTTTATTAATCCAGTTTATTGATTCAATTCATTATATCCATCCCAAAAGCATTTTTAAATAACATTAAAAAAAAAAATTTTTTAAAAAAGAGGTCACATCGCAATACATGTGATTGCCTTATGAGTACCCAGATGTTAAAAGGAAATCTTACAAAAATGGGTAAAAGGGTGAAATAACAATACCAAACTAGGCAGACGAATGGTTCATAGCTAGCAGGAATGTATTGCACTGTTGATTATTGAGTCAGAGTCAGGATGATGTCAATTCCTATTATTTTCTGGGTACACTTTATTTTAATGTGTCCTTGTTACAGTGTAATTACACAATAATGACTGAGTATTACTAATTAACAACATGTACTTATTATAGGGTTAGGGTAAGGGTTCGGTTTAGGGTTAGTTGCTTGTAGTTATGCATAATTGACTGTTATTACGATAGTAAATACATGTAATATGTGTAAACAAGGGCACATTAAAATAAAGTGTTACCTATTTTTCTTATCATGTTTCATCTTTGCTTCAACAAACTTTCACAATCCCTACATTCCCTCTCTCATCTTCACTTATTTCTCAACAGCTGATTGGGTCACCCAATATTGCCATTTTGGGACTCCTCAAATCATTCACATAGTATATTCAGGCTAAATGTGAGCAAGGTACATTTTCTTACTGGTTTATAAGATGAGCCCCAAAATGGCAAGTTGGAATTCCCCTCCACTTCATTTGATCCATTCCTGTTTTCACATTCACTGATTTTTTTTTTTTTTTTTTTTTTGTGGTTCTCATCTTGTTTTCCATCTTGTTTTCCATCTTGTTTTGTTTCCATTGGACTTCAGGCTTCCCTTTCAGAAGTAAGTGTTCCATCTCTCTGCTCTTTCATTCTCATGCTTGTTTTTTTTTTTCATTTTTATTACATTTCACCTGGTTCCTTCAACACTTCTGACAAATCTACTAGTAAGCCTTTTGAAAACATTTTAAAAGACTCCACAAAATGGCTTATCAAGCACAGTTTTTCTTTCCTGTGTTGACAAATGTAATATTTAATCTGGAAGTTTGGGTGAGACATATCCAAGGACTTTTTAAGTAGCAAAAAGGCTTTAGTTTACAGCACAACTATGAACCACCAATTGCTTCTCGTTATCGCTTGTCTGAGGTCATTTTAGAGAGCACTGTATTGGACAAAAGTTTGGATACACCCATGCAAACAACATGAGTCATCAGTGTTTTGGTCCTTTTTTCCAGACTATAAGGATTGTAAATTTAAAATGTGTATGTAACAAAAGTTAATTTTGCCAAAAATAATTTGAAAGCCCTCAAAGCTAACTCAAAATTACTTAAAAAGAGTCTTTAAATAAAATTGTATTGAGAATTGAAGAAGTATTTTGCTTCACTTTGATACGTCAGTAAAATTAAAGGTGAAATATCTTGGTTTATGTTCACTGAAAAGTGTGGAATGAGGGGCTTTGATTATAGCATGTGCTTTAAAGACTGTGACGACTCACGTTATATCTGTTATTTCATGTATTCAGATGAAATTCCATTCAATTATTCAAACAAGTATCAAGTATTTGATATGATATCATTTAGACTAGAGTTTTTTGTTCCAGGCCTGTAGTGCTATTTTATTCAACACCTACTTATGCACTTGGTTTAGCTAAATCATGCAACAAGAAATATTTAACACATTATGAATCGAATTAGGTGCATTATGTTGTGGCTTAACCAGAAAAATGTAGTTTGGGCTCCCTCGGGTTGATTAAAAAAAACTCAATTTAAATTGATATACTAGAAAGTTAGTATAAACATGGTTGTTGATACAGTATGTAGATTTCCCATATTTAGAGTCTCTTTACCGTTATCTCCTGCTTTCCCCTTAGTAAAACACAAAAAAATTATAAAAGTTTTCTGAAGTCATAAAATAAGCCATTTATTTCACGTCCTAGGACATGGGTGGCCTACATGGCTAATGTTGGTGTTTATTTTATAGTTCATTTGAGGCTGATTGTGTTGCGGAACACAATTTAAAAATAGTCAATTTCTAGAATCACTAATGTTTTTTTACACAATACCAAATAACATTTGCTTGAGCCAAGGTTACTTTTAGATGAAGTTGTTGCTAGTTTAATTGACAGGGTTCTCTCAACGTAGCTCCGTATTGTCCACATTATCTTTGAAATTGACTCGGATCATTTGACCAAGGAAGCTGTCTCATACTCATTACACAAAGTGGAATAAAAAAGAGGCAGAGTATATTACTGTATATAGTAATGGTAGTGTGATGTGATCATGTTCTAGGGAGATGGAAGGCATCATCCACACTTATACTACTTATCCAGTGTTGTAGGATATTATTGCTATGGTGTTCTGACATAAATCGATGTTTAATGTCCATTTATTTGTTTATTTGGTAAGTAGTCTTGAAATAAGTTGATTAATAAGGAGTCAGATGGCCTTTTGCACAGAATAAATGAACACCAACAGAACTCTGATGCAAACCGGAGGTGGATTTTAGCTGTTCAGCCTTCTTCTTACATAATTACATAATTTGAATCCAAATCAATATTGTATTTCCATAGCCATGTAATAGGCAGGATAATGTACAGTCTGCCAGTTGTATTGCAAAATAAACCTCTTCACCCTGTCCTGATGCAGTATGAATGTACACTTATATTTAGGGGCAGTCAGTGCTCCAGCACCTCGTCAAACCAATGAGCAGACAGCGCAGCTTTCCACAGATAACATACACTTGCGCTCAATGGGCCTCATTCATGAAAAACAAGCAGAACATATTTTTGTGTAAAGCGTTCATAAAGCCGCTCTGACATACATTATATACATTTAAAAGTTTTTGCATTTTCAAAACAAAATTTGGTATGAACAAAATTTACACCTGCTCCCGACCATGTGTACATTTTGTGCAAGAAATCCAAACATGTTGTGTTCTTTCAGACAAACTGCCATTACTACATTTTGATAGAAGTGAAATTAAGAAGTAATGAAAAAAATTCACTAATAATTAAACTCTGCTTATCGTTTTTTCCAGCAGAAGATCTTAACATTTTGTGAAAGGTTTAAAGGCGCAGTTTGATTTTCTCGAAAAAAATAAAATAAATAATGCCCTCTAACGTGACTGGTTGGACATTTTATATATATATATATATATATATATATATATATATATATATATTTTTTTTTTTTTTTTTTTTTTATTATTATTATTTTTTTTTAACTCGTTCAAAAACAAAAATTTTCCCGCGACCCGTTTGGGACCCATGGGTGGCCGTGACCCCCAGGTTAAGAAGCACTGCACAAAATCAAGATTTTACAATGTTAATGCACTCCATTTAAAAATATCTATATTAATTATTGCATAGATATTAAAAGGTTCCTATTCCCATATACTATGGAGTCTTAAGCCTTCCTTACATGGGCGTGGATTATGATAATTGTGAATGAACGTACACGCACGCTCTATTTACAGACATTTGGATTTCACTAACATATACATGTTTTACTAACAAATCTGGGGAATATCAGTTTTCAGGAATCTCCATTTTACGCATAAATTACTCACAATTTTTCAGTATATTCATGGAATTTTAATGAATGAGGCACACTGACAGCAGGATAGAGCACAATAGAGTGAAGGGATCTCAAGATGGTTTCAAAGATTCAAACAGCTTTCAACATGACACAGCATACTAAGAACTATGACTAGAGGTGCTAAAAACTAGTGAGACACGATGCAACCTAAGTTGGATGCTTAAAAAATATCTGATTTAAATACATTTATTTAAATATATAAATATCAAATTAGATGAAATTTTTAAAGTAATTTAAACCACTATTTAAGTCTAAACAACTCTACAGTACCACATAGGGTTCGGTTTTACTATTAAATAACTATTAAATAAAATGACTTCTACTATGAGATAAAGGTTTGGTCTTACTGTCCACCTTGGCTGCTGCTCACTCTGGATCACTTGCATTTGGATCACCCAGGATGGCAACTAAAATATTCACTTAAACGAATGGTCAAATGGCCTCTTTCCATGACTGTGCCAGGCCCTCTGATTGCTAGCCTGTCCACATGTCACCCCATCCTAGAGGGCAAGTAGACATCTCCAACAGAGTCTTCTTTGATATGAATGTGAACTCCACAGACAGCAAAAGATCAGAGAGCACCAGCGCAGAAGGCTGCACCTATAGAGACAGCAGAAATCACATCTGATTTAGAAATAGTAGATTATACAAAGGTAATGCAGGTCAGCTCAAGCCAGGGGAAGGCAATTTAACCTGCTGTATAAGAGTGGGTATCAATGAGATAACTTAAGCAACAGCAGAAGGAAATAATTTCACATTCAGCATGCAAATTAACATACTCGTGCAATGTAAAACAAGCATTTACACATTGTCCAGCACACTGTGCTTTTTGTGGTGTGGTGATGTGAAGTGCTCATCTTTTTATTTAATTATTTGTTTGTTTATTGGCTTCTTAATGCTTTGGGCATTTCTGTAAAACCTTTTACTACTTATTGTATTGTATCACTGCCAAACCAAGTAACTTCCTATAGGTCAATGCAGCAAATTTGCTGGTGAAAATTAACCAAACTTGAACCGCACGCAAAATTTATGCAGGGACATTTCTTCGCCACCAAAGTTCATCTGACAAAATTCCTATATGCATGGATTACCACTGAGATGACCATATTTCAAACGGTACATGTGATCAAGCTAGTAGAGTGTGCAGTCCAATCTGTCTCTGCATGGCTAGCCCAGTACCAAAAAGGACTCTTTCCTAAATACAACCCAACTTCTAAAACCAAAACTCTACTAGATTCAACTCAATGCAATTTGAAAAGGCATAGAATGTCGACTTTAAAACAGTTTATGTGGCATAAGATTGTACTCTGTTAGTTTGTATCCCGAGAGATGGTTTAAACTGAATCCATTGCCGAACATATCTGGTGGTTCTTAGTGCTGTGTCGGCTTGCGTGCCGGAGAATACCACTCACAGACAGAGACACAGGCCAGCTACCTACCAGATGGTGCATGTTCGCAGGTGGAGTTCTAGAGTATTTTAATTGTGATCTCTGCATCGGTATTGCCACCCCGTTGCATCCCTTGGTCACAAAACACTTATGATAATTCTTATAATTCTGCAGTGGTATTTTCTTTTCACACTCTTGTCTCTGTTCGTGACACCACATGCTTCAAACCTCACCCTCTGCTTGGTGATATCTACAAAGCACTACACAATGTTAATGCCCCTCAGCTTTTAATCAGTCGGCAGTGGAAAAAACAGTTACATTTTAGCATGTATTTTATCTGCAAACCAAACTGTAAAGCAAGGCAATGTTCTGTGAAATCAATGAGCCTGTAGTGTCTACAAAGAAAGTTGTGTGCAGTATGACAGTAGAATTCAAAAATAGTAAACTGTGTAACTCCATAAGGATGTCTTTAAGCTCAAATAAATCTGGTACGCCTGTTGAAATAAGCAGTCCCTGCGTCTTAAGCCATCCCTCGCTGATTTAGTGGTTTTAGCTGGTTTAAGATGGTCCATCTGACTCCCAGCCTCGCCAAGCTGGTGCTAAATTGGTTTAGCTGGTTGGCTGTCTGACAATTGTTGGCTGTAACCAACAATCAGACCAGCTTGACCAGGGTATGAGGCTAAATTGGTTTAGCTGGTTGGCTGTCTGACAATTGTTGGCTGTAACCAACAATCAGACCAGCTTGACCAGGGTATGAGGCCTGCTTAGACCAGTATACCATCTTTGGCTGTTTTATGAGGATTTTAGTAGGAATCTTTTAGTGGTGTGCTGTAATCCTCAATGTACAAACTTTCGATGATGTTAGCCTCTTTTTGTTGCCAAACATCTACACATTCCATCTACATAAATTGGCAACTGAAGCCGATAGAAGTAGATCTGAAGACAGAATCTCAACAGGCTTTAGTCAAACAGTTTTTAAAAGTCTTAACAGAGTGTCATCTGTCAGGCTCTCTGCTAACAAACAGCTTGCACTTCTTAATTGTGTTAAGCTTAAAGAAGGAAATACGGAATATTTTGCCCCCATCCTATGATTACCTCCCACTCTAAGTACTTATCATTTTACTGCAAGGCTCTGAGTTTGAGCTCAATGCAAGATAGATGAGGTTCTATTGAAGGTGATCATGTGTGAGTCACTGGCTCTAATGTACTTTCAGGAAAATATCTCAGTGTCCTTCAGGCTTGAGATGTCTGCAGTGTAAAAGCTCGGCTCGGCAAACCATGACTTTTTAATACTGGTCATTATCCATTTTAGAACCTGTTAGCATGTGGCAGGTTATAGACAATGCCGTCATAGACGTTATCTTGTTTGTTGGAGCTCTGAACAGAGAAATGGCTATTCTCAGAAATGTTTTTGTTTTTTCTTGGCGTAATGGCGTAATAAGTGTGTTCTTTGTTCTTGAACTCTGCTGTAGTGGTTTAATATTTTCTTTGTATGTTCAAAAGTAGTCAGGTTAATTTGCAAAAATAAATGATTTAGTTTCAATGTTTCAAAACATCAATGTTTGTTTCAGGATCACAACATTGTTTTGTTGTCAACAGAAATCAGAGGTCACTTTTATGTTAAAATGTTAATTCAATCAAATGAAGCCCCAAAAAGTATTTAGACAATTTAACCACTCTAAAATGTCTTTACATTAAATAAAGTATCAAACCAAGTGGCATTTATTTTAATGAAATATAGCATAAGCACAGTTTCTGGTTATTGTTTTTCTTAATCCAATTGGAATAAAACATTTTGACTTTGTTCACATATGGTATATTAAACACACACAAAAAATGGACCATTTCCTTTAAATTATATTGGTTTTATTTCACTATGTTACATTTGTTGTGTTCCTGGTCAAAAATGACCGGTCATTGCAAAATGAATGGGTTAGACTAAAAAATACAGAAATATTAAGTGTTCAGGAGCATTCCAATCCTTTAGAAGAGCACATATGTGGATGTATGTTTGCACACACAAACTCTTAAGACATGTGCACACACATACAAATTCACACACACATCATGTCTTGAGCGTCCTCTTGTGCAACCTATTTCCATGTGCACTCTTTGAGAAATATTTAATGATCTATTTATCATATTATGTTCGATAGGCTCGATAGAATCAGAATAGTCTGCTGTAAGTTACGACATATCGTTGTCTATGTTATATGTATGTTCTTGGATATAATAAGTTAAATTATGACAAAAGACACTTCTGTTTATTATATTTATCTGTGCCTGTGGGAATTTCATACACTAATACTCACTGCAGTTTGGTCTCTGATTGAAACTAAACAAATTTGCTCTTTGTATTCTACTAACTGAGACCTTTCCAACGATATACAGGTGCTGGTCATATAATTAGAATATCATCAAAAAGTTGATTTATTTCAGTAATTCCATTCAAAAAGTGAAACTTGGATATTATATTCATTCATTACACACAGACTGATATATTTCAAGTGTTTATTTCATTTAATTGTGATGATTAAAACTGACAACTAATGAAAATCCCAAATTCAGTATCTCCGAAAATTAGAATATTACTTAAGACCAATACAAAAAAAGGATTTTTAGAAATGTTGGCCAACTGAAAACTATGAACATGAAAAGTATAAGTATGTACAGCACTCAATACTTAGCTGGGGCTCCTTTTGCCTGAATTACTGCAGCAATGCGGCGTGGCATGGAGTCGATCAGTCTGTGGCACTGCTCAGGTGTTATGAGAGCCCAGGTTGCTCTGATAGTGGTCTTCAGCTCTTCTGCATTGTTGGGTCTGGCGTATCGCATCTTCCTCTTCACAATACCCCATAGATTTTCTATAGGTTTAAGGTCAGGCGAGTTTGCTGGCCAAGTAAGAACAGGGATACCATGGTCCTTAAACCAGGTACTGGTAGCTTTGGCACTGTGTGCAGGTGCCAAGTCCTGTTGGAAAATGAAATCTGCATCTCCATAAAATTGGTCAGCAGCAGGAAGCATGAAGTGCTCTAAAACTTCCTGGTAGATGGCTGCGTTGACCTTGGACCTCAGAAAACACAGTGGACCAACACCAGCAGATGACATGGCACCCCAAACCATCACTGACTGTGGAAACTTTACACTGGACTTCAAGCAACGTGGATTCTGTGACTCTCCTCTCTTCCTCCAGACTCTGGGACCTTGATTTCCAAAGGAAATACAAAATTTACTTTCATCAGAGAACATAACTTTGGACCACTCAACAGCAGTCCAGTCCTTTTTGTCTTTAGCCCAGGCAAGACGCTTCTGACACTGTGTCTTGTTCAAGAGTGGCTTGACACAAGGAATGCGACAGCTGAAACCCATGTCTTGCATACGTCTGTGCGTGGTGGTTCTTGAAGCACTGACTCCAGCTGCGGTCCACTCTTTGCGAATCTCCCCCACATTTTTGAATGGGTTTTGTTTCACAATCCTGTCCAGGGTGCGGTTATCCCTATTGCTTGTACACTTTTTTCTACCACATCTTTTTCTTCCCTTCACCTCTCTATTAATGTGCTTGGACACAGAGCTCTGTGAACAGCCAGCCAGCCTCTTTAGCAATGAACTTTTGTGTCTTGCCCTCCTTGTGCAAGATGTCAATGGTCGTCTTTTGGACAGCTGTCAAGTCAGCAGTCTTCCACATGATTGTGTAGCCTACAGAACTAGACTGAGAGACCATTTAAAGGCCTTTGCAGGTGTTTTGAGTTAATTAGCTGATTAGATTGTGGCACCAGGTGTCTTCAATATTGAACCTTTTCTCAATATTCATTAGTTGTCAGTTATAATCATCAAAATTAAAAGGAATGAATACTTGAAATATATCAGTCTGTGTGGAATGAATGTATACATTATACAAGTTATGTATAACACATGGCTATCTCATCTTTCTGGTTTTACCAACTCTAAATAGAAATGTTGTAATAACACATTTGCAAATGATGGAACGAAACAGTTCTTATTTTTTCTGCAAATTAAAAAAATATTATTTAAGTATTGGTAGGATCAACTATATGTAATGTAAAATAAAGATTCTAGGCTTTAAATTATACATGTTTTATTCAGATCAGGCAAGTGGTTATTAATTTATGTAATTATAATTTTTATATTATTATTATTATTTTATTTCACATGAAATATGCAATATGAGAGATTTACAAACAATCTTAGTGGCCGGTCATTTTTGACCAGGAACACAAAATGTGTTAGCACAAAATGAACTTAACACAAATGTGTTTTACTATCTGTGGTTACTCTACTAGGACACCTGTGTGAACTGGAGTGGGACTTATTTCATCCACTAAAATTGACACCAGTTGCTTAAAGTCATTGCAAAAATGGCTCAGAAAATTTAATTAAGTTTAGGTCTATCATAATTTGTTTGCAAATGCCACTTGTTTTGTTATCTAATGCAATGACATTCATACATTATAAATGTGACTAAAGCTGCCAAAGGTGTCCAAATACTTTTTGGGGCCACTGTATTTTTGTCACTATTCTGTGACACTGTTTCATGGGTTGCAATTTCATGTACCTCTGCCACTGGACAGTCAACTGTCAGTTGAATGTTGCTATGGTGTGATGTGCTTTAGTTAGCTGTTATAGGGCTGCTGTAAGTGGTACTATTGAGTAACAGAGACTCTACTACTGTATCACTACTGCACTAGAAGCACACCTCACCATGTTCTCACCATCTTGCAGTGTCTTCAGAGACTCCAACTTCCATTCCTCCAACCACTGCAGACCTTAGTGAGTATGCCGACTGTGTGCAGTGTTGTTTGCCACTCTTTATCCGCCTGCTACACGTTTGTGCGCCTCACCTAGACCATTATTCCAGAAGTCAGCACCACTGGTGTTCACCTTAGAATGAGAACACACATCTGTGGTATAGAAGAGAGAATAGATTTTAGTGAAGGCTTGGGGAATGAGACACACCTGTAATGGTTGGAACTATGCTCATTACCTTCAAGCCATTGTAGATAACCATCACTAACATCAGCTTGTAGAACGGTTCACTTGTCTAACATGTTACTGCATTGTAGACATACAGGAATATGAAATGAACTGACATTTGTTTGTGTCAATGGTTATTGGTTAATTTTAACCCTTGAATCATTGCTACTTGAAGTGAACTTGTGTGTTATGTTTTTTTATACCCTTGAAAATGCAGAAAGTTATTTGATGTTCTCTTAATATCTAGAAACAGCATGGCACATGCACTTCTTATAGAGTTTACTTTATGTTAATGAGATGTTACATACTGTCTTGAATATGGAAACTAATGGAGCTGCCCTGACAATGATGCCCTACCACCACATTGCAAATTTCTTTTGAAGAAATCACCAAATTCACAAAAAGCTGTCTATTTGTTGCTTTAATGTTTACTAGATTTCACCAAGTGTAAGTCTGAAAATAGAGTTAACATCACAGCACAGATTACGTCTGATCTCTCCACAAATGAACCAAAAATTGAGAGGGCCTGTCAAGGTTTTTACTGAAAGATCTTATTGAGCCCAAGAAATGACAGAGTCTTTATTTTAGGACTAGACAGTGTTGGAATATTTTTTGCTTAGTTGACATTGAATGGCATTGAATGATATTTCAATGCTATTTTTTTGTTTGTTTGTTTTTTGTCTGAGTAAATGATAGATAAGCAAACAAAATATCTGTTCATTTGTATGATTATAATGAGTCATAATCAGCATGATTTCAGACTTTCTAAATTTCTTGATGGTTACAGTTTGTAAGGAACCCTGGTGGTTTACAGGCACTTGAACCAAATTGTTCGAGAGTGAATGTATAGTGTTTTCTGAAGTATTTTGGGTATGATAGTTAGTGCATGTGTCTGTTAGCTGTCTTAAATATAAATCCACACACTTCGCTAAACTAACCTGAAGTAGCTCATTAAGGTCCTGGGCCGCATCCACTTAAATGGTTTTTTGATTGAAATGCATTGAATTTGCAATGTTTACAAACTCTACACTTGAAAAACATTTTCTTCCACCCTAGTACTTTGGAAATGTTGCCATTAGGAAACGGAAAACGTATTAGTGTGGACGTTGTCTTATATTTTTAAAACTATATTTTAAACCACAAGTAGCTCAGATTGGATGTCAAAACATTCTGATGTCAACAGGCATGCAACAAGAACAACAACATTTCTTGTCAGTGCAAATGTGGCCCATTGGAATTCTATGATTCTATAATTTGCACAGAATTACAGTATACTCTTACCCATACAATAAAAATGCACTTTAATCATCATATATAGGACCTATGGAATGCAGACCTCACCACACAAACAAACCTTGTCTAATCCCGTAGTTTGTGATGGAGGACGATGCTCCTCAGCCTCATCCTACTCCACCAATCTCAGACCTGGACTCAAATATGTATTTTCACAGGCAATGCTGATCTAGGTTCAGTTTTTTTTTCTCTCATATCCTCATGAATAAGACAATATAGATAGGGGACTGTGATCCTAGATCAGTATTTTATATTATAATCTGTGACACTTCATACATATAGACTCCGGCCAGAGCAGAATCTGCCCTGAAGCTTCATATGTGCTCATTCTGTAATGTCCCTCTCCCATGTTTTATATTTTATGTTGTAGTAGATCATGTGGTATCTGTTTTACTATACAGTCAATGAGTTTCCTCTGCCATTGCCTGGCCTGCTCTTTTTTCAGCACCATTGATGACATTCAACATTCACAAGCAAATATAATCCAATGTACATTGGAGCTGTATTTAAATCCCTCTTATTTAAAAGTACCACTCGCAGACAGAGGAATACTGTTATCAGTGAAGTGGATTCATAAAGCAATTTGGAGAGTATTCTTACTCTGCATAGTTTAAATGAGCTCCAAAAAGCTTACTTTATCATTTTGATTCACAATGAACACAAATGTCCCATAATTGCTTTATGAATCTGGTTTCTTCCATTGTTTTCTATACACAGTGTATCTAATTTAACTGAGAAGTGTTTGTTTATAATTTATGTTTTCTTTTTGTCGTTTGTGGTTCTGTTTTGTACTTTTTGTCTTAACACGTTAAATTTTCTTGTTCCATGTTTGTATAATTTTTTTCAATGTTTTGTATTTTCCATGTGACCCCCACCTACCTTCCACTTTCCTTTCAACCCATAATGTACGTGCGTATCATGTGACTGTGTCATATGACTCTTGCATGGTGCTGATGATGTCGTCTTCGCTGGTGAACAGAAGGTAAATCTCTGTTGTGTTTTTTGTCTTTTTTTTTTTGTCTTTTTTTGTTTTTTGGTCAAGTTCCCACTTACTATTTTGTTACTAACTTTTGATAATAAGGGAAAAGATACAGGAAACACCCATCCAATTCCATAACATTTTATGAGCTAATGTTTTATTCATTCATTTTTGTGAAAATGTACACCACCCACTTTATATGACTTTTTGTAAACCATCAGCTGGTCTGCCTGGACAGTATAATCCCAAAGCATTCTCCTACAACAACACCTGCTGCTTTGCATGTTGAATTGATTTTCGGTTTATATTTTGAGACTTTAAAAATTTCCCTCCTACCTTTTACTCTCTTGTAATGATTTAACTTTTTGAAAACAATTAAACTACTGCAGAGTTTTAGACTTTTTTAGAAGTCTAGTTTTAGGTTACAGTAACAGAGAAGGCCTTAAAGACCTCATGAGATGGCTTGACAAGCGCAACTTTCTTTCCTGTGTTGATGTATTTCCTATTCAAACTGGAAGTTTAGGAGAGGGGCTTATTAAAGGACATGCCTCCTTATTAGGGGAAGGTACATTTCAGTCCAGATAGTATTTAATTGGACAAAAATCTGAGAAGTGTGTTTTCATTTAAAAGGATTAGTTAAAATGTCTGCTAAAACTTTTTCAAAATTTAGTTTTCATGGGGTCTTTAAAGTTCAATAAGTTTTTGTTGTTGTGGTTACTACTCGTTTAATTTCTTTTTTATATAAATAATTTGTATTATGACAGTATAATACCACCACCACCATTCATTTGCTGATTATAAGATACATTTGTGCCTATAATGCATCCCAGTAGCAGCACGGGCATTATAGCATTCACACACACTTCTGTTCTGTCTCTTGTCTCAACACTCGCACCCTCTCATGAATGTCCTAATTGTTTGTCTTTGTAATCTCAAAAATACCTGCTCACTGTCCCTGTCTGCTGCTACTGTGTGGCAACGCAAGAAAGGAACCGAACACCCTCACATGTTTAGAGGAAATACTTATACTTCTCTTGTCTTTCCTAATATTTTTTAACAAGACACTTTTTTTTTACATGAAATGCTAGGTGTGCTTCGTCATTTTGGATTAAAAGTAGTAGCATTTTGTGATAGTAGAAGCAGTTATATTAGTTGTAAGCAATCGACTGGCTCATAAATGCATGATTCCGGAAATCTCTAATCCTCTAAAACCTCTTGCATGTTAAAACAATTTTTTTCCTCTGCCCTCTTTCACTTCATAACCCTAATCTGTCCTTGTTTTGTCTTCTTAGCATCTGGCAATTCCTTCACCTAACTGGAAATGATGTTCATGGATCTCAGATAACATGTTTAACTACTATCATTCTGCACTGCTTGTTTTATCATTAACTTGCCTTCATTTCAAATCAAATCAAATCAAATCCCTTTATTGTCACTCAACCATATACACAAGTGCAACAGTGTGTGAAAGTCTTGGGTGCGGTTCCAAGCAACATAGCAATATGACAATTACAATAAACATCTGATTTACACATAACACAGTTTACACATCTGTTCCACAAAACAATATACACCTAATAATATACAATATACAGTATACAGTATTTAAATTGTAGCATCCGATTACAAACTCTAATCAAGCTTTAACTCATCAAGGAAACACGTTAAGCCTCTATTTTCATGCATGCTTAAACTAAATGCCTGATGGACTAAAAATCACAAAAATACCTCTAACTTAAATTAACCATAACACTGCATAAGGATTTATCAGGACATAAATTCAACATGGGGAGCCGACATGCTGACATACTTTTGAATGCTAAATCCTACGCTGTGACATGCTATACTCCATCTAAAACTATTTTAAACTGTTGATACGCAATTCCCCTGCACGCGGTAGTGACGTCACTCTGCTTACATTAGATATATAATTTACCGTTTATAAATGTAATTAATGTTAACAAATTATACATCTTCTCAAATGTCTAAGGGTTCAACATTGATATCCGATCTCTGTTTCACGATAGCAATGTTCCAGAAACAGGAGTAGAAATGAAAACATGCAGTATCAAAACAGGACTTCATACCTTTGTCATGAAAATGCGATCGCCAGATGAATCCAGTTTGCCACACTTGGGTTAATTGTCCATGACAAGCGTTCAAATAATACTTTTTGTCCATAAAAGTGATAAATCAGAGAAAAAAAGCTTGCAGGAACCTCATTTTTTGTTAAATCATCTTCAAATTTGAAACATAACTTCTTTAGACTTGTGGCTTTGAGAACATTGTATTTCTGGGCTGTCTTGGTACTTTTATTATTGTTTTTTTAGATTATTTTCATGGTTTGTGCTCATAAAAGGGGTGCGTATCATCAGGTTAAAAATGTATTTGTCACATCTCCGGACCATTTAAAGTGAAGGCAAAAGGTGTTTGGAAATACTGAAATTGTACAAGAAATACTGACCAGTTAATGGACCTAAGATATGCACTTTCCCTTATTTAACCATATACATTTTAACCTAAAATCTTGATGTTGATAAAAAACAAAAATTGTCCTAACCCTAATCCCAACCATTGACACATTATACATCACCAGCCACAAATAGGTTTAGATTTGCCCAGGTCCAAATTATTAGATTTTTAGATTATTAGATACAGGTGTTCTATTTCCGTGACCTAAAATTTATCCCATTTGTAATTATTATATTTAGCTGGTATGTACATATTGTCATGTTAATTCCAAATAGTGTCTCTTGTTGGGCTGCTGTTTATGCCTATTAATGGAAGAACTCTGTGGCCTCCTTCCAGGCTCTTTGTGTGACACAGGTAGACAGCTATCATCCCAAACAAGCAGCCCACATACATGCATTCCCATTGGCCCCGCTGATATTATTAAACGTAAACATAATATCTCCAATCAACGCAAGGAGGATAATTAAGTGCTGTCATTATGTAGTGGGAAAGTCGAGATAACTAGCACCTCTAGAGACTGCATTACAACAACGCTTTCTCCCTCCATCACTGACACCAATCCTGGTCCAACTCTCATTACAGCCCTGCACATGCCTGTGTGTCTCAGCTCCATTTTTACAAGAGCCAAGTGCTTTCATTAATGTTCCACATTTGGATGGATGGGAGGCAGAAGTCATTAATATGCTGCCAAAAACCCTCTATGATGAGATGTCTCGACAGTTCAGCCAAAAAAAAAAGAAGATAGGAATTCAGTGTTTTACAAGTGACTCAACTATAAAGTGGTTCATCTTGTGCTTTGAATGATATAAATTATTATTTTCATGGTATTGCATGTTTCTTGATGCACTATAAAATGGCCTCCCAGTCAGGTCAACACTTTAAAATAATTATTAGCTAAAAATAGATAGTTGTATAATTAGCTAAACTATTTCTGTCATTTACACATGAGGATAAAGACTACCTTGTCGGTCACAAATCAGCAGTTAATTAATGAGGTGGCATGGTTTCCACAGTCATGGAATACCTGGAATTATCTGGAACTTTTTTACATGGTGATTTCAAGTCCTGGAAACCTCATGGATGTTAATAAAAGCTACAAATGACATAGATATTACTAGTGAATAAAAGTTTTTCTAGTTCTGCTCAGCTCCAAAATAGTTCATCAGCTAGAAGTTGCTCTTTGCAAAGGCAATCTTTTTAAAATTACTTTTGTGTTTTCCTGGCATTTTCTCCACAGGGGAACCTAACCCTCCTAAACTGGAGGCTAAGCCACAATCCACAGGCAACGAGATGAAGGTCCACTGGATCAACCAGGACGATGGGGGCTCTCCCATCAAACACTATCTTGTACGCTACAGAGCTGTGAGTATAATGGAACCTGAGGTAACATACTTAACTTTGGCTGAATTATTTACAAAAACTGTATAAAATGTAGTAAATGGACCACAAATGGTAATGCTCAATATGGTGGCAGTTGGAATGGAAATCCTGCCTTTCAATTAAAAGAGCCAAACACACATGCAAATTAACTGGACCAACCTGGTAGAGAAACGAAATCATTTATGATACCATTGTTTTTCAGATTGTATTACTGATTGTTATTGAGATGTAATCTTACCAAACAGTTTTGGAGATTTCATTCTTTCCCCATACAAGTAGATAGGAACTGTACTTATATGCCTATTGTTTACATACAGAATATCTGCCCAGAGACTTTACAAGATGGCCATGGAGTGAACTGACTTGCCTTAAAAGGCCTTTGATTATTTAGACCACTACTGTGATAGTAACATGCTCTGGGAGAGTTAGCGTAACAATTCTTGCCTCAAACGGGCATGATAGTGAAATTATGGATACCATCAATACTGAAAGCATGCCCACATGTTTGTCTTTAGAAGCAACGCCAGGACTGGAAGCCTGAGATCCGCCTACCCAACAGCAGCGAGTATTTTGTGCTGAGGGGTCTAGAATGGAACACAGAGTATGAAGTTTATGTTGTTGCAGAAAACCAGCGAGGGCGATCTGAACCTGTCACCCTTTCCTTCAGGACCTTGCCAGAACCCACCACCATTCCAGGTATGGCCCACCTCCAACCCCTGTCCCACAGCCACTGCCAACTAGTGCAGCCAACAGCCCGATCCCTTGCCAGCTTCCTTACTTCCCCATCAGCCTGAGTGCCTCACCCCAAACCCTCCCTGCTGCAAAGGCCAACTTTGATCAATTTCCATGCTGGTCTAGGCTGATTTGTGCTGGTTGTGTGCTGGTCTAGTTCTTGCACCAGCATAACCAAGATGCTCAAAAAAAAAACTTAGTTATTGAGACTGGGAACCAGCATTCAAAACACAAAATATGCTGGTTACCAGCTATGCTGGTCTTTTCAGCAGGGTTAACCCCATCTTACTCAGGTCTTGTTGTGGATTGCATGGGCCACCCTGTTGTCAGTTCAGGTTGTGGCCTAGCCTCCTCTAGAGAGTGATATGACACAATCTAAGAGTAATAAGAGAGGAGAGGAATAGCTGAGCTTCAGAGTGATAAATGTCTAAGAGATGGCCATGGGTTACGCCTATAGATCTGGCTTCAGCTCAGCAGCACACAACTCCTCTCCAGAGCTCTGCTTCCAGCCTGACCCCTCTGGTAATCTCCTGCTAACTCTTACAGCCAGCTATATTGCTTGTCTCAGAGCGATTGCAGATGATATCAGTTGAGATGAGATTTTAAATTTTGCAATCTGGAGGCAAAAAGCCACAGCAGGTCCGCTAGTCATCTCCCCTCCTGCCCTACCCCCATCACCAAAAGCATGGGCTTGCTTGGACTGTGCACTATTGGCAGAACTGTGTTTTTGTTTTCTTGTGAGCTGCTTCCCCACTGATAAAAATTGAGCCTTAAATCATCCCTCTCTCTGTCGCTCTATTCTCTTTCTTGTGGCTGGACTGAGGCTGAGTTCAGGCTCATTGAGGCAGGCACGTTGAATTGAACTGACTATATGCCCGCTCTCAGTGGGAATGTATCCTCTGGTTTTGCATGATGATGCCTCAACAGGATTAATGGTTTAATGCTTTACTGAGGACCTAACAGGCATCTGCCGGTGCATGGACGAGTTTTTTCTCATCTGCTTAGTGGGAAGCAGCCATTTAGCAGTGGGAGCTTTGGATCTCGGAACACTTGCACATAGCAGGTTCAGATGGACAAAAACAGCCTTTCTTTTTCCCCTTGCCCTCTCTATCAGCTGAACCTCACCACACTTGCACATTGTTAGCCTCAATGTGTAACATATTGGTGTTCAAAAAGCACAGAGGCTTTATTTTTTAGCCCAATGTCTGCACTGCCCCAGCTGGAACAGCTGACGTTTTAAAAAATGGTCTAAAAACAGCTAGCAATTCATACGGCAATTCACTCTTCTCTCTTGTCTTATATTTGGACCAGTGTGCATGAGGCAGGTTAAAATATATGGAATGCCTACCCACTAGAGTTTATGTTGTGAATCCATTGATTTCAATGCGGATGGTGCGTAACAAGGACATGAAGGAAGTGATGTTTTGTCACTAAAGTCATATCAAGTAATTTTGAAGTAACTGATGAATTTTTATATAGTGCTTTTCACAATACTCATTGTTTCAAAGCAGCTGTGTTCACTTGTGGTCAAAAGTTGAAAAATGTGTACCTTTTGCTGCAATGAACACTGATGTAAGCATCCGCTGACCAATGAGAATTTCAGGTAGTTGTAGTTTTTGGAAATTCAATTTGCCATATACCCACTTGATTTTAAACTGCTCCGGCTCATTCCACATACTCTTGCGAATTGCTAGCTGTCAAACATGTAAGCACCCTTAGATACACTTAATATTTAGCTCTGGAGGGGTGTATAAATATTCCTCCCTTGCACAGGAAGGCCACTTTGCAGACAGATAAAGTAAACACATAGAGACTTTGGCAGGATTTAAAATAGGGTGCTTGTGGATTCTATGTGGTGGGTTTAGCTCAACTCTGGCCATGCAACCAATGCTGAATCTCTACTTCCTGTCATCCAAATCTCCCCAGCTAGAGGTGACATGGAATAAAGCTGTTCTAATAGAATGCCCATTAACTTTGTGCAATATAAGTGACATTGAAAGCTCATTAAGTCATCCAGCACATAATTTACATATTATATATTGCATCATAACCTGTTTGTTTGTTTCACCTTGTCTTCTGAGTGGGCAACATTTCCCTGGTGTTTGCAACTCACAAAGATGAATGCCTTTTTGTTTCCTGACTAGCACTTTACAATAAAGTTGCATACATTAGCATTATTGAGTGTAATAGCAAACATGAACTACAGTAACAATGAACACTTTTACAGCATTTATAAATCTTGGTTAATGTTTATTTAAATATTTATTAATCTATTTTTAACTTAAATTTTTAACATTCATAAAAGTAGTAAATGATAAAAGTTAATGCATTATGTACTAACATGAACTAATTTAACACACAACTTACCAAATGCCCCATTGAGAGCGAGAACAACTAATCACGACCACGAGGAGGTTACCCCATGTGACTCTACCCTCCTTAGCAACCGGGCCAATTTGATTGCTAAGGCGGCCTGGCTGGAGTCACTCAGCATACCCTGGATTCAAACTCGTGACTCGGGTGGTAGTCAGCGTCAATACCCGCTGAGCTACCCAGGCCCCCTGAACTAATTTTAAATTAACATAAAGCAAGATTAATAAATGATGTAAAAGTATTGTTATTTGTTAGTTCATGATCCTAAATGCATTAAATAATTTGTTCATATTGAACCTTATTTTGAAGTATTCCCATTACACATTTTAATCACAATTTTAATGAATTAAAGTTCATTTGTTTTTGTTTTTGTAATGTATTTTTTTTTTACATTGTAAGCATTTGTCTAAAGAAACATGGACATTTAAAGGACATTTTATTGTTAAATACCAGAAAAGTTGCCTGATTAATATTAATTCATTGTATATGTCTGTCTCTCTCCTTATTCTAAATTTCCCATCATCTGGGTACTGTTTGTCCTCTTATTCTCAATTCATTCCGCTATGCTGTCCATGTCATTTGCTGTGCTTTTAACACGCTATGGCTTCTTACTTTGTTTTTTACTAACTTGCTTAAACTTTGCTTTGACATTCTCTAGTCTTGATTAAGACTTAAGTTTTCAGACTTAATTTTCTGTATTTGACCTATTCTCTCTCTCTCTCTTTCTCTCCCTTTCCCCCAATTTCTTTCCTTCCTCTTTCTTCCCTTCCCTTCTGTCCTTTTTTCTGTCTCCTTTTGTCTCCTTGTGTAAAATCGGACATCACCGGATCATCGCATTTTCAAACACGCACTCAAACTCCCATTTTTGGTTGCCTTTTTATTTTCTATGCACTGTCCTTGTGCTCTTCGGGTGTCTTTTGGTGTGTTGGTATGGGCAATGTTGTCTCAGCAACCCTTGGCTGCTCCTCTGTGATGTACACACTGGTCACTCTCATGTTTTCCATGCTGACTGTGTTTGTGCTCTCATAAACTGAGGCTCGCAAGAGGAGGAGCATCTGTCCTAAGCACCGCCCATTCTTCAGCCACAATCTTCAGTTTTCTACGCCTTCTGATCCTCTTGCAGCCTAAACAAGCAAAAAAGAATATCTGTTACATGTTATCGGAATCAAGTAGTGTTCGGTGCTTGTATAATTTTTTTTTTTTTTTTTTTTTTAGCATTTTCAGTTGAGAAGGCAGCAGTTTATTTTTTTAATTTTTATTTTTTAAACCATTTTGGAAGAGTTATAGAAAACTTTTTCCTCTTATCAAGAAGCCCCGTCTCAAGCCTTTCTTGATGTTAATCATGATATAATTATTCAAGGGCCAGTTAATAAAATAAATCCTGAAAGAATTCCTCCTGATCACATACATTACTTATGATTTTCTTATTCTTCTGTGATTATTAAGCTATCTGTTATTAACTCATTTTGGAAGGGTCCTTTAAAGGGATATCTTTTGTGTTGACAAGGTTTTTGTGACAAACTGTACATAATTTTAGAAGATTCAGAAAATATATACTTTATGTAATGGACTTTTATTTACTTATTTCTCTGCTTCTTACTTAAAAAAATCAAAAACATTCAAAACTAATGCTACTGCTGTTAAACTCATTGAAGTCAAATAAGTGTAATTTTCAACAGTGTAATTTGATTATATTCTGTAATACATTTTTTTGACACACATCACCAGTGTGGTCTCATGCTGTAATCATTGTAGGTTGTAAGAAAGTATGGTAAGATTAAATGTTTTTTGTTATTTGTTTATTTTTACAAACATGGTTTTGGATTGAAATCTCACAGATGCTTTCGACTTAAAGTTGGGGACATGTGAACGCAGCATGTGTTTGTCCCATGATAACATGGTGCTTAATGTTAGTTTGAGTTATTCACCAAGCCTTTACTTTTAAGGGCAGGGCTGTCCTGCAATAGGTTTCACTAGTCATCTGTACTCTGAAATGCTAAACTCCTTTAGGCAATTTTTCTTGCTTATACCAAATTTAGCATAAACATTTTAAATGAAAACCCCCAGACCAAATTTTAATTTGCCAGAGGCGTTCTTGTGTGCATGGCACCACCTCTGTTATAACCGTATGAATCCATTTATAACATTTGTGATGGACTAATAAAGGCATGGAACTGGATTTTAACCTCCGGCATGCTGTCCATTTAAAAAAAGATGGTGGTCGGTTTACAAGTCAAAGGCTGCCATATGATATCTAGAGCTGAGATACAAGTATCATTATTATGCAAGGCCAGTGCAGGCATTTCCTGGGAGGGTGTTGAGTACAGTTCAACTAATATAATTAAGTGTCTTACCATGTGAAGGCTCATACTTATGAGGGCAGGGCTATGAAAATAAACAGGGTGAGGTGGGGTTATTTGTTTAAGAAAATGGAGTAGCTTTTGTTTCCCATTTTGGAATTGAATCTCATGGTAATAAAGTGATGCGTTCTGGAGTTTTGGCTCCTGGAAACGCATGTGCCAATCAGTTGGTTGGGCTCATCATTCATATTTAGAATCCGCTTCTCTGTACTCAAAGGGATAGTTTAGCCAAAAAGGACAATTCTGTAATTATTTACTTACCCTCATGTTGTTCCAAACTTGTATTGCTTTCTTCTGATGGACTCAAAAGGAGATGCTTAGCACAACATTAGGGGCAGACAACTTCAGTCACCATTCTATTTTATTATATGAGGAAGAAAGCTGTTGTGTTCCACGGATGAAATAATTAAGGTGAGTAAATACTGATAGAATTTTCCTTTTTGGCTGAACTGTTCCTTTAATCATTGTGTGTTGGTGTTAAGTGACGTTTCATCAGTAAAGCAAGCAGTACCCTGTTTGGCCTGCCTGGGATGTTTAATGCTATCCTGGATGGATCGCCAGCTTCATTCAGATTACCAGAGGCTAAATTATTTGAAAATCCAAATTTGGCACCACCAGAAGTGCCTCTTGTTTGCACTTTTTTATTGTGAGTGATTGCGAGCAGGAGGAAGAAAGAGGAAAATGACAAATCTGTGAGGTGTGTGAACAACCCAATAGTCTTTTGAGCAGCAGACATAAGATTTGTAATGACCATGTAGCAACGGTTAAAAAAAACAGGCTTTTTTGTCTGTTAACGAAAAGTCACATTCAACAGATGTCTCGCAAGCATTGAAGCACTGTTCTGATGATCTGTTGTAGCAACAACATTCTCACTAATTGTCATAACCTGCATAACCTGTTAGATTTTTGATCCTTCAGTCTTTTTATTTTCTATTTTAACACATTTCTTAACTGTAATGTTTAACCCAGGGGTCAAGGTGCTACAATTACACCATTATGGGGGCAGAAAGCCTGTTTCTCAATTGACATCCATTAAAAAGTATGTATTCTAATTAAATAAAAAGCTTTGCAAAGCAACATATACATGATATTTCATATTATAGATATTTCATATTTCATGTTTTATAGTGCCTCATTTTTTGAAGTGCTCTAAAAATGCAAAACTGACTTTTCCCCTGTCTTTTGAAGGAGAACAATAGAAGCGATTCATCCAACAAAAGGGGCAACAATATAGTAAGTGCTGTAATACAAGTCTCACATAGCTTAGAGGAGTACACATAGCAAGGAACGTTTTTTGTTTTGTTTTTAAGAACATGAAGGTAGTGCATTAGTATGAATGGGTTAGGTGTTCACGAAAAAGATGCGTCACAGCCGCTCAGATGGATTTAGGCAGGTCATTCCACCAGCAAGGAGCAGTCAAGGTAAAGGTCAGTCCCGAGACAGTGTTTTGTGCCTCTGAGATGGAACCACGAGGTGCCTTTCACCCATAGAACGCAGGCTTCTGCAGGGCACATAAGTCTGAAGTAGTGAATTTAGATATTGGGGTGCGAAGCTAGTTGTTCTGTAATCAAGCATCAATGCTTTGAACTTAACATTAGCAACCATTGGCAGCCAGTGCAATTTGATGAAGAGAGGTGTGATGTGTGCTCTCTTGGGCTCGTTGAAGACCACTCTCACTACCGCATTCTGGATCAATTTGCTGAGGTTTGACAGAACATGCTGGAAGGCCTTCCAGAAGAACATTGCAATAGTCCAGCCTGGATAGAACAAGAGCTTGGAAGAGGAGTTGTGTAGCATGCTCAGATAGGAAGGGGGCTGTGTGGTGGTTGGGGCGTGGTTAAGCGCCGGTTTGTGAATGGAGAGTAAGATCAAGAGAAGATGATGATGGTAAGAATCATGATAAGGATCATCAATGGCAATAAGTGTCTCTAACAGGTGTTTGTCATTGCAGTGAGAGTGGAGATGGACTTTAAGAGCCAGCCAGACACCAGTCAAAGGCAGAGAGTTACGAGAAACAAATCGAAAAAGACAGCATTCATTTATGTCAGCTGAAAAGCATGGTTTGAAGTGTGACTGCTGAAAATCATGAATTTTTGAGTGGAAAAATAAACAGACCATTTGAATTGGATTGACCGTCTACCGCTTCCTCCTGTTCCCTAACTGTGAATGTTGTTACACTGGTGCCGAAAACTGGGATTAAGGGAGGAAGAATGCCGCCATGGATCCCTTACCTCTGCCCAAGCGGAGGACCGGCAGATGTTCCGGAGCTTGCTGCACCAGGAGGGTGCTGCCGCTGCAACCCTGTAGCAACCCAGGTGCTTGGAGCTCTTTAAGTGGAAAGCAGGGGCATGCAGTGGGTGGTCTAGTTAATTCCACTGCTGTCCGAAGAAGCCCAAATCGTGGTGCAACAGTTACCAGCGGAGAACCTCCTGGTGTACGCCGACTTAAGAAAATCCATCCTGCAACGTGTTGGCTGGACACCTGAGCAGCAGCGCCAGTGCTTCCACTCCCCTACCATTGGCGAGCACGCCCACCCATTCGCCTTTGCCCAACAGCTCCGGGATTCCTGCCGGAGGTGGTTGTTGGCTGAGCAATGCAACATAGCTGTCATCGATCTGATGGTACTGGAGCAGTTCATCGCTCCAAACAGCCATCCAGCTGGCAGAGAACTATGTGGTTGCGTAATCGGGAGCCGGCGAGTGCCAAGACCCTTCTCTTTCTCTATCTCTTGTTCTCCTGTCTCCCCTCCTCCCTCTACTTTCTGTCCTGTTCCCCCTCCCCGGAAATGGGGAAGAGTCCCTCCCATATCGGCTCCTTGACTCCGGGGATTGCACAACCCGCCCTACTTCCCCTGCCCTTCTCCATTCTCATTCCCAGGGTGGTGGACTGGCTGTCACAGGCATGGGCGTGGAGCCTTGGCCAGTCTGTTGGAGCTGCGGGGAGCCAGGGCATTTCAGGGACCAATGGCCGATGATGGAGGTGGGGACATTGTTTCGAGTCCCCGACGTACTCTAGGCTGCCCCCGATTGAGCTTGGATGTACCACATACCTGTTAGTATTAAGGGGACTACACGCCAGGCTTTGGTGGATTCGGGTTGCAGCCAAACCTCCATCCATCAATGCCTGGTTCAAGACATGGCTTTGGGTGCTAGTCACAAGATGAAAGTAAGGTGTGTGCATGGGGATATCCACAATTATCCTGTAGTGACTGACAATTCAAAGTTTTGATGACGAAAGCATAGTGCCGAGGCTGCGGTTAGATCGTGCCTCACCCATCCGCTAATTTTGGGCACGAATTGGCCAGCTTTTTGGAAATTTGTGCAGATGGGTCATGTAACCGAGCATTTCAGTTTGAATTTGTGATGCACTGGCTGGGGAGGCAGAGCCGGGGCTGTCTACGTTAGTTCCATGCCAGAATGACATAAGGGAGGGGGAAGTCTCGGCTCCCTAGCCCTTAGAGGATTTCCCGCAAAGAAATTCCTTCTGGAACAGACGCAAGATAAGGCTCTTATACACGCCTTCGACCAAGTGAAAGTGATTGATGGTCACCATCTTCAGCCAGACATTGCACTCGCCTATCCATACTTTTCTATTATAAATGTCCGGTTGTATTGAGTGATGCAGAACACTCAGACAAAGGAAGATACAACCCATTTATTGATACCATAGAACCATTGGGAAATGTTATTCCAGACAGCTCATTATAACCCCATAGTGGGTCACTTAGGGCAGGAAAAGACACTGAAGCATCTAATGGCCCGTTTCTATTGGCTAGGCATTCACAGAGATGTTCGCAGATGGTGTGAAGCATGCCATGAATGTCAGCTGGTGAATCTGCTTGCCACCCCAAGAGCACCTTAGCGCCTGTTCCTTTGATCGAGGCCCCCTTCGATAGAATTGGTATGGACCTCGTTGAGCCAATGGGCATTGCTTTGTGTTGGTACTGGTGGACTATTCTACTGATTTCGAATACTGATTCGAAAGTTTGTGCACGAAGATGCTCGGAATTGGGATAAGTGACTTGAACACCTGTTATTCTCCGTATGAGAGGTCTCACAAGCCTCCACTGGGTTCTCCCAATTTAAATTATTGTATGGGCATAAGCCTTGTGGTCTCATAGATGTCGTGATGGAAAATTGGGAGGAGGGGACTTCAAACAGCAAAAATAGAATTCAATACGTTCTTGGCCTGAGAGCAAAACTCCACACATTGGGGGTACTGTCATAGGAGAATTTGCTACAGACTCAAGAACATCAGACTCTGCTGTATAACAGAGGAGCTTGGCTACGGGAATTTACACAGGGAGATAAAGTCCTTGTATTATTACCCACATCAAGCTCTAAATTGCTCGCAAAGTGGCAAGGGCCTTTTGAGGTCATATGGCAAGTCTGCAAAGTCGATTATGAGGTTAAACGCAGGGATGGGGCAGATCACATCAGATTTACCACCTCAATATCTTAAATCCGTGGAGGGAGGTGGTCTCTGTGGCTTTGGCGATGGTGGTGCCGGAAATCGGGCCTGCTCGGGCCTGAGGTGAGGAGGAGCTCGGGCCTGAGGTGAACTTAAAAGCCAATCGCAGCACCCCAGTAAATTGTGGAGACCACCTATCACCGTTGCAAATCATGGATGAGCTGAGTGGGCAGTCCTCACCCTTCGGTACAACCTCCTGGGACAGGCTTTCACCCGCTGTTCAGACCATGTCCTGCTCCAGTGGCCCCATCGCATGATGGATAACAACATGTGGATCACCCACTGGTATCTGGGTCTTCAGCCTTTTAAGTTCGAGGTGCTCCAAAGACCGGGGGTGCAGATGGACTTCCTCTCCATAAATCGAGCAGGCCAGATGGCTCCCTGGCCTGAGTCAGGCGATGGGTGTATGTGGTGGTGAGGGCATGGTTAAGCACCAGTTTGTGAATGGAGAGTGAGATCAGGAGATGAGAATGGTATGGATACCATCATATGGCAATGATTGTCTCTAACATCTGTTTGTCATTGTAGTGAGAGTGGAGACAGGCTTTAAGAGCGAGCCAGATGCCAGTCAGAGGCAGAGAGTTACGAGACAAGCTGAAAGAGACTGTATTAATTTATGTCCGCTGAAAAGCATGGTTTGAAGTGTGACTGCTGAAAAGCGTGAATTTCTGAGTGTAAAAATAAACAGACTGTTTGTGCACGATCAGCCAGTACTTGCAATGTGGTCTGTAAAGTTCAACTGATCATACACTGGTGGCCAAAAGTTTGGAATAATGTACAGATTTTGCTGTTTTGGAAGGAAATTGGTAATTTAATTCACTAAAATGGCATTGAACTGATCACAAAGTATAGTCAGGACATTACTGTTGTAAAAAATAGCACCATCACTATTTGCAATTTTTATCAAATCTAGACAGGCCCTGTTTCCATCAGCCTTCACTCCAATACCTTATACTTGAGCAATCATGCTAAATTGATAATTTGGTACTAGAAAATCACTTGCCATTATATCAAACAAAGTTGAAAGCTATTTGGTTAATTAAATGAAGCTTAACATTGTCTTTGTGTTTGTTTTTGAGTTGCCAGAGTATGCAATAGACTGGCATGTCTTAAGGTCAATATTAGGTCAAAAATGGCTAAAAGAAACATCAGTCAATCATTGTTTTGAGGAATGAAGGCTATATAATGCTTGTTTTGAGGAATGAAGGCTATATAATGCTTGAAATTGCCAAAATACTGAAGATTTCATACAAAGGTTTCTTCACCACAGTCTTCAAAAACAAAGGACAACTGGCTCTAACAAGGACAGAAAGAGATGTGGAAGGCCAGATGTACAACTAAACAAGAGGATAAGTACATCAGAGTCACTAGTTTGAGAAATGGATGCCTCACATGTCCTCAGCTGACAGCTTCATTGAATTCTACAATGTACAACAGTAAAGAGAATACAGGGTTGCAGGCCTTATGGGAAGAATTGCAAAGAAAAAGCCACTTTTGAAACCGTAAAATAAAAAGAAAACGTTAGAGTGGGCAAATAAACACAGCCATTCAACAACAGATAATTGGAAAAGAGTGTTAGGGATTTTAACTCCATTGAGCTTTTGTGGGATCAGCTAGACTGTAAGGTGTTTGAGAAGTGCCCAACAAGACAGCCACATCTATGGCAAGTGCTACAGAAAGTGTGGGGTGAAATGTCACCTGAGTATCTGGTCAAACTGACAGCTAGAATGCCAAGGATCTGCAAAGCTGTCATTGCTGCACAGGATTTATTGATGAGAACTCTTTGAAGTAGTTTAAGAAAAAAACAATTCTAATTGTAATAGTAATTTTTAATGTTATTAATGTCCTGACTATACATTGTGATCAGTTGAATTCCACTTGGGTGAATAAAAGTAACAATTTATTTACATAAGAGCAAAATCTGTACATTATTATAATAGTTATATATATAACTTTTGGCAACCAGTGTATGTGTTCATGTATGGCAGGATAGTCACTGGTGAAATTCTTGGGGGTGTACACTTTTTTTGTGGTGTCATAAACAAAGCAAGAACATCAGGAGGCAATTTTCCTGCAACTCCAGTTTGGGCTCAGATGATTGGCTTAAAAAATGTCTAAAAACTGAGTATGCATAAGCAAAGTGTGCAGGTCGCATAATTTTGGGAGTGTATGCACTAGTCAAGGAACTGCCATTGAGATGAATGGGAATACTAATAGATAGCTCTCGACCTCCTTTATTTTACCCAACACAGAAATTAGTATTTAGCATTCTAATATAAATATAAAATTTACATGCCCTCTTTATTTATTTATTTTCTCCCTTATACTGTTTTTTTAGTATTCAGGTCATGATAACGTTTAGAATATATGGAGACAGCCTGCATGTCTGTAAGACATTTAGAGCCTGGTGCTGAGTCAGCAGAGCAGAGTGTTATTTGGCCAGTGAGGGAGCTCTGTGAGGCGGCCTTTGTGCTCAGATGAGTGCCGTGATTTATCGGACTTGTTAAAATGCAGGCTGAAGCTCTGGAAAACAAGTGGCAGCGTACTCCGTGCCCTGAGCAAGGAGAAGTGGTCTCAGGCCTTTCTGGCTGGGCAGTAGATTAAATCTGTCTGTTCTACCTTCCGCTACCCATTCTGCACTGCTTTTATAGAGTGTGGTCACTGCAATAGCTAGTTTAATGTGCTAAAGGTTATATGTGTAATTTTGTTTTTAAAACACTTTCTTCTAATCCAGAATATAAGAAAGTTTGTAGGGTGTAGGGCTGCAACTAAAAATTATTTTGATGATCTATTAATCTTGGACTATTTCTTTGAATAATCGATTAATCTGATAAAAAAAAATTATTTCCTGTATTTTATTGAAAATATTTTTTTTTTTTCAAAACAAATGATAAAGGGCATAAGGATTAAATCACTGTACTAAATTCACGATTTGATACTCCCACAAAACTTAAAGCCAGAATCATAATAGGTTAAGTCTGAATAATGTTATTATTATAACTTTTAGGATATATGCAAACAGTTCCTTTACTTGTAAAACTTAACAAAAAGTACTTTTCATTAAAGTTCAGAATGATCCATTGGGGGGTAGAGTGGGACTTAATTTGAGCCAAGCAGGGGGAAATGGTGACACCAGAATAGAAATATTAATAATTCTGCTCAGGAAGGTGATCAGGACTGACAAGAACACTATGAGACACAAACAGGACTGACAAGATAACAAGACGAACTGGCACTGGACAACTAGGAGACTAAAATATGGAGAGAAATCAAGTGGGTTAATATAGGGCAGGTGTTACAATAGAAACTATAATGAGCAAACAAGGAGGCAAGGTGTGACGTAAGATAGAGAAGCACATGGCGATACAGAGACAATAACAAAACCACGTGTTCTCACAAGAAGGCAAAACATCCGGTTGGTATGGGCGCACATTGCCAATACAAGGAGGCGATCATGCACTCGTGCCAATCGACAAACAAGACGAGAGAAGGCACTTGTGAGATTTCGGACACGCACACACCCAACACCTTACCGAATTGACCGAACCTCAGCACAAACATGATGACAGCTCAGGCCGCAGATGCAAGAGACAGACAAAGACCGACATAGATTATCGACACGAGTGCATGCAACCAAGATGGCACAAGCATAATGCACCCACGTCAATAACAGACAGACAAGGAGTATGAATGTCTGGGTCCCGACACAGACCGGAAACGAACTAGACAGGAAGTCTGGACTCAGTCACCACACTCCAGACATAAAACGCAACTGACAGAAGAGAAATATAACCAAATCGCAGCAATTAATATACCCGCAATCACGCGCTTACACAAAGACAGACATGGGCGGATAATGACACAGTCATGTCAGACCAAAACCCAGACTGACAGAGTGACCGACTACATACATTTGATGTATTTTAAATTAATATTGTAATTTTTTAAATAGTATTGTCACTGATTGCATGATCATCAATCATTTGATTACACCTTATTTTTCAGTTTAATCCCATTCAAAGTACTTACTATCCATGCTATCCACTTGTTTTCATAGCTACATCTTCCACAGTTGTAATGTTCTGTTACATTTAATTGGGCTAGATGTTAGTAAGGGTATTGATGTGTAGATGTGTAAAGTCTTATAACTGAAGCTAGTGCTGAGCAGGTGATTTCTCTTTCCCTCATTAGTGTTGTTCAGAATTTCGGCATTGTCAAGACGTTTCGCATGATGGTTGAACTTCTCCATGGTACTTTTAAATAGCAAATTCACATGTAAATTTCAAATGGGTATCGATAAGATATTGATGGAAGCCTTGAATTAATCGTGCATGTGAGCCGCTCTGCATTTGTCACCAGAGCTCACATTTTAAGGAGCGCTCAGTTGACGTCTTCGCATTGATTCTGTCACTGGTCTGGAGCTCGCGTTTCGTGGGAAGCTTGGTTTTCGCTGTCCTTTTCTGCATATCGCTACTCCTTTCGGCATAGTGACGTTTTGTGGACCATTCTGCATAACGCGGTAGCTCATTTAAGCTTAGTCCCGGTTCTCCCGATGGCCAGTCCACCCCTGATCGGACCAAAAGTGCATCAGCCCACCGGGAAAATGCCTAGTATGCCAGATTACTGTGGCACGGTGGAGGGCGGGACTGGGGCGTGATTACGCACGCCCGGTCCCGTATTGGACTAATTAAGCCTCAAGAGGGATAAAGGCCACTCGCGGACGGCGATGGGAGAGAGAGAGAGAGATCATTCACGGACATGTCCGTCGTCTTATGTGTTTGTCTTTTGAGTTCTCCATTAAAACTTTAAGTTATATGTCAAGCCGGTTTCTCGCCTCTTCCTTGCCCCTGAGCCTGATCTGTGTTAAGCCCAGGAAGTAAGAGGGATGCGCCGTAGCGGATTTCTTGCCACTGCCCAGCTGAGCAGCCGTGGCCATCTGCCGGGGGACGGAGGAGCCCAGCCGCCTGGACGCGGAGGAACGGCCGCCGACCGCGAGGGGAGGAGGGGCTCCTGGCCGACCGCCTGGAGCGGTTAGTGCCCCTGCCAGGGGCGGGGGAGTCCCCTACTAGCCGCTGGAATGCGGCGGGGTTGGAGACCGCCGACCACGTGCGGAGGGAGGGCTCGCCGCTGACCGCCTGGAGCAGGAGAACCGTTGCCAGGGGCGGGGGGAGACCCCTTCGGGGCTGAGGAACGAGCTACGGCGTATCAGAGAACCGGCGAGTACGTTTTTTTTTTTTTCTTTAATCTCTCTCTCCTCTCTCTCTCTCGCTGCCGCTCTGCGATGGCCTTTACCCTCTTTTTTAAATTATGGTGTTCGTGGGAGGGGAGGTACTGCCCAGTGCAGGAACCTCCCCCCCATTTTTAATTGTTGTTGTTTCCCTCCTCTTGTCCCCTCCCTCGTCCAGGTTGATTGGGACGACCCACTGTCAGACCGCACGGGAGGCCCCCCCCCCAGGGGATGTACGTCAGGCCGGGGGTCCCCAGCCTGAAAGAATGGGGGAGGAATGTGGCACGGTGGAGGGCGGGACCGGGGCGTGATTACGCACGCCCGGTCCCGTATTAGACTAATTAAGCCATCAAGAGGGATAAAGGCCACTCGCGGACGGCGATAGGAGAGAAAGAGAGAGATTGTTCACGGACATGTCCGTCGTCTTATGTGTTTGTCTTTTGAGTTCTCCATTAAACCTAATATTTTATATGTCAAGCCGGTTTCTCGCCTCTTCCTTGCCCGCGACCTTGATCTGTGTTACAATTACCAATCCAGCCCTGACCATAGTTTGGATTTATGGCTGTTTTGTGCATGAGTCAAAACCCCTTGATGATGGTAGAAATTACACACTTCACCAGGGACGTCGATAGGCCTATTTTAGGGGGGCTGAAGCTACCCCAAAATGTTACTAAGGCCCCCTAAATGATAATAAGAACAACAATAACAATTTGATTTATCAATAACCGTATCCTCATTCATATTTAGAATTAGACGCAACAAATAATATATATCCAGCTACAAAAAATTGCCGAAAAGTCGGAAGTTGGACAGAAGCACAAAGAGACGTTGTGCTATCAAGATGATGCACCGCACCGTCTCGTTGCATTGGTGTGAACTGTGGCAGCTTTCAGAGCGTTGCAGACCGGAGCGCTGCAAGTAACTGGAGGATTCATCTCGTGTCGTCGTTACTCTAGTTTGGTCTGAAGTTGAACTCGCTATGCACCCTCCCGCCCACACACGCCGATACACACGCTGATACACACGCTAATGGTGAAAGGAAGATTGGTAAGTGTCGTGATACAGAGTGAAATTGTAAGTTGTTTTTAATTACCTGCTTACCTTTAGCTACGTTTTCTTGAGGTAAAGGAAAGGGGATATTTTGGTTTGCTATGGAAAACTGTAGTCTAGCTAGAGTGAACAAGCAAAATACAAGAAATGGTTAACTTAGCAAGCTAATGACAACTCTTTATTCTTTGCCAATAATATAACCTATCTCTATAATAGGCATATAAAACAATATCAATCCCCATAGTATGTTGTTGTCACTGAAAACTAAATGTCATAGGGTCCCTGTTAATGCTATTACCGTTGTATCCTTCAATTCATTGAGCAGATAAGATGGATATTCGAAGATATTTTAGCAGAGAGGATTGTTTTGTTTTCTTCTAACAATAAGCATTCGTTGGCAGGTCTAGGCACTATGCATAACCTAAACTAAATTATTTCATTATATTTATTATATATGTTAGCTATACCAATTTAACTTTCTGCATTCATTGGCTGTGATAAATTAAATAAATACGTACTGTAGATGTTACCTAAATGTAATTACTTTATCATACATTTACATGAGCAAACAGATAGCATTTAAGTAATTGCTTATAGAATAACTCATCAGGAGCAAAGTCTGGCCTAAGTAAATTCCCCCATGCAGCTTTGATGTGTCTAAAAGCTAACATTACAGTAACTTTTCTTTAACAGAGTAGAAATGGAAGAAGAGGATATGTCTGTCACGTTTTACTTGTTAACATCTTGATTTCTTGACTGGTTGTTGACATAAGTGTAGCTCTAGAAGTGTAGCTCTAGATGTGAGTGCAAAGATTTTGCAAACGCAAGTTACAAATACCCTGGGGGCTAAGCCCCCCCTGTCTTCCAATCCTAGTGACGTCCCTGCACTTCACCTTTAATAATTGTTCATTTCCCATTCTTTCTAGGGTTTTGTTTGTTAGGTAGTGTGTGCTTGCTGTCATACTCAGTGTTCAGAGAGGAGATTGTCATGTTATTTTTTTAAGTGAAACTGTATGTTATGATGAGACAAGTTGAAAATTGGATCCTTTCATGGAAGAGTTTTGTCTAATGCATTTTCCCTCCAGGTCTCTGAGTGCATCAATAATTCATGATCTCCTTGATACATGTAGATGTGTTTTAGTTCTTAACGTGGCTACGTCAATGATTTAGAAGGATGTTTCATTAGAGACAGGAAGTTTTCTAGAACACTATACAAGCCTAATCGGAAATTCAGTCAGCTTGTTAATCTTGATTCATGATGCAATTTATGGCTGTATACGCACAAAGAAAGTAAAGACATTTTCAGAAGTGACAGAGTGTAAAAGCTCACAATATGCTATGTATGTTAAAGCTTTTTTGCAACCAGTGTTTTATATAGTCAAGGCTGTTTATATAGTCAAGGGATAATGTGTATGTTCAGTACCAAATGGCATCTGCACTGGTCGTGAATATCAACATTTCTCACTACAGTTTGGTTAAACTAACGGAAATCTTAAGTCTGCATGTTCGAAGTGGATGTTTCAAGTGTTCCATGTTGTTGTTGTATGTTATGTTGTTCCATGTTCCAATTCCAGCAGTGCGCTTAAAGGGATAGTTCACCCCAAAATGAATACACATCTGGGATGGCATGAGGGTGTGTAAATGCACCCTCCAACCAGACCTCTTTTTTGTGTGAACTAACCTTTTAAATGCATACTGAAAAAATATAATAGAATTACATAGAAACATACAATAACAGAGCAACTGACGAAATACTGATGTTAATTCAACTCAAATTAGAGGTTTATTATGATTCACTACATGGCTAAAAGTATGTGGACACTGAACAGCCTTTGGCTTATGTCATGCATATACATTTGTTTAAAATAGTGTGAAGTTCTTTATTTGCCAAAACTATTTTTTTTATTTATTTATGTATTTATTTATTTTTTATCAAAATGCTCCTCCTTTATCCAAAGATTAGCTTGATTAAGTACGAGCATGCTCAGATCTTACTGAAAATTAGCTTGGTTAACCCTAAAGCACTTTTGCCACCCTTTGTTTCACTCTTTGACAAATTATTTTGGTCGTCTTCATTACATCTGAGTGCTTTTCACTGCAAGTACTGCCAACAGATGCTGAGATTGATTTGATATGATTTGCAAGTTTATCAGTTTAAGGGTGACTGATGCAGCAGGAAAATACATATAGCTGATGTTTATTAGATCAACATGTTTTCCTTGTATTTTGTGACCAGCATTCTGTTTACTGATCTAAATCATGTATTATACAGTATATGGATCATTTACTTCTTTAGTATTTTCATGGTGTAACTTTTACTTTGCTGGTAAGTAGCCTGTGTTTTCATAAGCTGAAAACACAGTCCTGCTTTGTGTTTGTCCATACTGTCTGACACTCATTCCTTAACCATGGTGTTTCCTTGTAATGTTATTAGTGTCAGTTGCATTTGCTGAGTATTGATGTATGTGTGTGTGTTTATGCCGTAAAAGCTTTAAAGTGCTAAAAGCTTAAAATTTAGATTATCTTCACATCCCAGTGCAATATCTCTCTTGAAATGTGTATTCATGAATATAAGCCAAATAATTCTTGCAGTTAACGCAATGAAAAGGAATGCTGAAGTTCTGCACAAAGAGAGTAAATTATGTCTGGGTTAATTTCCATGTGAGTATTGAATACCCTTCACAATGTCACTGTACGTGATTTTATACAGTATGCTGTGTGTCTGTTCAACACATGGAATGCACCCATGCATTGGATTTATCTATGTCAAAATCCTAAAACATATTGTGTTTTAATGCATGTGTGATGGTTTCTGTCCTCCTTGCCTTCAAGAGGCCTTGTCAATTCAACTTTTCAACAATTACAAACTATGCAAAATAGATGTTGGCAATATCAACACAAGTGAGAGTACAATTTTTGTGAGTATCAGCACAATTTATAAATTGTTGATGATTTGATGAAATTGGCTTGATCACTATGGTGCTGTGGTGAAGCCTCACACTTTATGGCTATAATTGTCGTTTTGTTTAACTAAGTATCCCCTCTTTTCTTACTTCCAAAGGCACCAGCTCAGGGTTGGGTACAGGAGCCATCGTGGGCATCCTCATTGTGGTCTTCATCCTGCTTCTGTTCGGCGTGGACGTCACATGCTACTTCCTCAACAAGTGTGGCCTTCTCATGTGCATTGCTGTCAACTTCTGTGGCAAGTCTGGCCCCTCTGCCAAGGGCAAGGATATCGAAGAGGGAAAAGCCGCCTTCACGTGAGCAGTCTTTTCCTTCTTATCTCATCTGTGTGTGTACCCTTGTGCGATACGGCCATCCATCTTTGCTTGCCTGTCATTATCACACCAATCAGCTCTACAGGAGGGCTTGAGGCAGGCATGATTGCTGCATATCTGACTCTCTGAATATTGCCTCATGGCAGCAATGTTAAGATAAGAGGAGAGGTGGAGAGCTGCATGCTGGTTAGGAATGAGATGAAAACAGAGTGGCTGGCTGTTACTTCTGTTTGCTTTTGTTTACTAGCCATTCTCTGCTAAAAATAAATAAATTTAAAAAATAACTAAAACCAGCCTAATCTGGTTTGTTGGTCTTAGCTGGCTTAAGCTGGTCTCCCATTCTGACCAGCTGACAAATGCCTAAAACCAGCAAACCAACAAACTATGGTTTAAGCTGTTGATTTAGCATGGGTTGGAATGCTATACCAAGACAACATGGCAATTTAGTGCATAACATTATCAATTCATTGTTTCATTGAAAATCTAATCAGTTATTACACATGCAAACACATTTTTAGACCATTTTTTTTCAACTGCCGATAGCATGACTTCTGTTGTGTTTTAACTTTTGGTCTTTGTACATATGTGTAACTCTAGTGTGTTGTCCATTGAAACAGGAAGGATGAGTCCAAGGAGCCCATTGTGGAGGTAAGGACTGAGGAAGAGCACACACCAAACCATGAGGGAGGAGGCCCCACCGAACCCAATGAGACCACCCCTCTAACTGACCCTGAGTGAGTCTCTGAACACACACACTCAACCCTGTTACACTTACAAAACCACTCTCGCCATACACAGTCAACTGGGGGGTAGGCACTTAAAAATGCATGTAAGCTTACACACTGTACAAAAGTTCAACAATATTTTTTCTCACATGTCCAAACGTAAGCAAGTGAACCATATAGAACCAGTCATGATGACACTGAGTGGTAGAAAACATCTTTATGGGCAATCAGTCTCAATCAGTTATTTCAGTGAATTATTTAGAATGACGTTTAGTGCAAAAGTCAACATTTAAAACTTGAGGTTATATGGATTTAAATCAATGGATCCAGTAGGCTTCAGGTGTAGATAATAATTTCCTGAGATGAGTCTGGCATATTTGCAGCTAAAGAGCTATTTGTTGAATGTTGCCACTGTAACAGAGGTAGGGCCTAGCTGCAGGGTCTAGTAACATGTTATTCATTATTATTGACTGCAACATAATAATGCAAATAATCAACTCACTCCATGTAGGAACACATGAAATGGCTACCATCAATGCTATTGGATGTACCCATTGGGCTTCCAGTAATATAAACTATTAATATCTACTTGTGTTTATTTAATTCAACTTCCCCTCTGTGAAAGTTTAATGCAATAGATACCACACACCCCTTACATTTCTTGCACCTTAAGATGACCTAACATGATTTATCTTTACTTTGACATGCATGTTACGCTTACTTATGTGTGTATATTTTATCTTGGCCTTGCTCCCCTTCCTTTTCTTTGTATGGATCCCTGTCTGTCTCCGTCCTCCTCTCTCTCTTCCCACTGTTCTCACAGGCACGCTGCTGACACCACAGCAACCGTAGTGGACTTGATTCCCTCTGTAACCACTAACTCAGACCCAGGCACTGACAGCCCCGCTAGCGATAGCACCACCCTTACCTCAAGCACCGCCCCTGCGGCTGATCCTAAGCCTGCTCCCCAGTCCAGCACCCCAAAAACTAGTGTCACCGCTCCTACCGCCCCACAAGCTGCTGCCCCTGCAGCCATGGCCCCTCTTGTGGACTTGAGCGATACACCCTCCAACCAGACCTCAAAGTTCTTAGATGCCCACCCTGCATCTAATTCAACCGCCCCAACCTCTGTGACCCCTGCAGATTTGGCTAAAGCCGATTCTACCAAACCCCCTGTTGTCGAGCCAGCACAGAATGCTGGGGCAAAGGGCCTGGCTGAGTCGGCCCCCAGCAATACTGCTAATCCCCCCCAAAGTAAGGAATCTCAGGTACAGCAGACTCCAGATAATGACCTTGCCAAGGATGTGTTTGATGCGCAGGGCAAGCCCACCACCACTGATTCCACTGCAGAGTCCGCACCCAACAAGGACGAGTATGGCCATCTCTAGATCTT
Organism: Moxostoma hubbsi; assembly: GCA_032164185.1. Lineage (NCBI taxonomy): Eukaryota > Metazoa > Chordata > Actinopteri > Cypriniformes > Catostomidae > Moxostoma > Moxostoma hubbsi. Next base: position 4,224,570 of record JAVLUX010000151.1, on the reverse strand, counting down.
TAGTTGTGTTTGTGCACTGCAAAAAAGTGTTTTGAGTATTTTTGTCATAAAATTTCAAAGCATCCTTAAAACGTAATGCTCATCGCCTACTTTCTTGGCAGTTATAGCGAACTGATAATTGCGGCAGGCAAATTGAGTTCTGTGAATAGAGCACAACCAATAAAAGGCCTAATTTACGTAGAAAGGAGCTGTGTTTGCATGGAAAGGAATGACTTGATTTAATATATTAAAAGCACCAATTGCTTAAAGTAGATTGCAGGTGGTTAGTGAAGGTTTTTGGATTAAAATAGCATACGCACAGGTGACCCAGCTGTTTTGAGTTGTGCTATCAGAGAAATCAAGCACACTTTTGTAAAGGTTTGTGCTTAAAACAAGAAAAATACTATTTTCCAATTGGGAAAGTAAAATAAACATTCTTCAGGAAGAAAACTGGGTTATTTTTTCTTATTTTCTTGCTCTCTCCTTTTAAGCACAAACCTCATTACATTTTGTTAGATTTCTTTGAAAGATTTCTTTTTATTTCTTCTTTAGGATATTGATATTTTTTAAGGATGTTTTTAATGATTATTAAATAACTAAATATTTTTACTGTAAAATAAGACAAAAATACTGAGTAAGAAAATAATTTTTTGTGGTGTGCCCCTGTCCTTAACCATCTCCACTTTCTGTTTTGTTTGTGTGTGTTCTCCCTCACACCATTCTATCTTGTACACTCACTCTCTCACTCACTTGCTCACTTCCTTCCCACCACTCAATACAATACCTGAATTTCATCAGGATTCTCATGCATCTTCAATCTCACAGTATTCCCTTTGGTATTCAAATGAAGTCTGACTTGGTAAGCCAAGACCGATTCCACTGTGTTTTATTTTCACCTCAGTAGAAACCAGTTCAATGGCGGCGCTACAAAGCAAATCCATTATAAATGTGTGAAATTTTCCTTTCAGTTCTGTTTTGAGCAGTGTGCTAATTGATTCCAACATTATGACTGGCAGAGCCTCATGTGATTGGTTGTCACAAATGCAACAATTTCGTTGATGATTTTAAATGATGACTTTCAAAGCTGAAAGATACAGTGTGAAATAAATTAGCAGCCTTTTAAGTTTTTGTTTAAAAATAATCCTCCTTAGAGAATGCTAATTTATGAGCATTGTAATTTTTTTAACACAGTATTAAATTTTTTTTTAATAAAATTAAAAAGACCGAATGATAGCAGTTTTTCTGCTGTATCGGTAGTACCGAGCACCAACTCACTTTGGTGCCAGCTCGCTGTTTGGCTGACACACAGCTATCATGCAGCTGCGAGCATGAATGACACATTTTTTTCATGGCCCAAATGCCCAACAGAGGTGATACTAATGTAAACACAGACAAGTGATGGTAAACAGGTGGAACATGAAAAAAATCAGGTATGATGACGCTAGCAGGCTAATAGGCTAGCAGTCTAATAGGCTAGCAGAATGTTAAACTACTATGCTAACTGGTTAGCTTGCAAAACTGTGAATTTGACCATTTATAGTTTTGGTTATATAATAAGATATGTGACATGCAGTGTAAAAGATATTAAGTGTCATATTTGTGTAGTTAGTGCACAATAATTTTTATTTTATTGTTTTATTTTAATTAGCCGCTGCACCTCTTCTTTTTATGCTGACTCGTCATTCTTTAAAAAAAATTTTGCTAATTGCTAAACTTTTAAACATAAATAGTAGCATGGTATTTTTGAAAAATACGTTTAAAAATGATATACACACATGAAATTAAGTCTTTAGTCTTATAATTAAAAGCTGCTTTATCTGCATTTTGTGCTAGGTGGACATTTATGAGCGTTGCTATTATGATCATATGATCAGCCGAATATGAATAGTTCCCCGTCTGTCGCTCACTTCGACGTCGTGTCGAAGAGCGACACTAGGGGTCTCTCTTGAGCGCCGAAAGATACCTCTGATCTATGAAAAAAGGCCAATGAGAGTTGGCGAACAGTATTTGCATACTCCGCCTCCGGATACGGATATAAAGGCGAGAGAAATACGCTCGTTCATTCAGTAATTTTCTTCGGAGCCGATGGTCGTGTGAATGCTGTCTGCTGTGCTTCACACAACTTACCCTGCTTCTGATCCTCTGACGCGCTGATGCTGTTGGATTTACGGCGCACCTTCAACGGCTTTTCTCTTCTCTGCCGGCGTGCAGTTTGCCCCTGAGCGCTTCGACAGCGCAGTGTCTAAAAGAGTTTATAAAGAGCAATTTTCTCGTAAAGAGTTTATTTCTCTAAAAGAGCAATACACAGTGGTGCTGAACGCCCTTTTCAGGGCGCGTCTTTATAAAGATGCCATTCAAACCCTGTGTAGTTCCTGGATGCGGTAGAGTACTCTCAGCTTCTGACGACCACAGGCGCTGTCTCGTGTGTCTGGGCGCCGATCACACCGAGGCAGCATTTGTGGACGGTTCATGTTCTCATTGCGAGAATATGACCGTGGCAGCGTTGCGGTCGCGGCTCGCCTTCAACAGAAAGCACGCCACTCCTGCCGCCCCCCGTATCGCTCCTTCTTCCCACGGGATTGAGGACGATACGGTTGGCGCTGGAGGCGATTTGGGGAGGGCAGCGGGTGCAGCTCCGCCGGGTACGCCCCCTCGGACCACCCGCCCCCCGACACGCTCGCTGACCTCCGTTCAGTCTCGAGGTAACGGCGACTCGCCTCCGGGCCGGTTTGCCTATCCTCTAGAGCTCGAAGCCGATGAGCTTGCCGCTCCATCGGAGAGCGCGGTGTCTGACGCTGACTCCTCCCCTGGGCTGCTGCCTTCGGGCCAGCACGCCCAGGTTGAGGCGGATGCGCAGATGTCTGACATGCTTGCCCGGGCCGCCGTCGGGGTGGGGTTGGACTGGAAACCTCCACCCTCCCCACACCCATCACGGTTGGACGACTGGTTCCTGGGGTCTGGGTGCCGCTCACAGCCACGCCCCCCCGGTCCCGTTTTTCCCGGAGGTGCATGACGAGCTGACGTCGTCATGGAGAGCCCCGCTCTCCGTCCGTCAAAAGCCCTGCTCGTCCGCTCTCGCTACCCTCGACGGCGGAGAGGCCCACGGGTACACGGCGATTCCCCAGGTGGATAGGGCGGTTGCGATCCATCTCTGTCCCGGTGACCCTACCACCTAGCGCGGGCGCCCTGTACCCCCTTCCAAGGCCTGTAGGACTGCGTCCTCGTTCAACCACAAAGCCTACAGCGCCGCGGGACAGGCCGCCTCCACCTTGCACGCCATGACCCTCCTGCAAGTCCACCAGGCCAAGGCGCTCAGAGATCTGCATGAGGGTAGCCCTGACCCCGATGTGCTGCAGGAACTGCGCTCAGCGACCGACCTCGCCCTCAGAGTCACGAAGGTCACCGCGCAGGCACTCGGGCAGGCGATGGCCACCCTAGTGGTCCAGGAACGTCACCTTTGGCTCAACCTGGTCGAGATGCGCGAGGCCGACAAAGTTCACTTCCTCGACGCCCCTGTCTCCCAGCTTGGCCTCTTCGGCGACACCGTCGAGGACTTCGCCCAGCAGTTCTCCATGGTGAGGAAGCAGACGGAGGCCATATCACACATCCTGCCTCGCCGCAAACCTGCCGCCAAGGCCACTGCCCCGTCTGCTCGCCGAGGGCGTCCCCCTGCGGCTAAGAAACCTACTCCGCCTCAACCCGGGCCCAGCTCTCAGCCCCTGCGTCGAGCACACCGCAGGAAGCCGATGCCCCCCATCTCTCGGACTCCCTCGAGGACCCGGGAGGCTCCCAGGCGGTCCTGAGATGGACGACGCAGCGACACAGACGTTAGCTCCGGAGGTGGTAAGACCGCTCCGTCCCCCGGTGGAGGGCCGGGAGGAGAATCTTTTGTTGTTAAACAATTTTATTTGCCGCCCCCCCCTTAGATGGGGTTGCGGTACCCACGTTCTCAATAACAGAACTATTTCCTGTGTCTCTGGGTCACCTGGCCCGCAAACGCCATTCTCACGGTGCTCTGCCTACCCAGGACCTCCTCCTCAGTCGCTAACCCGCCCCCTGCCGGGCGTGCGGAGCAAGGTAAGTGTTTTGAGTCTTTTCTCAGCACCTGAGCAGCGGGTCGCCCCGTCGCCGCCCAACGCTGCCCTACCTGCTCCGCCCCGCTGCAAAGCCCCGTCGGGCACGTCAAAATTAATCGTCCCCTTGGTGCCCCTAGCGCAGAGGTTGGATGCGTGGCTTTCACTTCCCAACCCATCTCGCTGGCTGGCCCGGACCATCCGACTCGGTTACGCAATTCAGTTTGCCAGGCCCTCGCCCCCCTTCATGGGCGTCCGCTTCTCCGCAGTACACGGTGAACACGCCCAGTCCTTGCGTGCGGAAATCGCGACTCTTCTGGCCAAAGACGCGATAGAGCCTGTCCCTCCAACCGAGATGAAGGAGGGTTTCTACAGCCCGTACTTCATCGTGCCCAAGAAAGGCGGCGGCTTACGACCAATCTTGGATCTGCGAGTTCTCAACCAAGCGTTGCACAAATTCCCGTTCAAAATGCTCACGCAGAAGTACATTCTAACCTGCGTCCGGCATCTAGATTGGTTCGCAGCGGCAGACCTGAAGGACGCGTACTTTCACGTCTCCATCCTGCCTCAACACCGCCCCTTCCTGCGGTTTGCGTTCGATGGTCAGGCGTATCAGTACAAAGTCCTCCCCTTCGGCCTGTCTCTGTCCCCTCGCGTCTTCACGAAAGTCGCAGAGGCAGCTCTTGCCCCGCTCCCAGTAGCCGGCATCCGCATACTGAACTACCTCGACGACTGGCTCATTCTGGCCCACTCGCGAGAATCACTATGCGCTCACAGAGACCAGGTGCTCAGGCACCTCAGCAGCTTGGGGCTTCAGGTAAACTGGGAAAAGAGCAAGCTCACTCCAGTTCAGAGCATCTCTTTTCTCGGGATGGAGTTAGACTCGGTCTCAATGACAGCCCGTCTCACCAACGAGCGCGCCCAGTCAGTGTTGAACTGCCTCGCCGCCTTCAGGCCGGGCACAGCAGTCCCTTTAAAACTTTTCCAGAGGCTCCTGGGGCATATGGCATCCTCCGTAGCGGTCGCGCCGCTGGGGTTGATGCATATGAGACCGCTCCAACACTGGCTTCAGACCTGAGTCCCGAGATGAGCATGGTGCCACGGCACGCACTGGGTAACGATCACCCCCGCCTGCCGCAAAGCATTCAACCCCTGGACAGACCTCTGTTTCTTACGGGCTGGAGTACCCCTACAGCAGGTGTCCAGACGCGTCCTGGTCATGACCGACGCCTCCAGATCGGGTTGGGGCACCGTTTGCAACAGGCACGCAGCCTCAGGCTGTTGGAAAAGGGCCCAGCTGCGTTGGCACATCAACTGCCTCGAGTTGCTGACCGTCCTTCTAGCCCTGCGGCAGTTTCTCCCGTTAATTCGGGACGAACATGTCCTGGTCAGTTCGGACAGCACCACTGCGGTTGCGTACATAAATCGCCAAGGCGGCGTACGCTCCCGCCACATGTCGCAACTCGCCCGTCGTCTCCTCCTTTGGAGCCAGCACCGACTCAGGTTGCTGCGTGCCACTCACATCCCCGGCAACCTCAATGTGATGGCGGACGCACTGTCACGACAACGCTTGCCTGGAGGAGAGTGGAGGCTTCACCCCCACTCGGTTCAGCTGATTTGGGAACGGTTCGGCAAGGCCCAGGTAGACCTGTTTGCCTCCCGAGAGACCTCCCACTGCCCGCTCTGGTACACCCGCTCAGAGGCTCCCCTAGGGGCAGATGCACTGGCACACAGCTGGCCGGTGGGGCTGCACAAGTACGCATTCCCCCCAGTGAGCCTTCTTGCACAGGTGCTGTGCAAGGTCAGGGAGGACGAGGAGCAAGTCACTCTCGTGGCTCCTTACTGGCCCACCCGGGCCTGGTTCTCAGACCTCATACTCCTTGTGACAGCCCCTCCCTGGCGAATTCCCCTGAGGAAGGACCTTCTTTCTCAGGGACGGGGCACGCTCTGGCATCCGCACCCAGACCTCTGGAATCTCCACGTCTGGCCCCTACACGGACGCGGAAGATCTAGCTGGGCTACCACCCACGGTCGTAGCCACGATCAACCAAGCCAGAGCCCCTTCTACCAGGCAACTCTACGCCCTGAAATGGCGTCTGTTCGTGAATTGGTGTTCTTCCCGGGCAGAAGACCCACAGAGGTGCGCAGTTAGGTCTGTGCTCCTGTTCCTACAGGAGAGGTTGGAGGGGAGGCTGTCCCCGTCCACCTTGAAGGTGTATGTTGCCGCTATCGCAGCTCACCACGACCCAGTAGACGGAAAGTCCCTGGGTAAGCACGACTTAATCGTCAGGTTCCTAAGAGGTGCCCGGAGGTTAAATCCCTCCCGGCCAAACCTGTTCCCCTCCTGGGATCTCTCGGTGGTCCTCACCGGTCTTCAGAGTTCCCCTTTTGAGCCGCTAGGATCAGCTGGACTCAGGGCTCTCTCTTTAAAGACGGTCCTGCTGATCGCGCTCACCTCCATCAAGAGGGTCGGGGACCTACAAGCGTTCTCTACCAACGACACTTGCCTGGAGTTCGGTCCGGCAGACACTCATGTGATCCTAAGACCTCGACCGGGCTATGTGCCCAAGGTTCCTACCACGCCCTTCAGAGATCAGGTAGTGAACCTACAAGCTCTGCCCCGGGAGGAGGCAGACCCAGCCCTCTCACTGCTGTGTCCGGTACGTGCCTTGCGTGCCTACCTGGAACGCACCCAGAGCTTTAGGCGCTCTGAGCAGCTCTTTGTCTGCTTTGGAGGACAGCAGAAAGGGAACGCTGTCTCCAAACAGAGGCTGTCTCACTGGGTGGTGGAGGCCATTCAGTTGGCCTATCACACCCAGGCCGTGCCACCCCCTTTGCGGGTTCGAGCCCACTCTACCAGGAGTGTGGCATCCTCATGGGCACTGGCTAGAGGCACCTCGCTAGCAGACATCTGTAGAGCTGCGGGCTGGGCAACACCTAACACCTTTACAAGGTTTTACAATCTCAGGGTTGAGTCAGTCTCGTCCCGTGTTCTCTCAGGTCCGAGCCCGTAGAACTCGGTATACGCCGACGATCTGACCGGGTGAATCGCTGGTTTCCAGTGCCGTTTCCCTCTCCGAGGCAGAACAGTGCGCTTCTTTCCCAGAGGGCTTAGGTCCCTGGTTGATTCCTACCTAGCCCTCTCGGGCCCGCAACAGTTCAGCGGAGGAACTTGCCGGCCCAGTCCACTACGGGTACCTCCGGCTACCCCTACTGGAATAGGTGCTCCACAGATCAGGCCTCCTACGGGACTCCTCCTGTGTGTATTTCCGCGGTGCGGTCACCTTGCGAGCTGACCCGCGTCTCCCTTAGGCAGTCCTTCGCTGCCCTCCGGTCGCCGTGTTGTAGCAACTCCCCCCTCCTCGAGGTTGGATCTACCACCGTGCCATTTCTTCCCACATGCCCAAAGTGGCCATGTGATGTATTTTGCCACCGTTACCTCCCCTGCTGGGTGGGTGTGGCCTCTGCAGGGTCTTTTCCCCCTGAAAGAATAGGAATTCGGGTAAGATCCCCTTCCCTCGATGCGGTAAGGGCCCCGGCTGCTCTTGCTCTATGCCGAGAAAACATAGAGAGAAAAGAGGCCCAGCCAGGCTTGGCCCGTTCCCTAGTTGGGAGCGTCACCTTGTTCCCCCCTAGGGTGACCAAAAGGATTCTGACGACTCTTTCGGGGCATTGGGGAAGAGTATGTGCAGTCTGAACACAGTTGGTCGCTGTGCACGTAGAAATACCTGCCCGCTTCTGTGTAAGCAGTACACATACACGGCTCAGCGCATGGCGAGTTTTGAAGTGGACCCCTAGTGTCGCTTCTTCGACACAACGTCGAAGTGAAGACGGGGAACGTCTAGGTTACGTATGTAACCTCCGTTCCCTGATGGAGGGAACGAGACGTCGTGTCTTCCCGGCCATGTCGCTGAGCCGAGCCGCTGAGGTGCCCGGCACACTCCCGGCTCCTCAGAAAAATCCTGAATGAACGAGCGTATTTCTCTCGCCTTTATATCCTTATCCGGAGGTGGAGTATGCAAATACTGTTCGCCAACTCTCATTGGCCTTTTTTCATAGATCAGAGGTATCTTTCGGCGCTCAAGAGAGAAAAAAAAATTTCTTCATAATGCTGCGTCTTCGTTGCTAGCTGTCAGTGCAACATAAATAAAAATATGACAGAGTGCACCTTTAACATTATAAATCTATTTTGTAGGGTTTCTATTCAGGCACCGAATACATTAAACATTAAAATGTTTTTTCAGCTTATAGAATTTTGTTGGAGTTCAAGAAGGGCAAGAATCTAAATGTGAATTTAAAGAATTTAAACATGACAACATTTCTGAGAGATTCAGTCCTGCTAGCTTGGTAGAGTTGTCTAATAGAGCCAGAAGTAGAATCATTCAGCTCAGCTTGTGTGGGGGTAGTGGCTGTATCGATGCCAAATCCTGTGAGCTTGCATGAATCAGCCTCCTCAGTACCATTCTGTAGCTCTGTGTTCTGAAGTACTGAAAACATCGGTTCAAAACAGTCAGCCGAGATTTCCTGCAGGGAATTAGGGCGAACATGGCGTTTGTTAAATATTTACCAGAGACTTTATTTTCCCTACTTCCCCTTGTGCTTTGCAGCTCTCACTTTTTATGTATGGCCCAGCCTTCTCAGTCAGCACATGTCAGGCTTGTTCTGTCTTTGCCCAGCTCAGTTGTCTAATTTGAGCAGGAACACTCCAGGGAGGATCCCTCTCACTGACTGCCACCTGGGCTCATTGGCTCAACTGTCTGTAAGTGGCATAAAAGATTCCAGGGTATCTGAGTGCTGTTCTCAGCCTGGTCTTCACAGACCCTGTAAAATATCAATGGAACAACTGAGTTTTCCATTTTAGACTCTCTCGAGCCTGGTGTCGAGACTAAGCTTGAAGTTGTTTAGGGAAGTAAGTTTCCAGATTTTAAGATTTACATCTCTCTGTGGATGCAAACTGACAAATGACAGATGTATATTTTCCTGGTCTTCAGAAGTTCACTGTTACTTTCAGTTCAGGCTGGGTGATATAGCTCAAACTCTCTATTTTATCTCAAAATTTGCATGCCTTTTAACAATAAATAAATAAATATATATATATATATATATATATATATATATATATATATATATATATATATATATATATATATATATATAAATATTTATATATATTTAAGACATTAATGTTTGTTTGTTTTTTCAATCAGAGCAAACCTCATTTTAACTGAACAGCCATTGTGATCACGTAGGTTTAATCAAAATGTTAAAATACAGTAAAAATCATGTTAGAATTAATCAAGGCATGTTTTCCATGCCAACACTGTGTAATTACCAGTGCTGGGTATTAATGGATTACATGTAATCTGGGTTACATAATCAGATTACAAACTAAAGTACTTGTAATTTGATTAAATTACAGTTTTAAATACTCGTAATTGGACTACAGCTGCTTTTTTTTATAGAATTACATGATTACATATTAACAAGGCAACGGTAGTAAATTGGTAATACTTTATTGATCATCCTAATCATCCTTTTTTTGTTTATTTTATGATTGTTTTATATTGATTTAATGGTCATTCATGTTCATAATATTGCTAGTGTTTTATGCACTTAAAATTAACTTGATGTATCAGTATTTTGAATTGGCCATTCACTGTCATTTGTGTTAGATTTAATATTTATTTAATTCATGTAATGTTTTATGCATTTTTTAAAAATGTCATAAGCATCTCTTTTTGGGAGGCTTATTTTGTTAGTTATAAAGAATGGAATGCATTTTCTTTCTCTTTGTACTTTTGTGTTATGATTATCCTACTCAAACGCATGTGGAATGCAATAAAATAGAATTATGTTAAAAGTAATCCAAAAGTAATCAGTACCTGATTACAATACAAAAGTAACCCACCCTGACTGGTATTTACTAACCTTTGTTGAGTTTATTCACTACAGTGTTTTATGCACTTTATGCACTTGTCTACAAATATCTAAACACCTTTAGAGGATTGTGTAACTAGTCAAATGACACAGCCTTCAAGAAACCAACCCTTAGGCCAAATAAAAAGCACATTAATATCATTGGGTCACTTTTGAATGTTGCTTTAAAATCTAAATCATTGCGGATATATAGTGAGTTCTCCATAAATCACCCAGCCCTACTTGCAGTACCATTAGAGCATCATTGTAGACTAGTTAGCTCTGACTGGATAATGATGCTTTGTGTATGCCACAGAACTGGCCGACAGGTCACTTCACACTTGGCCGCTCTTCATACGAGGCTAGACTGTGATCAGATAGCTTTATTGTGATGAGTGTAATGATACTCGATGGCTAGTGCTGCCACACTGGCTGATGCATATCATTTATCATCAACCAGGGACAAGAAGTTCAGCCTTCTTACAATGACAAAGCACCCCACTCTTGTGTCGTACCACTGAGATTTTGTAGATGGTAACGCAAGCTACCCTCACTCCACTGCACCCATTCTCCTCCCCATAATGCCCCTCCGTGGCCGCCGGAATGGGTCTGCAATATCTGAAAACACTCGACACCCCAGCTGGTGGTCCCGTGTTACAGCTTGAAAGAAGCTGAGAGCTGTCGTCGCTGTTCAGGCATGTTTGATGAATATAATGAACAGCAGTTCACAGCTGATAACAGTGCAGGGATACTAAAAAATAGCCCTGCAAGAGGAAAGGAAGGAAACGTTTCAGGAATGCGACAGGAACTGTCCTTCTCAATTCCCTCCCAGCAAAGCTCATCTTCAATTTTCATGATTCATTACACATTTATGAATGATTTGGCACACCCAGTACAGGGCCAGTCAATTCCATTACGGGAATGATCAGTGCTCAGAAATAATCAGCTCACTGCAAAGTTCCTTTTCAAGCCTTACTATCTGCTTTGTCAGCTCCCTTTTGTCAGCATGTAAAATATTCACTAATTGCCAGTTTGCGGTGGATTCATTAATTTATGATATATTATTTATTATTATGCTTTGCTCCAGCCAACCCCGAGAGAAAACTATGCTGTGTATCAACAAATCATTACACAGCCAATAAGCGTAGAGGGAGAGGTTAACATTTATGTAGTTTTATTGGGATTGTCTCAGCAGCTGAGACGTCCTTTTCGGGCGCTTCACATCAATGCTGTGTAGTAACTGACTTTTTCAGGGTTTATTCGAGGCAAAAATCATTTTCTTATTTGGTATTTTTGTCTTGTTTTTCAGTAAAATATCTAAACATGCTTCAAATTAATTATATTATATACCGTGGAAGCAAAATTACACAAGAGAATTGCAAAGATAAAAATAGACCTATAAAAATACATGTTTTCAAACATCTTTTCCAAATACTCTCTTATGACCTTACCCTGATAAAGTTAATCTATTTAAGACATTCACATGTCCCTACATTAAGCATAACGGTTGTAACTTTGTGCATGAGAGACAGTTTTTATAGACTCTTTTTACAACATATTAAGTGCAGAAAGGAGAAAGTATTTTAACATGGTAAATAGTCTGCTGTTATAGCACCTATTTAACCTTAGCGGTATTAAAAGCTATTTATACTGTGACTTATTCACACACACACACCCTCACACACCAATGACGGCTAGCCTGGGAGAAACTTGGGGTTCATTGTCTTCCCCAAGGACACTTCGGCATGTGGAGTCGTGTTGGCTGGGATTCGGCTGGGAATCGAACCGCCAACCCTCCAATTAGTGGACAACCCGCTCTGCCACCTGAGCCACAGCCGCCCCATCATTCACAAAGATATGTATTTATATTAACATGAAAACAAGACAGAAATAGTTGTTTGTTTTGTTTTTTGCAGTGGTGCAGAATATTTTAGCATCATACAGTACCTGCATGTTTCACTGTCTCCATACATGCTCATTCTCATGAACAAATCTGGGTTAATTTGATTCCGATCTTTGATGTCAGGAAAAGTGTCTTGAAAAAAAATCTGTTGGCCTCACAGTAGTGTATTCTCTCGAAAGTCTAAGCCTTGAAAATAGTGAAAGAGGAAATACAAGCAGCAAATCAGAGGACTGAAAGACATTATTGATGAACTTCTCTTTTATTGCTCTTTCTTTTTTTCCCCCAGTGGTAAAATTGCTGGAGATGAAAAAAGTAAAGTGGTGGAAACAGAGGTAAAGAAACCCCCTACGGAGGTAAAGACAGTTCCCAATGAAGCCCCCCAGACGAACGGCAATGAGAGCAAAGCGTGAAACAGAACCAGCAAGCGCAGACAGACAGCACCACACCACCACATCAAAACATGTTTTAAATTAAAGGGTTTCTTTCTTAAGTGTCTCTTTGTGTTTGCAGAACAAACAAAAAAATTCTAGATGAATAGAGCACCCAAAGAGCATATGCCTTTATTTTGTATTTTCATTTCGGTTACTGTTGAAACTTTTTATATATATATATATATATATATATATATATATATATATATATATATATATATATATATAAACACAAATGGAAGGAAAGATTATTTACCTCTAATGCACTCTCCTTAACCATGGAAGTAAGATAAGTGTCTTTGAATTGGTATTAATGTCATAAAAGGAAGTGAAATAGACAACCATGAGGAATCGTAGATTTTAGCAATTCCAGAGCAATGCCTTTACACACCACGAATATTGCTGTTATGTTTCACTTATGTCCCTTCTTTATTACATGCAGTATTCCCATCATTATTGCCATATATTAATATTTTTGGGAGCATTTTTGATGTTTTACTTGTGTTTAAATAATGTACAAAAGCAACTGCCTTTTATTTCGTTATTTTTCATTTTTATTTTCGAGAGTTAGCGATAGATCATTAGTATGCTAGCCTTGCATAGTTCTTTTTCTATTATGTACTTTGTTTGATTACAGCCCCTAATGTTTACAGCATTTTGCTCTAAAATCCATTTGGCTTGCTTCTCTAGCAGACACGGCATAAACGAGAAGTCACAGCACAAAGATTACACATGCCTGACAGAGTAGAGGTCTGAATTAGTGGTTAGGGTTATACAAATAGTTTTCTGTATTTTCTTTTCTATTACAACACACGCTTATCTGATTCCCCTTGAACGGTTTGGGTTACTTACATTTACTTCAAGTATTTTAACGCAACTGTAAGTGTGAGAGATCTCTTACGGTGATCCTTGGTAGACACTTTCCACAAGTCTTTTAAAAAACATTAAGAACAAACTGGAGATCTTCGATAAAGCTCAGACGGCTCCTTGAGATAATTGAGTACCAGCTTTACTGCGACCCACTGCTGTGCTACATGGTACAGTAGATTCAGCTGTTGTAGTCATGGCCTAATAAAAACATCAGGGGCATATACATGTGTCTGATGCACACAGAACATTATGTAATACTGCGACGAGAAGTCAAGGGTCTTATGTCTGTTGCTCCATTGGCTTTTGTCCACATAATTGATAAAGAGTGCTTTGAAATGAACCCACGCAGCAACAGTGCTCCTTTGACAGATGTTCTGTTGTACAAAGGCAAAATGCAGAAACTATGCCAACACTGAAACCACCATTTCAGCATGGATTACGTGGTAGCTGTATTTTCACATTTCGTTTCCTCTGAAGCCGAGTATAGTTGAGCCAAAACAGTCTTTCACAGGATGGATTATAGTTTAAGAGACCTGATATCGGTCATTACTCAATTTTGACCAAATATTTAGTGACATGTACTGCGTTTTGCCTTTGCACGGCTGGATTGTCAAAAAGTAGTGTTTGTTGGGTTTTAATGTCTTGAATATGCATACATGGCCAAAATATTATTATTATTATTTTATTTAAGCCATATTACTGGTCTTGCCTGCCTGCCTGACTTTTTGTACATTGTTTCTCGTTCTTTAGGCTGCAAGCTTGGGCCCTGTGAATGCGTGAAAATCCTAATGTGAATACAGTGTGTTTTCTGTAATAGAAAAAAGAATATCCATAGGTTGTGAAAGCTGTAGCTGTTAGTTCAAACAATGTTCATCAAGATATGACAAAAAGAAGAAGATAAAACAATGGTGGCAACAGCAGAAATGGAATACAGGATACAAAGGAGTTGGTGCCTTCAATATAAACGTCCTCTGAGTTTTCAAGTCATTCTGAACTGGACTGATGGTACACAGCTTGAGTTTACTCCCTGCTAAAAGATGGTTCAGAAATGTAAACCGGGAAAATAATCGTTTTAATTCTTGCTCAGTGTCATCACATGAATTTCTGGGTCTTCGGGTGTAAATGGTTTGTGATATCTGAAGTTGAGTTCTCAAAATCTCGACAACATGTCTATTTAACGGATGCAAAATAAGACATATAGCTACTGTATATCCATATAGCTATACTGTGTTGATACATTGCATCTAGGTACCCAAGACCCGAGCAGGCATCCACTGTCTGTGGCCCCCAGCTCACATTTGGTCAAATACCTTTTCAGTGACATTTATTTTTCAATCTGAAATGAGCATGCAAAGTATTCTGAACTAGATGTCATTGGTGTTAAGTTTAAGAACTGAATTGCTAAATAACTGAAAATGTCAAAGGATTTATTTGTTGTACATTTCTCTCTGAATGTCTGTGAACTGTTTTAGTTCATATATATTTACTTTTGTCATGTTTTCTTTTATAAAGCAGACATTAAATGCTCTTATTTGGTTGAATGGTAACACTTTATAACAACTTGAATTAGTTAATATATAATGCTTAACAGATCCATTGTTCATGTATATTCAAGTATATATGAATCAAAGTTTCAAGACATTTCCTACTATTTAAATGTACTTGAATTGTTCAGTTAAGCTTTTTATAGTGTTATAATGTTTGTTAATTAAAGTTATTGTAGAGTGTTACCAGTTCAATTCTGGTCTGTGAAAACAAGCATATGAGAGCCTTGTACACTGTATTGCGAGGCATTCAAACCATTCCTTGAAAAACAAGCTAGAATTTGAAAACAGCTTTGGATTCATTCTACTGCCATTCAATGTGGGACCAATTGCAATGCGAGGTTACATGCACAGTTTAGCACTGCACTCGTGCCATCATGCCATTTTAAAGACAAAAGTCTGTTCAAAATGATTTTTTCGAAAGTCTTTGAGGTTCATCTGAGCAAATCACACTTGTTTGATGTGAAGGCTTCTGTGACTCATTCACACACAAACATTTTGTTTGTCATCACCACTCTCATCCCAGACCTTTTTAAGACATCCATCCATGCATTTTCTGCTGAGAGGACCTTCTCACGGTTGCATACAGGTTTTTATGAAATCAAATGTCAGTACCATCATCTTTTCCCACTGCCACTGCTGTAAATACTAACTGAAAACAATTTGATTCTGTCGACAAATTCTTGTGTTCAATAAAATATAGAAAAATATTTGTGTCTCCACTGATTCTTTTCAATCTGTTTGGGAAAGGCTTTCAGTATTTGTAAAGGGTCACTGTTGGCCATTGACACGTTATCAGGATGCAATGTGGCTCGAGCAACACTTCCTTTACATGATCTTTCAATAGCTTGTGTTTGATAAAAATGCTGTAATGCACTTATGTAGGTACATATGTAAATAATACTTGCTTTGCTTTAACAGAGGAGTCACTTGCAATATATTTCATAAATAGTATAGGCCGTCTTTTAAAAATATATAAAAAAAATATAATATAGGCCTTGCCTAAAAATATATTAATAAATATAGTATAGATATAGAGTTTTTATGTCTGTTGTCTTGGAATCGTATTATGTGGTATTCATAATGATGACGTTTGGGTTAAATTACAAGATTTGGTAACACTTTACAATAAGTTTTCTTTCGTTAAGATTAGTTTATGCATTAGGGATGAACAAACAATGAATAAAATATTTTTTACAGCATTTATTAATCTTTGATCAGGTTAATTCATAAAAATACAATTGGTCGGTGTTAGTTCATGTTAGTTAATCGTGCAATCGTGTAACTAATACAACATTTGATTTTAAAAATATATTAGTATGTAGTATGTGTTAAAATGAACATTAACCAAGATAAATAAATGTTGTAAAAGTAGGGTACAATGGGGATAAAGGCCCTCCGAGGAAAAGGGTGATATTTGATTTTCTCCAAAAACACTAAATAGCATTAATGTTTGTCACTTTTCGCTGCAAAATTTTCCTGATCCTTGATATCATTATGTGCAGTGTCTAAAGGTTGATTTTGAGGTAGTTCGATCTATTAATTTCTTTTTTTTATTATTTACTTTTTATTTTTATTTATTTTTTGCAAATGTATGCAGCTAATAAAAATCCCGGACAAACACTTCTTATTTCCAAATTTGTTCAATGTGATTAAATCAAAGATTTTTTTTTTATTTTTTTTTAATAGCTGTACAAATCACAATGGAGATTAATGTGTTTATACTTGAGATGTTATGAAATCCCCACTGTTGAGTGTAATTAACAGAAAGTGGTGCACCCACTTTTGAAGTGGTTTGAAGAAGCATGATCTTAATTTGTTACTCAAAGAAAAATCATCTTGCTGTCTCAAGTATTTGCATTAGTTGACAAATTTACTTTGTTTTAATTTTGCACTATAACTATTACCCCTATATCTACACTGTATCTGTACAAATCCCTGGGTGCCTTTGGGGTAAAAGGCCCCCAGGAGATTTATACTGATATAATATAGAATTCTCCCTCGCCACCTTTGAAAATAAAAAAATATATAATACAAAAAATTATTAAAACAACATTCAGTTATTATTTCTTTTCAAACAAATAACATAGCTACATCAATATTCAATAAATTATACATTTTTCTTTAATTTTGACTGTAACCACTGACCAGAAAAATAGCACATATTTCCTTAAGGTGTGACTTTAGCCACGTTGTACTTTATTGTTAATTGTTAGTCTATGTTAACTAATGGAATCTTATTGCAAAGTGTTACCCAATATTTTTTTTATATTTCCAGAAATATTCTGCAAAATATGTCAAAAATCAATGTTTAGAATGTGGTGTTACAATATTTTGAATTCCTCCGTTAATCATACAGTTGTGTTGTATGTGCTCAACATCACCACTAGATGGGGCACACGGTACACTAAACGCAGCATACAGTGAACGTAGACGAGCGCGTGATTTATTATTGAATTCTCTCAGTCTCGAATTTGCATTTTTCAAACTCGTTGCTGTATCGCTTTGGAAAATTTTAAAGGAAAGCCATAAATATATATCCAATATAATATTTATGACTCTAGCTAAATAAATAAAAATCACATCAAGCCAAAAATAGAAATATGTCCTCTCATTAAAGACGATGATATTCTACTCGATGGGATATTTTTTGAAGGAGTTTGAAGTTATTCGAGCCTACGGAAAATCTGAATACATCAGCACGTTGTATATGCTTTTATCACATTGTTCTTGGTGTAATTGAATCGTTGTTATAGCGCATGTTCAATCGCTCTGTGATCCTGAATTGAGACTCTGCACATTATTCAATGTCCACTAGGTGTCACTAAAGTAACGTGAACGCGTGGTTTGGCGCTTACACGTTGAAATTACAGCAATATAACAGCAGTAATTTGATATATATATATATATATATATATATATATTTATTTACTTGTACTTCTTAAATGAATCACCTTGCATAGAAATGTATTGTTGCAGAGCCAACGGAACTGCGATGGAACAACTGGATGTGCCTGAGGCTTCCGTTCCTTGATGTTTGGCCAAATTCAGAATGACTGTGGTTTTGTCGCCTGTTTACGTTTCACAGAGACAAATGGACAGGGAAGAGTTCAAAACACAAAGGAGTTTAGAATTCTGCAGAAAGTTCTTGCTTCAGTGTGTCAGACCTTTTGCTACACTACATGAAATACATCACTATGTCTGTCAATTACAAGAACTTGTTACATTTCATTTTCAATTTTCAAGAATAGTGTTATTGTGGTTCAGTTTAACACATGTATGCTCGCATTGCTCAGCAATAATAGAGCTCATTTAAGACTCGTGAGCTTCAGAATTCCTGAAGACCTATTCAGCATGGCCCCATCGATCAGGTGATTTTTTTTTGGCTTGATCTGCATACATGATGGGACCTGCATATGTTGTCAATCACTATCTGAAGCTCCTCATAGAGAACAACTTTAGGGCCTGGAGATGTTCTCCAGAATTATCCAGTCCAATGGCCTGATAGTTTAGCCTTACAAAAAAGTACTGTGGCAGTACTATAGTATGCCAATGGGATCAGATGGTAATACCATGGTACTTTGTTATACCATCGTGTTTACACTCCAAGGTAACTTCAAACTGTCGATATTATGGTATGTTTAAGAAAACATGGTATTTCCTTTTCCTATAAGGGTACCCTGGTAGGTTTGCCTTTAACTGAGAGTAACCTAATAAAAAATGAAAATACCCATATATTATATTATCAGATTCAGATATCTCATTTATTTTGATTCACCTTTCTTTTTTTTTTTTCTTTCTTTTTTTTTTTTTACGGCATACTAGTTCAGCCCCTTTGGAAGAACTTGCTTTGCATTGCTTAATGGAACAAAATGAGGCAGGCTTATGTTACAGCTTGTCCTGTAAACACAAGCATTACAAATGATTGTTGCAAAAAGACAGCTACAGCTAATGCATATTCCTGTATGCCAGCTGAATCCCAGAGGTGGGGAGGCGGGGATGAGCTGTCCATAAATCAGCATGCCAGCTTGATTCCATTTGCTATCCTACATAAAACACATACAAACATTTCATAGTGTATCTATCATTTGCAATAGCATAAACAACTCAATCTGTTTTCCACATTACTGTGCTACTTTTGTTGCTGAATCAAGCACATGGATTTTATGTTTATTTACATGATGTAAGCATTTTTATTTTCTCAGTGGATGAAGCTGCCATATACTAACAGCTCATGTTGATTATATGCTTCTTTAATTAAGTTAATAGATCATCAGCTCTTGAAAATGCCTTTGGCTGTCATTTTTATGTTGGCTTGATAATGTTAGCATGCTGTTATCCTGCAGACATTGTTTAGGGTTTTTCTAAAATCCTTATATCAAGACCAAAATCAAATGGTGCACCAACAATTGTCAAACTCCTCCTGGAGCTTTCAAGCAACATCCACCAAAGTTAATCTGTGTTCACGTCATATCGCAGTTGCTGTAATAACGAGATGGCAACCAGTGATTATTTAGCAGCAGAGATGAGCCACTTCTATTAAAATGAATGGGAGCAATTGGAATGCCCAAAGGTAATCGGAGGTAGAAATGAAGTCCCGCCATACAGGTTAAAAAGGGCCAATCACCCATTAAATAATGACATCACCTGTCAATCAACTCTAAATTGCACGTGCGCATTAGCTATACAAGCCGGTAAAATGGCTGTTTTGTTTTTTTTTGTGTAATATGAGGTAAAGAATCACAATTTATGTATTGTATTGTCATATTGTACTGATGATTTGAAATATGTTCTTTGATCGTAATCTTGACTAGCTGCACTGTCATGACTGGAAACAGCCTCCCGAGAGCATTCCAAAGATGACTGACAGTGGACTGACTTGCTAGAGTGACTTTGGTATTTTCTCAGACTAGAGGCTGAAATGTGTTGCTGGAATTTTGGGTGTCCTCATTACCACCACAACCCATAATCACTATCACAAGCTGTGACGTGTTGGTGATCACTGTGCTTGTGAGGACATCATTGTCATTTTTGCACACACACACACACACACACACACACACACACACACACACACACACACACATACACACACACACACACACACACACACACACACACACACACACACACACACACACACACACATACACACACATGTTGGTCTACCTATCATTATGAGGACTTTCCATAGACATAATGATTTTTATACTGTACAAACTATATATTCTATCTCCTACCCCTAACCCTACCCCTAAACCTAACCCTCACAAAAAACTTTTTACATTTTCAATAACATAGTTTAATATGTTTTTTAAGCTATTTAAATTATGCAGACACTAGAAATGTCCTCATAAACCACATTTATAGCATAATACCCTTGTAATTAGCAGTTTGTAACCAAAAAAAATTCCCAGGTATTTGCCCACACACACACAAAATAAATTCATGGATGACTAGCAAGTCTAGCTGGATAGCTACATGTAAAGTTCCATAAATTAAATAGAAAAGAAGTAGGCAGTCATCAAAATAAAAGTTAACAAAAAATGTAACTTGTTTGGTGTTGACACTTAATAAGTGTACATGCCTATCAATAAGAATAAGAGTGGATTTATTTTACATGTGCTCCACTAGGATCTCAAGTTTCCATGGCTACCAAGTCAACTTAATGTTGAAAAAACTGTATTTCAGTGCATTATGCAGTGAAATGTGTGGGGCTATTAGCGAATTGCAGAACGCTCACCCTGACGGACTGTTTATTGTCGCCGAAGATTTCAACCATGCGAATCTCAAGACAGTGCTCCCTAAATTCCATCAGTATGTGGACTTTGCAACGAGAGGGGCGAACACGCTTGATCTTGTTTACACAAACATCCCGCTTCAGAAGCAGCTGAAAACCTGGCCAGCAGGAGCCATCTCTGCTCTTCAGGACTGTTTTGAGTGTACTGACTGGCACATGTTCAGGGAGGCTGCAACATATGGCGACTCTACCAACTTGGAGGAATACACAGCATCAGTGGCCAGCTACATCAGCAAGTGCATTGATGATGTCACTTTCTCCAAGACCATCACCACACACTCCAACCAGAAGCCATGGATGACTGCGGAGGTGTGTGCGCTGCTGAGGACCCGAGACTCTGCCTTCAGAGCAGGTGACAAGGCAGCCTTAAGAACATTGAGGGCCAAACTGACCCGGGCCATCAGAGAGGCAAAGCGCGCACATGCACAGAGAATCCACAGTCACTTCCAGGACAGCAGCGACACACGGCACATGTGTCAGGGCATCCAGGCCATCACCAACTACAGGACAACATCAGTTGCCTGTGACAAAGATGCCTCCCTTCCAGATGCGCTGAACGACTTCTACTCTTGGTTTGAAGCACAGAACGACGGTGTGGTGAGGAAGACCATCCCTCTTCCCAACGACCAGGTGCTCTGTCTTGCCACAGCCGATGTGAGGAAAACTCTACGTAGAGTCAACCCATGGAAGGCTGCTGAGCCAGACAACATTCCTGGCAGAGTGCTCAGAGGTTGTGCGGACCAGCTGGCAGATGTTCTTACCGACATCTTCAACATCTCTCAGAGCAGCGCTGTCGTTCCAACGTGCTTCAAGGCCACCACCGTCGTCCCCATGCCAAAGAACTCTTCAGTTTCCTGCCTCAACGACTACCATCCTGTCGCACTCACACCCATCATCATGAAGTGCTTTGAGAGGCTCGACATGAGGCACATTAAGACACAGCTGCCCCCCTCACTAGATCCACTGCAGTTCGCATATCCAAACGTTCCAATCGTTCAACAGATAACACCATAGCCACCACTCTCCATCTGGCCCTCACCCACCTAGATAAAAAGGACTCATACATTCGAATGCTGTTCATAGACTTTAGCTCCATATTCAACACAATCATTCCTCAGCATCTGATTGGAAAGCTGAACGTGATGGGCCTGGACACCTCCCTCTGCAACTGGATCCTGGACTTCCTAACTGGGAGACCTCAGTCAGTCTGGATCTGGTACCGCATCTCCACCACCACCACACTGAGCACTGTGGCTCCCCAGGGCTGTGTGCTCAGTCCACTGCTGTTCACTCTGCTGACTCACGACTGTGCAGCAATACACAGCTCGAACCATATCATCAAGTTAGCCGATGACACAACCGTGGTGGGTCTCATCAGCAAGAACGACAAGTCAGCATACAGAGAGTAGGTGCAGCGGACTGATGTAGAGCCAACAACCTGTCTCTGAATGTGGACAAAACAAAAGAGATGTTTGTTGATGTTACGTCCCTGTGGTCTCGCGTGGATATTTTCTCTTTCTCTCTCTACTGTCAAACTCTTAGGCTCGCTTCACCACTGGTACGCAATTGGTCGAGGGATCTGTCAATCTCCATCTACGTTGTGACGTCATCGCTCCCCCGCATCCAATCAAGTTAACCGACAGGGTTTTAAAAGGAAGCTGAGAAGATTGCATGACAGCTTGTTTTCTTTTTGTCGCTCTGCTTTGTCGCCTTGTATGCTATTTATTTTCTGTTACAGACATTATCCTGTTTTTTCTTTCTGCCATGGTGGCGTGTTCTGAGATTACCAAGTGTAATGTGTTCTGCCTATGACGGCGTGTTCTGAGATTACCAAGTGTAATGTGTTCTGCCTATGATGGCGTGTTTTGAGGTTACCAAGAGTAATTCGGACAGGTAATATGTCACGTGATGTACACAAAGCAACACCTAGTAAACTCGATGTATACAAACACCAGGTAAGGAAGTGAACGCCACTCTTGTATTTTTTTGTTTGTTAGTTAGAGTAGTTAGGGAGGGCGCTTTGCGCTGAAGAACTATGTCTTTACTTTTCTTTTTTTTATTAGTTAGCTGAGAGGTTGGGACTAGTTAACCGGAGTTTGTTTTGTTTTCTTTCTTTCATTTGGCTTCACTATCTACGTCCTTATTCTCTTGGGTTATTTATTTATTTGATATCTCCCGATCTGTATATTTTGTTTATCTTTCTTTGTGTCCACAACCAGTATTATTATCATTATTATTATTGTTCTTACTATTTTTGATCTTTTTGCATTATTATTTCACTTAGGTACAATAAATTGTACTTTATCTTCACATTACCTTGTTACGTGTTGTCTCTTGCCATTTTAATTACACCACCTTCTGATCACGACCTCAATGTTGCCCCTTTAATGACTTTGTGTCTAAGGGTGCGTAACATTTAATGGGGGCTCGTCCGGGATCGTTAATCTCAAATTAATTTAGTTGTGGTCAGTTGTGTGTGTGTATGCTAGTGGTAATTGACGTTACGTTAGTTTGGCGGCATATTCATGCGGAGTAGTATTTTTGTACTCGTTTGCTGGTTGTGCATCATGGAAATGTTTAGCTTGCAAAAGTTCATTGCCAACCCGTCTTTCGAACAGATTAGTTTATGTAAGAAACAAGATTTAGTGCTGATAGCTGATCACTATCAGGTTGTTGTGAGTAGACAAGCTCTTAAGAGTGATATAAAGAGTAAGCTGATACAGCATTTAAGAGAAATCAATGGTCTTTCTATGTCAAATACCGTGGGTGATGAGGAGGCTAGCGGAGGTGTTGGTGTGAGTGACGTTGCAGTGGCACATCGAAGTTTTGTGGATGATGAGGATAAGCGGAGCAGTAGAGCTGATGCTGAGGCGGACGTGATGGCCGATGCTAAGGCAGGCTTGCCACCGTATGATCCATTCTCTCCCAGTTCTGTTGATTCCAGAGACGGAACGCGACTGAAAGTCCGCTTGGCCCGTTTGCAATATGAGGCACAGGAGAAAGCCCAGGCACGTCAAGCAGAGCTAAATCTGCGTTTGGAAGTATGCAGGCTCGAAATTGAGGCTGAGACTCAGGTGAAGCTGCGACAGCTCGATCTGGACGCGATGAAGGTCACTGCCGGTTCGGCTGTGCAGTCGAATCCAGGTCCGGTCTCTGATGTTCCTTCGCGGTCTGATTCATCCCAGGTAACATTTGACATAAGTAAGCACATTGCCTTAGTACCTCAGTTTAGAGAATCAGAAGTGGATTCTTATTTCAATGCATTTGAACGCATAGCTACTTCTCTTCGATGGCCTAAAGACGTCTGGTCTTTATTGTTACAGTGTAAATTGATTGGAAAAGCCAAAAGGTTTGTTCTACTTTATCTTTAGAAGAAAGTATGTCTATGAAGTCTGCTATATTTCGTGCTTATGAATTAGTTCCAGAGGCATATAGGCAGAAGTTTCGAGGGCATAAAAAAAATTCGGCTCAGACATTTGTGGAATTTGCCAGAGACAAAGGAATTTTGTTCGACAAGTGGTGCACAGCTAACAAAGTGAGTGATTTTAATGAGTTAAGAGAACTTGTACTGCTAGAAGAGTCCAAAGGGTATTTGCCTGATCGTGTTGTGGTCTATCTAAATGAACAGAAAGTAACTTCGTTGTCTCACGCAGCTGTGTTAGCGGATGAGTTTGTTTAACCCACAAAAATGTTTTTTCACTTGTACGTTCAGAGAGGTCACAGCCTGTTCCTGTGCAAAACCAAACGTTTCGTTCTAAAAACAGCCCACCTCGTGCTAGAGAGGATCGAGAATGTTTTTATTGTCACAAACAAGGACATGTGATCGCAGATTGTTTGACGTTAAAACGCAAACAGCAGCTTAAAAGCGTTGGGTTTGTGAAAGCTGTTAAGCCGACTGTTAGTGTACCTAATGTGGAGAAAATCGATGACAGTTACCAACCTTTTATCTTGAAAGGGTTAATTTCTCTAAAGGGAAATTGTGATGATCAGAAAGAAATAAGAATGCTCAGAGACACCGGTGCAATGCAATCTTTTATTGTGGCAGATAGATTACCATTGTCTGAGGACACTTTCTGTGGCTCAAGTGTGATAGTTCAGGGCATTGACATGAGTTGCATAACTGTACCATTACACCGTATACATTTGCAGAGTGAGTTATGTACGGGATTTGTAAGAGTTGCGGTACGTCCTTCTCTTCCTGTTCAGGGCGTTGATTTTATCCTTGGAAATGATCTAGCCGGAGGAAAAATCTTGCCTGTGTTAGAAGTTGTTGAAAAACCAGATGTGTTTAGTCAATCAGATGATGTGTCAAATACTTACCCTGAAGTTTTTCCCGCATGCGCTGTCACTCGCGCTCAGTCGCGTAAAGTGGGTGATATGGTGGATTTGTCTGACTCTGTTTTTATCCCTCTTCTTGCTGGTGACGAACCATTGTGTACTGTTACGTCATCAAAACTAGATAAATCACAGTCAGAGAACATGAGAGAAAATGTGTCTGATGCAGACGAATTAAAAATATCTGTGTCACGAGAGAAAATTATTTCTGCACAGAAAGAAGATAAGTCTCTCATTGCTGCTTTTAATTCTGCTGTCTCTCTTGATTTAGCTAAAGACCAGAAAGTTGCTTATTTTATTGAGAATGAGTTATTGATGAGAAAGTGGTGTTCTAACACAAACGATTCAGATTGGAATGTTGTATATCAGGTGGTCGTTCCTTCTCCTTATCGTCAACATGTGTTATGTTTAGCGCATGATCATCAGCTTGCCTGTCATTTAGGAATTGCAAAGACGTATGATAGGATTTTACGACACTTCTTTTGGCCAGGCTTAAAAAAAGATGTTGCTCAGTACTGCCGTACCTGTCATACATGTCAAACTGTTGGGAAGCCGAACCAGGTGATTCGTCCTGCTCCACTGTTTCCCATACCAGCTATTGGGGACCCGTTCGAGCATGTGATAATAGACTGTGTTGGACCATTGCCTAAAACTAAATCGGGTAACCAGTTTTTGTTAACCATAATGTGCATGGCTACTAGATTTCCGGAAGCAATTCCACTAAGAAAAATCACCGCGCCTGTTATCATCAAAGCATTAGTGAAGTTCTTTTCCACTTTCAGACTTCCTAAAATAGTACAAAGTGATCAGGGCACAAATTTTTTATCCAGAGTTTTTAAACAAGTACTGGAGTCTTTGTCAATCTCTCACCGAGTTTCAAGTGCGTACCATCCACAAAGTCAGGGCACACTTGAACGCTTTCACCAGACACTTAAGTCAATGCTTTAGAAATATTGTATGGACACTGCTAGAGACTGGGATGAGGGAGTTCCCTTAGTTTTATTCGCAGTAAGAGAAACTGTACAAGAATCTCTTGGTTTTAGTCCAGCCGAACTTGTATTCGGACATCAGATGGGAGGACCTTTAAAAATTCTTAAAGAACATATCTTGACGACTGTTTCGGATTCGAGAACTAATGTATTGGATTACGTAAGTACTTTTCGAGATCGCTTGCATACTGCTTTGTCACTAGCTAAAGAATCTCTTGGGAATGCTCAGAAAGGCATGAAGCGCAAGTTTGATCAGAGAGCAGTTGCGCGTTCGTTTTCATCCGGTGATAAAGTGTTAGTGCTTTTACCTGTTCCTGGATCATCTTTGTCTGCCCGTTTCTTTGGTCCTTATGTGGTGAAACAGAAAATGAGTGAAACTGATTATATGCTTTACACACCTGACAGAAAACGTCAAACCCGAATTTGTCACATAAACATGTTGAAAGCTTACCATGACAGGGAGATGCCTGAGGTGAAAACTTCAGAGGAGACTGCAGGGCCCGCTGTCTCGTCTGTCGCTATAGCCGTGGAACTGGTGCAACCTGCTGATATTTCGGGGGCTGACGAGGATGGTGTCGTGCTTCGCAATGCTCCTCAGCAGTGTGCAAGGTTAGCCAACTCAGAGATATTAAAAGATCTTCACTCTTGTCTTATTCATTTAACTATGGATCAGGGAGAGGATATAGTTGAAATAATATCTGAATTTAACTGTCTGTTTAGTGATGTTCCTAAACAAACGAATGTTTTGCAGCATGATATTATTGTGAACGGTGCTCGTCCTATTAAACAACATGCTTACTGCGTAAATGTAGTTAAGAAGTCTATTATGCGTCAAGAAGTAAATTATCTGCTTGAGAATGATTTAGCCAAACCTAGTTGTAGTCCCTGGAGTTCTCCGTGTCTTCTCGTTCCTAAACCTGATGGCACGTTTAGATTCTGCACTGATTTCCGTAAGGTGAACGCCGTAACGGTGCCAGACAGATATCCGTTACCGCGAATGGAAGACTGTGTGGATAAAATTGGGTCTGCTCGTTTTGTCACTAAGCTGGATATGTTCAAAGGATACTGGAAAGTTCCACTTACTCCGCAAGCATCCGAGATTTCAGCGTTCGTAACTCCAGATAAGTTCTTGCAATATACAGCGATGGCTTTCGGCCTCAGAAACGCTCCCGCAACTTTCCAGCGTCTTGTAAATATCGTCTTGGCTGATGTACTGAATTGCAATGCGTATCTCGATGATTTGGTTTTATACTCTGTGAATTGGAAGGAACATGTGTGCTTGTTGAGAACAGTGTTTGAACGCTTACGAAAAGCTAACTTAACCCTCAATCTGGCAAAGTGTGAGTTTGGTCGAGCGACTGTCACTTATTTGGGTAAAGAGGTTGGACAAGGCCAGGTATGACCAGTGGAGGCTAAGGTTATCGCTATCGCAGAATTTCCAGCCCCTACCACTCGACGAGAGTTGCGAAGATTCCTATGTATGGCTGGTTATTACCGCAGTTTCTGTAAAAACTTCTCAACGGTTGTTACTCCTCTCACTTCGTTGCTTAGTCCGTCCAAACTTTTTAAATGGTCTGTGGAGTGTCAAAATGCGTTCGATTGTGTCAAAATGCTTTTATGTAATGCACCTGTTCTCGTTGCACCTGATTGCACGCACACTTTTAAACTTGAGGTCGATGCAAGCACTGTTGGGGCCGGAGCTGTTCTTCTTCAGGAAGATACCAACGGTATAGATCATCCTGTGAGCTATTATTCTCGTAAGTTTAATAAGCATCAGCTTAATTACTCTACCATTGAAAAAGAAGCACTTGCTCTCTTGCTTGCTCTCTAACACTTCGAAGTTTACCTTGGTTCCAGTAGTCTTCCTATCACCGTCTTCACCGATCATAACCCTCTAGTGTTTTTATCTAGGATGTATAATCAGAATCAGCGTTTGATGCGCTGGGCTCTAGTACTCCAGAATTATAATTTGGAGATCAAGCACAAAAAGCGTGTTGATAATGTTTTAGCTGACGCTCTCTCGAGAGCGTAAGGTATTGTCTGTGTTAACTTGTTTTGTTTTTCACAAACAGGTTTGTTCTTAAGGGTGGGAGTGTTACGTCCCTGTGGTCTCGCGTGGATATTTTCTCTTTCTCTCTCTACTGTCAAACTCTTAGGCTCGCTTCACCACTGGTACGCAATTGGTCGAGGGATCTGTCAATCTCCATCTACGTCGTGACGTCATCGCTCCCCCGCATCCAATCAAGTTAACCAACAGGGTTTTAAAAGGAAGCTGAGAAGATCGCATGACAGCTTGTTTTCTTTTTGTCGCTCTGCTTTGTCGCCTTGTATGCTATTTATTTTCTGTTACAGACATTATCCTGTTTTTTCTTTCTGCCATGGTGGCGTGTTCTGAGATTACCAAGTGTAATGTGTTCTGCCTATGACGGCGTGTTCTGAGATTACCAAGTGTAATGTGTTCTGCCTATGGTGGCGTGTTCTGAGATTACCAAGTGTAATGTGTTCTGCCTATGATGGCGTGTTCTGAGATTACCAAGTGTAATGTGTTCTGCCTATGATGGCGTGTTTTGAGGTTACCAAGAGTAATTCGGACAGGTAATATGTCACGTGACGTACACAAAGCAACACCTAGTAAACTCGATGTATACAAACACCAGGTAAGGAAGTGAACGCCACTCTTGTATTTTTTTTTGTTTGTTAGTTAGAGTAGTTAGGGAGGGCGCTTTGCGCTGAAGAACTATGTCTTTACTTTTCTTTTTTTTATTAGTTAGCTGAGAGGTTGGGACTAGTTAACCGGAGTTTGTTTTGTTTTCTTTCTTTCATTTGGCTTCACTATCTACGTCCTTATTCTCTTGGGTTATTTATTTATTTGATATCTCCCGATCTGTATATTTTGTTTATCTTTCTTTGTGTCCACAACCAGTATTATTATCATTATTATTATTGTTCTTACTATTTTTGATCTTTTTGCATTATTATTTCACTTAGGTACAATAAATTGTACTTTATCTTCACATTACCTTGTTAAGTGTTGTCTCTTGCCATTTTAATTACACCACCTTCTGATCACGACCTCAATGTTGCCCCTTTAATGACTTTGTGTCTAAGGGTGCGTAGCAGTTGACTTTAGGAGAGCACAGAGTGACCACTCTCTGCTGAACATCGATGGCTCCTCTGTGGAGATCGTCAAGAGCACCATCTTCCTTGGTGTTCACCTGGCAGAGAAACTCACCTGGTCCCTCAACACAGCTCTATTACCAAGAAAGCACAGCAGCATCTCGACTTTCTTCGAAGGTTGAGAAAAGCACATCTCCCACCCCCATCCTGCTGCACCCGCAAAGCATCCAGCATTGTGGATGACCCCACACACCCCTCACACAAATTCTTCACCCTCCTGCCGTCTGGCAAGAGGTACCGAAGCATTCAGGCCCTCACGGCCAGACTGTGTAACAACTTCTTTCCCCAAGCCATTAGACTCCTCAATACTCAGAGACTGGACTGACACACACACACACACACACACACACACACACCCCTGTACACCATCCAACTTTTGCACATGTCAAGAGTTGCACTTTAATTCATTGTCACTTTATACCTGGCTGCTACCTCAATAACGGTGTTGTCCATGGAACACTATTTCATTGTATGTTATGTTTACATTTGGCATTTTAGAAAGTGTCATCTATTTGCACTACTCGATTACAAATGTGTACTGGTCAGCGCAGCGCTGTCTCTTACTGTGCCTATTGTCCTGTTCCTTTTAGTAATTTATTGTACTGTCCCGTACATTTTGCACACGTTTGCACGTGCAGTTTATGTAGAAATGTTATTTAGTCTGTGTAGTCTCATGTGGTTCTGTGTTTGTTCTATGTTGATTTATGTAGCACCATGGTCCTGGAGGAACGTTGTCTTGTTTCACTGTGTACTGTACTGACTGTATATGGTAGAACGACAATAAAAACCACTTGACATTATGTAGAGTGTGTTGGTAATGACAGATACATTAAGTATAAAAGGAAATAAAGCAATATCCAAGATATATACTTACAATTTGCTAATAATATGCTAGCTTCAACAATGTTTAAATAAAATTCACTAAAAACTGCAAAATCTTTTAGAAAATCTTTCATTTAAATATGCCATTATATTTTGGGGACAACACCAAAACTTGCATTTTCTACCATAAAACACAAATAAAATGTACTGAAATTGTTATCTTGAGATATGTCTAGATCTGTCTTTGTCTAAACTGACTATGGACATTTAAAGTAGTTGTGTGAAATGTGTTTTTCTTAGAAATACATCCCAGGGACAGAAATATTCCTGTAATCGGAGAATCACCCAATTATGTTAAGTACGACTTGATGTGAATTTACCATTCCTTTATATTCCTTTCACGTGTAAATGAGCTTGCGATTCATCGTAAATGTTTGCCCGAAATGTGCAGCTCTTCCCCTGAAGCAAACCTCTGGTGACAATGTTTGTTGCAACGCTCATTTTCATGTGAACTTGCAAATTTGCAGCAGATTGCAGGAAGTTTTCTTCAACTCTAAACATTTTGTAAGGGTTAGCACAGACCTTCAGACTGTTCTGACTTGGGATCCCATGAACCCTATGGTCCTTTTGGATAATCAAAACTTCAAAATATCCCATACATTCTAGACGGAATGTTCAAAAAGGCCAACAGAATACTCACAAATAGACCTTTTTCACACTCTGGGGTTTGGAACGTGGAAGTAAACATTTGCAGGATAAATTTCGACAGTGGTGAATGGGAGTTAATGGGAGATCACAGCAAATATTATTTCCACCCACCCATTTGCTCCAAGACGAAAAGAAAAAATCCACTCTTACGTTTGAATGACTTTCCAGAAGAGGAAAAAAGAGAGCAGTGGATTACGACTGTCAGATTGGAGAAGATGCCAAATTTACTGTCACTTTCTCAGCAGCTGTAACAGAAACCCCCTCGCAGCTTCAGTAATTCGTTTTTTAAAAAAAATTCCAGGGTAATATAACACAAAGCACAATGTTATACATTTACACTCAATATTAAAAAAAATGAATAATATATAATTTTTTTCTAGATTTGCTAAATAAGGCGGAAATGGGCCATCACAGCCTGTGAAAAAGGTCTATTCAAACTCCAACAGTCAAAAAGCTCAAATGTGATCACATGCAAGCATTTAGATACCAATCTCATCTGCCTGTCTGTCTGTCCATCCATTCATCCATCTTTGAGAGTCTGTCTCACTATCTAGCTAGCTGGCTGTTTGTCTTACTGTAATGTCCGTATGTCTGTATCATCAAACTTCAAACATTAAAACTAGTATAAACTTTCAGGCAAGGTTCTATCAAGCCAACATCAAAGTTTGTATCTAATTTGTATTTAAACACCTTATAGAGAAGATTTATAATATTTTAATGGTAACCTACACAATGTTATTCTCTTTTAAATATATTTTACATCATTAAATTTATTTCTGTTTCTTACTTTTTTTTGCAATTTCACCATGGTTTTCTCTTTGTTGGTCACATGCTATTTAACAACTGGTAAATAAACCCTGACTTCTGCACTACTTTTCATGCCTGCATTCTCCACCTGGCCCATCCACATCTCCCTCATTCTCATAGAGGAATGTTGTTGTCCCATCAGATTGAGCTGAAGAGAAGCAGTTTAGAAGTATGGCCACACACTCATAGCCATGCCCATTCCCTTCATTGGTAGGCAGGCATCATTATGTAATGTTACTGCTGTGTTGCAATATCTTTTGTGTGATTCATTGCCTCATACAAACACTCAACATATATTAATCAAAAGTTTAATATTCTATAAGTTTTAACTTCTAAAGCTTATATTCCCTACAAAATTCTGAACATTTAGGATTTATTTTAATTGAAGTCATTGCTATATGGTTTATTTTGGTTTTCCTCTGGACCAGGGCCATTAGAGGATCACTAACACCTTTATTGGTATGACAATTGGAGTTTAGTATTGTCAAAGCATTTGAAGGTTATGTAAATATAAACTGTTTTAAAATAGATAATAATACTATAATAAATACAACAATTAGTGGTAATGAAAAAAATAACATTTAAACATACTAAGAACAATAAAAAGACATATAGTATATAAAAAAATAAAGAATATACACAATATGAATAAAATGTATACAGTGAATAAGTCATGTCTAACAGTGTGAAAGGTAGACACATTTAGCAGTTAGTGGCTGTAAATACTATATATAGAGGATTTTCTCTGTATCACTGAATATAAGGAAAGATGGATTCAGTGTTTCAAATTTGGGGGAAAACATTTCTCTCATAGTGTGGTACTTGGGGCAGATCTATTTGCTTTAGGTCGCAGTGTCTGCATATTCTCTGCTCTCTCTCTGTGTCCAGGCTTGCTCTCTCTTTTTCTAGATCATTATCACTTAATCTGTATGTTGAGATGATTTATCTCTCTTTAAATTGTTTAATTGATAAGTAGTTTGACAATTTCATGGTTCTATTTAGTGCCAAATAACACTGGAGTTTGTTTTGGTGGTCAAATTTGAGTTTTTAATGTTTTATCATGAGTATCTTTTAGATTTTTCTCAACGTATTTAATAATGATTTTAGGGTTGTACCTGGATTCAATCATGGGTTTAGTTTCATTAACTAGTAAGTGTATTTAGAGGATGAGACACTGGTAGCATCTCATGGTCAAGGCGAGGAGGGCTTTGTATTTTATAGACTCGTGATCAGCCTGATGGAGATGATGCTAGAATTGAAAAGATCTCTTCTGTATTTCAATGTTTAGGGGATATAAGCCTAATTCAGTCCTGCAGCTGGTATTGGAAGTGCCTCTAAATAAATTTGCCTCTTTGCAAATTCCAACTGAATTTTGTGCAGTTTTATCCCAATTTTGAAAATTTAAGACTGGTCCCCAAAATTCATGTCCATATAATAGAATTGCTTTAATGATTGGATTGAACTGTATAATTGAAACCATGTTTAAAATGGTAATTTCATAAATTTAATTACATAGAATGTCCTCCAAACCTTTTCACTCAATAATTACAGCCAGACCGAAACCCCCAGATGCACTGATCTCAATGCCCAGATAAATGTATCTGTTGCTGTGCTGTGCTGTAGGACATCTCCTCTCTAGCTGAACTGGTATTTGTTTCCCTGAGATCTGGCATTCTTCTGGAATACCATGCCTTTGGGTTTGTCCAGGTTGACTGTAAGTGCCAACTCCTGATGGTCTTCTTCCAGCAGGGACGAGCTCTACTGTGGGAGACAGCAGGACTAAATCACCTGCATTCAGCAGACATTTGAACTCAGTATCATGTAGACTGCTCCAGAGCTGCTGCAAAATCATTTATATAGATGTTAAATAGGTTTGGGCTCAGAATGTTTTGGTAAAAAGCAAATTTGGGATTAATTTATGATGTTGTGTTTTGAAATTAATGTGACTACGTGGCTATTTATTTTAACTTTAGTTCAGGAGCTGCAGGGTTTTGTGGTTGTTGAACTGCTGCTGCATAGCTCTTGTGTTGTGACAAAGGTCCTGTGGCCGGTCTGGACTGTGGTGGAGGGTTCTTGATGGCTGAGATTTCTGAGTTCCACATTGTAGTATGTGGTAGTAACATCAATGGTAGGGGCCAGTGGTGGCTCAGAGGTTAATGACCGAAAAGGTGGGGGAATCAAGCCAGTGGTGGCTCAGGGTTACTGACTGAAAGGTTGGGGGATCAAGCCCCAGCACCGTCAAGATGCCCTTGAGCAAGGCCCTTCACCCTATCTGCTCCAGGGGTTCTGTTTCATGGCTGACCCTGCGCTCTGAACCCAGCTTAGTTGGGATATGTGAAAACAACTCAATTTCATTGGCTCTGTACCTGTGCTCTGCACAATGACAATAAAGTTGAATCTTAACATGGACAGGGTTATTTATTTGCCTCTGGGAACCATTGTGTGGCTCTGATGGTCACCTCTCTGAGCACAGGAGAATTTTGTGGCCCTTAAATCATTTGTCTCTGTGTGGATTATAATGTGCTTGTAAGTTTCATTTAGATGTTTATCAGAAAGGATCTGAAAAGGACTTGTAGTGTTTGGACACTACATTTTCTGGGATTCATGTTTGGGAATACAAGTTTCTCATTGATATCCTCACACCTAACTCGTCACATATTGACACTTTGGACAGGACCCCTTGGCGTCACATTTTAACGCCTTGGGTATAACTTTGGCGTCATTTTTCAACGCGCTGGGTAGTCTTAACCAAAACGGCATTCAAAGGTGAATTTAACAATGCTCCACTGCGTGTGCAAGTAAGCAGTTTAAGCGTTTTCTTAGGTACTGGTAACTAGAGCATGCTGGATAACGTATTTTTATCGGAGGTTTGTTGATGTTAATAAATGTATATAATATGCTATGATTGTGTTCAATTAATCTATAAAAGTTTTTTATATTTTTATTTTTAAAATCCTCTATAGAAATCTATCGGACTAACCAACGCGTTGAAAAATAATGCCAAAGGTATACCCAGGGCGTTAAAATGTTACGCCAAGGGGTCCTGTCAAAAGCGTCAATATGTGACGAGTTGGGTGTGAGAATGTGTTGCCTATTTAAATCAATCAGGATAAGAGCCTGTGTTTCTCTCGGGTCGTCTGGAGTAGAGTTGTGGATCATGGTTGGTGGATCAGTTGAGGAGTGTAGCTCTTCATTCACTGGTGATTTTTAAGGTTGGGAATTGTCAGTGAGCATCTCTGGAGACATCAAGGGTTTAGCAGGAGATTCTTTGGGTGCTGAAACAGAGTTGAGCTGTTCTTTCAGATTACTGAAGAGTTCATCTTTGGTGTGGAGTTCTGTAAGTTACTTCAAAACAAAGAGTTCTTTCTGCATTTCTGTCTTAACTTCTGTGAATTGTCTTACAATAGTTGACTTTACTTTCTCAGGTCTTCTTTAGTTTGAGTTCCTTAAACATCTCTTTTCTGTCTCTCTGTAGGTATTCAACCTCTTGTCTTAAATTCATGATGTCATTTGTAAGCTGTTCCATGTTGATGTTGTTTTTCAGATGGGACAATATTAATTATTTTAGCTCCACTGCCTCTACCTCCAGGAGGGAAAAACTGTCTTTCATTCTCGACATTGGAGATGGAATTATAGTCACTGTAGTCATCATCTTCTTTTGGACTACTTGTATGGGAGAGGTATTAATATTCAAGTCTTTGTTGCCATTTCGAAAGGGATCTTCATCAGACAGTGTCAGTATTTTTAATTGTTCATAATCTTCTATGAAAACTTTGAGAGCAGGCTCTGATACTAGGACCATGATAGTGGCATTTTTGTACAGGTTCAAAGTGAACATTCTTGCTTCGTTTTTTTCGGCATCTACAAATACCAAGATCTGTCTGCCTTTACAGATGCATATTATCGTGGTAAAGGTGAAGTGTTGGCAGAAGGCAGTGTGCCATAAAGGGCTGTTTTCAGTGTTAAAGAGCAGATTTGTTATGACACTGTGATCATGGTCAGCAAGCAGTGTTTCCGGCTTTTTCTTTCATCTGTTTCTGTCTGTGGAGCTGTATTGAGTGTATGGAGCTCTTCTGAGGGTAAACAAATGGGCAGGCCAAGCAGCTGCACTGGTCATTGTTGAATTTGGAATGTAAACAATCAACTGAAGAAAATGCCTATTTTGTTTATTTGTGATATTACACTTAGTGAGTGTATTAAATGTATAAAAAAAGTATAACAATGAATAAATAAGCCCAAATTGGGAGAAAAGTGACCACTTCACTGGCTTTGTTGTTTAAAAAATGTCCAGTTTTGTCCAAAATGGCTCTCTATGCTGCTCCTTTCAATCAGAAATATGATTCAGCACTGTTTGCTCCTGAAGCGAATATCCCTGACACTGACTGCTTAAAATATGTCTTTACCTCTCTTTTCCTGTGAGTTTTTCCTTTTTATTTGCTGTTGTTTGATGTTGTCTTTTCCAATATGAATATCCTCATCCGCAGAGGTTATCCTGTGATTAGTTTCTCTCAGACTTCACACAGACTCAGTTGTGACAGGATAAAAAAATTACAAATAAATTACAAATCTGTCGAAATATTGACAAAAACTTTGTCCTAGATGTTGTTTGGATGTGTTCTATGATATTTCTATTTGGAGCTCAACTCAAGGATGACTGTTCATACTTCAGTACCCTCTCTCTGTATTTCTTCTTCAATAACAGCAAACACATACCACCAGATTAGAGGCCTCAATAGACCTCCCAGCCCCCGTAACAATGGCGTTTGCAGGGGTCAAACAGCTTGTCCGGCCCTGCATGGGTGGATCTCACATGAGTCACTATCTGAACAAAATGCTACAGTACCTCTTACTGGAATTATACAGTAAATACTTATTGTTCATGCCTGGAAAGGAAAAATCCAAGGCTTGATCCAACCAGCACTTGGACAATTTTGAAATTAAAGAGATAGTTCAGCCCAAAAAACAACACACAAAAAAAACATTCCTTCTGCTGATTTTTTCCGCATTTCTATTTGGTTTTAACTTGCTGCCCAGTCCCATGCTGTGAAAGCCAATGTGCATTCCAGTTGAGAACATTGTGCTTCATGTCCTCCTCCATGTCCTTAATCACTCTCCTGTTATAGTATTTTGAATTTTTTTATCTAGTTTTCATTCCAACTCATCCACGTTGCTGAATTTCAAAGTGATTCTAACTTCTCTTACTCTCACAGGGAACTGAAAATGGCCATCACCTTTTGACCAGAAGAATGCATCTGGTCCTGCAACCACAGATACCTCAATCTTTGGTGGAAAAATACATGTTAGTTTGACTTGGAAATTCATAGTTTTAAATTAAGACAAATCAGCTATTGTAAATCAGTGTGTCATATAGGTCAGTCATTACCGCCAACTTGCAGTTTATTGGCAGCATTGCAGAAGTCGTATTTCAAGCCTAGTATACTTTGAAATATAGAATATCAGCTAAATGGTGTGTTCAACATCTGTTAGAAGACCAGCTGGTAACCAAAAAAAAAGTCAGATTTTCTTTTAAATTGGCCTCTCCTCTCTATACATAAGCCAGCTGTGCTTTTATCAGCCAGGTACAACATTTAAAAAGAGACCTTTATATTTGCTAAACCCCTTTTGTTTTTTTGTTTTTTTTTGTTTTTGTTTTTTTGCAATTATTTCATCAAGTTTCATTATCAATGTCCTGGGAAACCACATACCAAAAAACTGGTCGGAGATCATTTTGGAGTGATTGGGGAACTGTTCACAATTTGTATTCTTTGTTATGAATAAATCAAATCTATAAATTACATTTTGTAAAATTTTATTTTTGTATTTTATTTTAGCATTGCAGATAATGATTGGGCTATTATGTAATCAGTTTTAATTTTTGGTGTCTGAACAACAGTGCTTGTAATTTTCCATATAGGTCTATAATGTGAATTCATATGAATGCTAATGATGTAAATTATAAATACCTTCCAGAATTCTCTGGGTTTCAGCAGTTACTGTACAGTGAAAAATGTTTATCTATTTGCATTATTGATGGGAATCAGGCTGATTTGAATATCACTGGACAGGGATTCCTGGGTAGTAAATCTTTAAGACTCAGCTGACTAATATGTTTAATTAGAGGTGATTTATTACAGCTGATTAATTATTGACAATAACAGCAATCATGTTGGCAGTCATAGGGACAAAGAAAATGAGTTAATGTAGAATTAAGGAGGTGAGGTAATGAAGGTACTGAAATAAAATTGACCATATGAGAAAAGAAGATGTGAGAGACGGATATTCTGTTCACTATCTCTTTGCTTTAACATGTCTTGGTATTTGCTGTAAGAATGCAGAATGCAGAAGCAGAGATGTGAAGCTGATATCCTTGAGCGGTTAAAGGTCTGTGTGCCTCCAAAACCACTGTGAAAGGTGGACTCGGCGCTGGAGAAGAAAAGCAGTGGCCTCGCAGGGATTAGCCACAGGAGATTCCCTGCGGATAGCGGTCCCTTTTTCCCAGGGACACTGTAATATGATTACTGTGTTGTTTGCACCCGGTCCAGTAGTTAAGCACTATGGAGAGGAGGTTTTAGCCACTACCAGGATGGACAATGAAAGCAGGGGAGAGAATTATTTGGAGGGAAAGTTGGAAATCTGCTCCACTGAGGACAGCTGGGGTCTTACACTTACAGGGGAGAAAAGACAGAAAAAAATGCCCTTTTCTTTAGCTGATGAATGAAAGGCAGCTGTATGGTGCTCTGTACACCAGAGATGCACCAGGCAGGGACAGCAGGACTCTTTGGATCTCTACAGAGGCCCCAGGCTCCCCTTCTGTTACACAGAGGAAAGGCATATTCTCCAACAGATGTAATTTCAACTGTTTATCTGTACAGATAACAAACAGTTTTCCATGTAGCTTTTTCAAAAAGCTGCAAGACATGTTGTTTGCAAAAATAAATATTGCAGAATTGTCTCACATGTGTTTAATTTATACCAATTACTGAGTGCAAGCACAACATACTCTCGCAATAGTTTTTTTTAATTCCAAGCCTGTAGACACGTACAGCATTCAAGATTGGGGAACCAAATTAAATAGTTTAAGAACCGGCCATTGAAAAGACCATACGTGTCCCCTCAGTGACTATCATGGTAACAGCCTTGTTAAATTTCTTTCATGCTGCTATGTTTAACCTCTTATTTGAGGCCTAAAACGATATAGCATGTGTGTGAGTGAAGAAACCCTTAGTCAGCGCTGTTTGTTTGACAGGCCTGTCATTAATCATCATTGGCATTGTTGGAAATGTATAGAGTGTCCAGGTCTTGTTCAACTGAGTGACAATAGTCTATCTAAGCTGCTTCAGACCTGAAAGAAAGTTTATAAAATTTCCACCTAATGGAAACTGCAGGGAAGCTCCTTTTAAAAGGGGTTAGCATTCGTTTGAACACTTTGGTAAAGGCCTTTGCCTGATCCCATTAAAAGGAAGCAAACCACCCACAACCTTGATCAAACTGCTAAAGTGCACCTTTGATAGACTGCTAAATCCTGACAGCACACATAATTAATGCAACCAGATTTTTAAAAAAACAAGGAGACCCAAATACATGCAGTTTCTCACATTGCTTACTTCCATTTAAAGGAATAGTTCACCCAAAAAGAAAGTTCTGTTATTTACTCACCCTTGTCATTCCAACTTTCTTCAGTGGAACTCTTAATTAGGCAATGTTAGGCAGAATGAAAGGGACTGACATCCTCACTCACCATTCACTTTCATTGTATTAAAAATTTGCAATGTAAGTGAATAGTTACTGAGGTTGTCAATCTCTAATATTTTGCCTAGCATCTCCTTTTATCTTCACATGAGTTTTAAAATACATAAGGGTGAGTAAAGGATGACAGCTTTTTCATTTTAAGCTGAGCTATCCCTTTTATATCAGTAATGATGTCCTGTGCTAAATGTAGTTTTATTAGCATTTTAAAGCACAACAATCAAGTGAAGTTTTCTTATGATTAATGACAACACAGTGACAACACGAAATATTGTGGTGGCTCCTACACTACATTACAGATTTAGATCATTTGGTATGAAGCAGTCATTATCATCAGATGGACCGGTGATTAGGAAGAAAAGAAGATTGAAGATTAGGTATGTGAGACATGGGCAATAATGGAGAAAGAGATAAAGGGAAAGTGAATATATTTATTCATGATATGGGAGAATGACTGAAACTGAATCCATAACTCAGAGAGCAGAGGGTGAGGAGTGTTGTAGCATATTTTGTTTTTAATATATATATATATATATATATATATATATATATATATATATATATATATATATATATATATATATATTAAGGATTTTAACCCTTTAAATATTTGTTTATATAATGCCACTGTTGTTTTTTATGAAAAAAAAAAAAAATCCAACAAAACAAAAAAATATTATTTTCCATATTCTAAGTGCATTATATTTTATTTTGGATTATCACAGTCTGGGATATGGCAATGATTAGCAACAACATTGATTTTGATGTATTATTATTATTATTATATTTAATACATTTATGTACTTTTTTTTTGTCTCAAACTTTGATTTAATTTTTCCATATTTATCTGCTAAACATTGTGGCTACATTTATTATGGTTGTCAAATTTAAACAATTTTTATGCAATTATTAGCATCTATCTTGCATTGACATTATATATCAAACTAAACAACAGGAACTGCTGATTCTGATGAAACTCCCTAATTTTGTCTTGCAAATACAAAACTGTAATCAGTGTTTGGTATTTTCTGTCTTTATACATAGTTTGCAGTCAGAGATTGTGAGATCTGTGACCTCTGAGAATGAGATTGGTGTCACTTGAAACCAGCAGAGGTTTACCAGGCCAGTCCTTTTGTTTGGCCTGCTGATACCACATAAGTATTGATCAAGGGATCACCTTGTCATCTAGCCAAATAGGTAAGAGGCTGGGGGAGAGGGGAGGCAAATATGCACTCAGTAGTGTAAACTGCTCTGTCAACATGACTATGTCAACCCATTAACAACAAGAATGTCCATTGTTCATAATGAAGAGGAATACAAGAATATGCTTTCAGAGATGTGGGATAAGCAATTTGTAATAAGATTTAAAATACCAAATAATGAATAACATTATTAATTATTTGGTAGATATGATTCTTTGTATTGGTGTATGAATGTCAATAAAACCTGGTCAGATATGAGATTTTCTGTAAAATTATATAGGTCAGAAGTGGGGACCAAAAAGGGGGAAAACCAAACAATATACAATATTTTGTTGAACAAATGAACCCTTGTGCATCAATTTAAAAAAGTTACCCTGAAGTCCTCAGAGGACAAAAATGTCCACATCAAAAAACTGCCACAATAATATTATATATTGATAGTATTTTCCACTTTCAATTAGTAAATTTTTGAACCAACATCAGTCCTGAACATAACTACCAAATATTCATTCATTTTCAGGATTTTAACCCTTTAAATGTTTGTTTATATAATGCCACTGTTGTTTTTTATGGAAAAAAAACAACAAAACTAAAATTTTAATTTCCATATACTAAATGCTTATTTTGGATTATCACAGTCTGGGATATGTCAATGATTAGCAACAACATTGATTTTGATGCGTTATTATTTTTTGTGCAGTAAAAACAACCCTCACAATCAGTACCTTCTACAGTCAAAAACTGCCATAAAAATATAAAATATTAATATTATTTTCCACTTTCGATTAGTAAATTTTTAACCAACATCAGTCCTGATCATAACTACACACACACACATTTCTCAATACACACATACAAAACACACTCTGACTTTTGAAGCCAGGGCTCCAGAATGAAAGCATAATGTCATAGAATTCATGACTTTAAGCTTTAATGGAAATGGGATCAAATGTTGCAGTTTTAATGCGTTTCAATGGGGACATTTTTGGGTCAAAAATTAGTGTAACTATATTGTGTAGACAGTGTTTTATAGATGTAATATAGGAACTGAGGTTGAAATATCAAAATTCCCCCAAAAATACACACCTTTGGCAATATTTATGCCATTGTCATTAACACAGCCAAAATGATCGAAAAAGCCAAAGTCACTATAAGTAAAGTTTAACCCTTGTGTGACCTTCAGGACAAGTCCTGAAGGTCGCACAAGGGTTAAACTTTCACTATAGTGATTTTTCGTATTGTTGCAGGTGGCATAGCTCAAATTCTTTTGGGAGCTTCTCCGTAAATCCTCCCACATGCTAACTCTTTGGATCCAGTCATTATGAAGTACCTGATTATGTCTGCAGGAAAGTCTTGCCTCCAAGCTCCAAACCTACATTTGGTTTAGCCTTTATGGATAAATTCATTGGATACTTACAGGATGATCACTATAGTGAAAGTTTAAACCTTATGCGACCTTAAGGACATTTTGGACTATCTTACACAACTCAGAGAACAATCATTATACAGAAGTGACTCAGGCAAGACCATTTTAAGTTCACTTGATTTTTTAAGTGAACACCATTGTGGAATATGATCTGGAGTTGGATTTCTAAATAGGATCTATGTATATGTAGAATAAACATATACAATATATGCATTATCTAAATTCTTTTAAAGTATATTTCCTTTAAGGTGGAATCTTGACAGGATCTTGATGATGTAAAATAGTACTAAATAGATTATAATAAAAGTCAGATATTATTGAAATGTCAACTGTTTTAGGATTATTGTAATCATATTTTACAGTGGTATTGTTGCAAATCTGAAAAAGTAAGAATCACTCAAGTATCATCCTGTATGCATAATTTCCCTTTTTTCACAAGTCTGTTAACTTGCTTGCACCTTCAGTTTTTGCTTCTTGACAACATTACTCTGTTTTCTGCAAAAATGTCAGACTATCAGTAACACTTTACTTGTTTAATGAATGTCTCATCAGAACCTTCTTCAGTAAATTGTGGATTAGACGGAGATTAGGGAAGAGCCTTTGTGTTTATCCTCAATTAAGACAGCACAGCGTGCAGCTCAAAGGTGATGGCGCTCTATGATCTCCCATCTCAAGCTTTACAGGGTCTAACAAAGATTCTCCACTGTTTCCCTTCATTTTCAGCACAACAGATAATCTGTATAAATGACACTGAAAACAAATATAGATGATAGGCAGTTGTAATGGAATATAATTTGAAGAAAGAGAACATCCAGTTTGCCTGCACAATTTAAAGGAATATTCCAGGTTCTATACAAGTTAATCTCAATTGAAAGCTTTTGTGGCATAATGTTAATTACTTCTAAAATGTATTGAAACATGTCCCTTCGTTTCTTTAAAAAAAAAAGAAAAAAAAGCTAAAATCTGGGTTAAAGTGTGGCACTTACAGTGGAAGTGAATGGGGGCAATCTGTAAACATTTAAATACTCACTGTTTCAAAAGTATAGCCACAAGACATGAACAATGTGTGTGTTAACAGGATTTTAGTGTGATCAAATCGCTAACTACCCTTTTCTGTGTAAATTTCTATACAATTTTATGCCATAATCTCGGTAAGTACTTTTATAAAATGTTAAGCTTCACATTTCTGCCTTTAAACCCTCCAGAAATTGGCACCATCCACTTCCATTGTACGTGCCTCACTGTAATCTCCTTTTATCTTCATATGGATTTGGAATGACATGAGCGTGATTCAAAAATATATTTTTAAAGAAAAGGAGAAATGAGTCGAAATAAATGTTTGTAGTAATCAACAGTATGCCAACAATGCTTTACTTGTATTAAACCTGGAATATTCCTGAAGTACTATTCAATCTGTGTTTGAAAGTTATTTGAGGGTGAAGTGGTTTTATTTGAGATGCTTTTATTGTTGCCTGATAAATGAATGAATGAATGAAAGACCTTGCTTCAGCAAGGTTAGAATCGGACAGATTCGTCTTTGTGAAG
Organism: Moxostoma hubbsi; assembly: GCA_032164185.1. NCBI lineage: Eukaryota > Metazoa > Chordata > Actinopteri > Cypriniformes > Catostomidae > Moxostoma > Moxostoma hubbsi. The sequence goes on along the minus strand of JAVLUX010000151.1, from coordinate 4,181,297 downwards.
GACGCATGAATCAAGCCAAGTACAAGGTTATCCTTGGAGAAAACTTGCTTCCTTCTGCTCTGACAATGTTCCCCAATTCTGAGGATTGTTTTTTCCAGCAGGACAATGCTCCATGCCACACAGACAGGTCATCCAATGTGTGGATGGAGGACCACCGGATCAAGACCCTGTCATGGCCAGCCCAATCTTCGGACCTGAACCCCATTAAAAACCTCTGGAATGTGGTCAAGAGGAAGATGGATGGCCACAAGCCACCAAACAAACCCGAGCTGCTTGAATTTTTGCACCAGGAGTGGCATAAAGTCACCCAACAGCAATGTGAAAAACTGGTAGAGAGCATGCCAAACGCATGAAAGCTGAGATTGAAAATCAGGGTTATTCTACAAAATATTGATTTCTGAACTCTTCCCAAGTTAAAACATTAGTATTGTGTTGTTTTAAAAAAAAAGTGAACTTTTTTTTTTTTTTTTTGCATTATATGAGGTCTAAAAACACAATTTTGACCAGTTGTCATTTTCTGCAAATAAATGCTCTAAATTACAATATTTCTATTTGGAATTTGGGAGAAAGGTTGTCAGTACTTTAAAAAATAAAACAAAAATGTTAATTTTACTCAAACACATACCTATAACTAGTAAAGCCAGAGAAACTGATAATAGTGCAGTGGTCTTTAAATTTTTTCCAGAGTTGATATAATAAATAAACCAATAAATATACTGCAGTTAACTCTGTCATCGTGTAAATCTTTTCTCTTAATGACGATTCATTCCTCAAAAGGGTTAAGTATGAATTATGTCAAATGACATTTTTCTCTTATCTCTAATGAACTAAATATTGTAGAACTTTCAGTGAAATATATATCTATTGTGATTATAAATGCTGTTTTGTAAATTATGATATATTGTGTTTTGATCAGTAGCAAGTTGGTGACAATATAGTAATAAAGTAGAAGTAGCAAAGATGATGATGGCTGAAGGTTAATGATTATAGAGTAACGCACATCACTGCTAGTGTGCCAGACATGCTGGCCTATATTCTAGAGCCCCTAGGTGTCTCACTTTAGCAGTGTTTGTCAGGACTCCGACGAGGATGTGTGCTGACGTCACCGCTGTGTTGATTTGCTAAGCGGCGAGGAGAGAGGAGTTAGTGCGCGTGAGAGCGGGTACTGTGAACTGCGTTACTATGCTACAGCCATAATAACCGCACACTCGGAAGCCAAACGTGCAACACAGGTGAGTTCCCACAGCTTACAGACGCGTACCTTTAAAACACGCACAGCTCAAGACAGACCCGCATCTCTGCGTGCTTTCAGTTTGGGAAATGTGCACATTAAGATGATCCGCTTTTGCTCTTTAATTGTGTTGATATCATGTCTCAGCATCACGTTAAGTTTCAGTGTATTTTACTGTTGCTTCAGAGTACCATGCGAAGTTGAATCACGCGAGTGCACTCGAAAGTAAAAGTGTGGCTGTCAGTTTAGTGGAGGGTCAGGGCACCTGATGGATATGGGTGTTTATGTTCATCTTTACACATGTGTAAATGTTATGTTGACGTTAGCGTGTGTTTTAGTATTCGGGGGACGTGAGGTCTTCTCGCTCACCCAGACGGTGACGTGCCTCCATGTGCTTGTATTCTTAACGTGACTGTTTCAGCCTTTAAATTCAATCACTGTTTAAATGTGTCAGAACTGTATTGGGTTTCTGTTTGATACACGCCATAGAACAAATAAACACCTGCTTTTTTATTATTTAGTTATCGGTAGGCCTATTGTCTCATCATTAAATCAGAGCCACCATGGAGATGCGTGTCACCGTTAAAAAAAAAATAAATAAAATATATATATATATATATATATATATATATATATGTCTATCATTTAAACTTGTCCTTCCGATAATGCCGATTGTATATAAAATATGAAATGAAATAGCGAGCGAGTCATTTAACCTAAATTCATTCACGTGTGAACAGTCGAATCATCTCGATAATATTGATCAGTCAATGACTGGACTTAATTGGTCGTTTTTGATCGTTTATGAAGTTAGAAAGCAGAAGTTAAATATTATGAACATGTGTTGTTTCCTGACTTATGTTAGATATTTGATATAGTATTGCACAGTTCACGCGCAGTGTTGGCTATGTTAGTATATCAGCCTAAATGAATCTGGCATTATTGTCGCTGTTAATGTCTCATCAGTACAGCAAACGGCACTCAGATTGATGCGTATTCATTTCTCACAGATTTTTCGCTCTTCTGTGTTCTATAATTAATTCTCAATGGGAGTAAAAACAGGTGGCCCCGTGTTTTACGCATTGCATACAGAATATTTTCTCTCGTTCGCTCGTGACGGCTTTCGTCAAAACTTTCGCTTATTTGCCGATGTGCGCCGGACAGAGACGTTATGCACAACAAGGGTACGTTCTTAATGGAAAAAGTCCGTCATTAACAGCTAAGAACATATATATATATATATAGGCTATATATATACACTCTTTGACATGAGGACGATTTACTTATGTGTGTGATGTCTGCTCTTGGCTCGAGTAGCGTCTTTGTTGAATGTAATGCAAGATTGTTTTTCATTCTTAGCAGATTTTGTGAAATTAAAGAAAGAATGCTAAGGTGAAATATTGACCTATTTGGATGTGTAAATATCCATATGTCTATTTCAGCCTATTTTGTAATTAAATGACTCAGTTTCAAATTAGTTACGAAACAGACCAGTTGACTGACGTGATGCAATTCACTTGTTTTAAAAACAATTTTTGAGAGTGATAAAAAAAAAATAATAATAATTTATAGTTTATATGTAGTTTAAAAAAATAATAAATAAATATATATATATATATATATATATATATATATATATATATATATATATATATATATATATATATATATTTTATATATATATATTTTATATGTATATATAAGCATTGGGATTTCAAGTGCCCTGGAATTTTTTTGTCATCCTCTGTTCCAATTATTACTGGCAACGGCTTGCCTCACTCTCCATGCTCTGCTCAGTATCCCTGTCTGTGATGAGAATACTGAATAAGATGCCATTTCATTTGATGAGGCTGTTGATGGGCTTTGTAAGGCATGCTCAAACACATAGAAACAAAGGCTTGATTACTGCCAGTTTTAAGTGAAGTTTTTGTTTTTCATTTAACGAGACCTATATTTGGATTTTGAGTCTGTTTTAAAGGATGTACTCCTGAAATATTCATTGTGACGTATTGATGACAGTTCAGTTTAAATGCTTGTTAAATAATGAAAATTAAAATTCTTTGGGCGAAGCTTTGTCTGTTTGGTAAGAATCTGCTGCTAAAATATTATTTGTCACATGTCGATGACATGTTTGTTAAATAATGCCAAATGTGTTTGTTCAGTATAGATTGCATCTGAAGTCTAATTTACTGACATAAAATGGCAGAATATTATGTGGGAATAATTTTATGGCATTCTTATTAATAATTAAGAAATTAAGAATGGTGTATGTTAATGTTCTATTACCACAGATCTATTTGCTGGAGTGAAATGTTCTCAAAAGGCTAATAAACATTGCAACCTTACTACATTTTAACTGTGTGGGTCTCCCTTTTCATCTCTTTCTAGATTGACCTTATCTTGTTTACAAAGATAACTGAACAGACTGCTACTTGGGAAGAAAGACTCATGAGTTGGCCGTGTGGATTTCAGAGACGTTATGGATTTGACTAAAATGGGTATGATCCAGCTCCAGAATCCCAATCACCCCAATGCCCTACTGCACAAGGCAAATCAGATGCGCCTGGCTGGCACGCTGTGTGACGTGGTCATTATGGTGGACAGCCAGGAGTTCCACGCTCATCGGACTGTGCTGGCCTGCACCAGCAAGATGTTTGAAATCCTCTTTCACCGCAATAGCCAACATTACACTTTGGACTTTCTCTCACCAAAGACTTTCCAGCAGATTCTGGAGTATGCCTACACTGCCACTCTTCAAGCTAAAGTGGAGGATCTGGATGATCTGCTGTACGCAGCAGAGATATTAGAAATAGAGTACTTGGAGGAACAATGCCTGAAGATACTGGAGACCATTCAATCCTCGGATGAAAATGACACAGAGGTCAACATGAACGATGGTGGCACAGAAGACGATGACGAGCGTAAGGGAAGGCATGGGAGGAGCCAAGCAGGTTCCAAAAAGCATTCCATGGAAGAGGGCAGTTACATCTCTGCTGCCCAGCAAGCACTGGCACTGCCCGGAATGGTGGATCAGAGTCCGTCTGTCTCAACCTCCTTTGGCCTCTCCACCATGAGCCCAACCAAAGCAGCCGTGGACAGTCTAATGAGCATCGGCCAGTCCCTCCTGCAGAGCAGCTTGCACCCTGGTGTGGGCTCTGAACGTCCCCTGCATGGTAACTCGCACCATATGATGGAAGAGATCAAGACTGAGATAATGCAAGTAGATGAGAGCGCAGATCACGAGAGCCCCAACACAATGGAGCCCAATACCTCCAGCAATGGAGAGCGCAGCGGAGAACCTGACAAGAACCGTGATGGGCCTGGCACCCCTACCAGGAGTAGTGTGATCACTAGTGCCCGCGAGCTCCATTACGTCAGGGATGAAGGTGCGGGTGACCAGCAGGCCGAGGTCAGCCAGATGGGGCTTGAGGCCATGGCAGGGATGACTGAGAAACACTTGGCTTCGCTGTACGGCATACCACCCAACCATAAGAATGAAGCGATGCTCGCTATCCCGGCTTCTATGGCCTCAACCTTGCATATGTCACCAGCCCTGGCCATGTCCATGGACTTCAGTGCCTATGGGGGCTTGCTGCCTCAGAGCTTCATCCAGAGGGAGTTCTTCAACAAGCTTGGTGAGCTAGCTGCTGGAATGAAGCCTGATGGCCGCAACCAAAATGAGCGCTGCAACGTGTGTGGCACTGAACTGCCTGACAATGAGGCCATAGAGCAACACAGGTAAGCCGGTCATTACATCACTGTGAATGACTGCTTTGTGGGCAAGTGTGAGAGTTTGTTTTGCTGTTGTCTGTCTGTTGTATATCAAGTTGGTTGGTACAAATGCATCTTGTTCCTTTTAAATGCCTTTATTTCTGCATAAGAGTTTATTTTCCTAACTTTGTGCAAAGGCAGGGTCTTGTAATTGAATTAGTTTAATGCGCTCTGTAAAACAAAGGATCACAAGGTGCCAATTTTTTGAAATTCTTTGATTAAAGTACTTGGTGGAAGATGAGTCATGATGGTTAACTAATGATTGCTTATCATCTTTCATGCTGAAGGTCAATTTGCGTAATGATCTGCATGCAGTTGATATGACAGAGAGAGAATCAACCAGAGTTGATTTATGCACTTATATGTTTTCCAGTTCCTTTCCCCTTATCAAGAAAAAAAATTAAAGCTGAAATAACTTGTCACTTTTGAAATGACTGAGAGCAAAATAGGTCAGTCAAGTTGCTATACAAAATCTCAGTCATTAAAACTATTGCAACGGTTTAAAGCTGATGTTAAAAGGCTTGTACCCTTTTGTAGTTTTGGCTCTATGGCGCACAGTTTGTTTGAGCAGCCCGCTCAGCCCATCCCAGCAATACTATTTTGACCAATAGTGTGAGTTCAGGGTGGGACTATTTGTTCGTACGACCAATGGATGGAAGATAGGGGGAGTTTTCTGGAATGTGTTTAAAAAAACGTTGATTGTTTTTGCAATTCTGTTTGGTGACGCTAGTGGTGCAGAAATTACATACTAAAGCTTTAAAATAATGCATAAAGAATCTGTCAATTCATTGCAATAATTAATGGATTTAATAAATAAAATGCTGAATGAATCAAATTAAATCTGTCAGTATTATTACTAGTTATGTATTACTAGTTATGTTAATCTATATTAATATTAAATATATTTCTCATTAATATAAGTTAAAAGTTAAAAAATAGAAAATAAATAAATAGTAGGTTATTACAATTATCAAAAGGGAATACCCCTTCACTTAGTTCTTTACATTTTAGTTTAATTTTGTGTGCAGACCTCATGTTCTTCTTCTTGCTGTAAGTTTGTTGTATTTTTTATATATAGAGAGATTTTTCTTTACTAGATTGGGAAAGCCTAGCTAAGACAAGCTTTCCCAATCTAGTGAAGAAAAATTATTATTTTTAACTTGGTTGCTTTAAGTGGGCCGTCTGTGTGTCCCGGCTCCCAGGCGTTGGGTGCTGATCACTTCCAGGCCTGTCCTGGTGGCTGCTGAGTGACCCTGGAGAGGCTCTGGCTGAGCCCATTAGCTGCACCTGGAGAGGGGGGCAGGCTAATGGGAAGCAGCCTCCACACAAACACCCTGACCCCCATGGTGTGGCCAGTGATGAGTAGACCAGCCTGGGCCCCAGCCACTGGGGACAAGGAAAGCCTTATTAGCTTTATGAGTGGAGCAGACTGTCCGGCCAAGGAAATGAGGGTCTGCATGGAGGACCTGGGCCGACCTTCACAGCGTAACCTTTTGGCCACTTGCCTGGCCTCTGGTTCTTGGCAGTGTGACTTGTGGGAGTGTATCAAGGAGCAGAGATAGGGTGAGGAAATACATGCCAGGCGTTATCAACTTGTGAAGCCCATAACCGCACCCTTGCAACAAACTAGTGTTGCTGATCTCCGGCCAAAGAACACAGGGTTTCCAAACTAATTTTGGAGTTGTAAACAACTTTTCAAACATGTTATAAGTTACAGAAATGATAGTTAACAGATAAATAGGAAAGAAATATTGAGAAGTCTTTTCTACAGGTTGGCAAATGTGTACTACTCAAACAGCTGTGGATTTGTGGATCTTGGATGTTAGTGCTTATTTTGGTGATATAAAGGAGGCTGTATAGTTGCAATGCAATCCAGTGGACATAGCTGAGATTGGATAATTGATCTTGGGGCCAAATACAGAGAGTTGAAATAAGATATTAAGCAACAACATTATTAAAAAGCAACAAGGGAAAACTACATCTTCACAGGGAATGTGATAGAGTAGCTTCTGCTGAAGCCTGTTTGAGCAAACCACAGCATATTATTTAATTAAATAAGTTTTAGTGCTTGTTAGAAGGATTTCAACAGATTTAGATTCAGTTTGTTTCTTCCTGACAGGCCCGGGCTTTAAATGTTGGAGCATTTTCTTTTTCCTAATCTGTTGGAATGCACGGCAGTTAAAGTTCATCTGAAGAATCCATTTCAGCCCAAATATTCTGTCCCTTTCTTTTTTCTTTCTTTCTTTTTTTTTTTTAGATAGAAATATCAGTTAGAGGTACTTGTCTGTCTTTGTCATTCCATTTTAAAAGAAAGATCACTGAAAACTCAAAAAGGAAAGGAAAATGAAACTACTGACAGCTTGCTGCAGATGGAGCGACAGCTCTTGTGACTAATTACAGATTATTTGGTAACATCTTGTACAAGGGTTCCTGACATCTCCCGCATTCAACGTGAAAAATATTTCTGTTTGAGAGGTTATTTGAGGCAAACAGGTCAAGCTAACTGTCTGTAATTGTTTCCAGACAAGGCGCGGGTCTGGCTGCGTGTGGATATTTGTGTTTTGGAGCGAATAAGTGCTTGCTTCCTGTATAAATGTAGCAAGCTCCATTCATTTTTCGTTCCCCTGGGTTATGTCATAAAGCTCTGAATGATCTGAGCATCAGTTCCAAAATGGTGGGAGAGACAAGATTGTCCCATTGACTAAACCACTGGTGGATTCTTTTAATAGATGCATGTCTGAGGGTTACCTAAATGGAGTTTATTTGTTTTGCAGTCACCCAGAGTTTTCTGCAGTAGCTAAATAAAAGCTGGATATCAACAGCATGGCATTTTTTTTTCTTGACGAGATAGACTTATATTTTTGCAGAGGAAAGCAGAAAGTGGTCCTTTGACGCAAGGAGAATGGAAAAATAATCGACACCGCTCTTGTAACAGGTCTTGTCGTCTTAAAAGACGAGACGGTGTGCTTAAGGAAAATTGAATTTTGTGGCTTGTAGTCCATTTATTAGCTTTTAAGCCATCAGTATTAGAGGTTGACTGATAGTGGATTTTGCCGATACACATAACTGAGGTGGTGGGAAAGGCTGATTTAAGCAATTTGTTTTTTAAAATCGATTTTTAGAATGTAAAAAAAATCTTAATTTACTATGACAGGCACAGACAAAGAGTCCTTAATTAATAAAATCTCAGATGCAGTTTAATGTTCAACAAAAATACCAAAAATAACCAGAAAAAAAAAATCCGATTTGATTCAGAACACTGGACTTTTAAGTATAAACAAGCCCCAAATACTTGGGGCTCTTATTTTGAAATGAAGAAATTAAGAAAAAAAATCTGCAGATAACAATAGTTCCAAAAAGCAATAGTAAAACCAATATATCGGTTTACCTCTAATCAATGTTACAAAATGTACTTTTAACAGATATACACATTTAAATTTTACAGTATTTATCGTCTTAAAAAACAGACCAAAAATATTGATGACTCATCTTTTACTACACAGATTTTTGTCCAATCAAATGCTTTCTAGATTTATAGACTGACAGTGAAATCGGAAACAAGAAACACTTCCCCCAGTGGCCAAAGTGGTAAGTGTCCATGGAGGAGTGCCAAAAGCAAGTTGTTAAATGAGCTGTTTTCAGCTGTACAGGCAGTAATATAGCCCCCTTAAACCCAAAGTATACTTCAGTCTGACGCAAGCGCTGAGCTTCCATGCAAAGAACGTGATGCAAATCTCATCATCAGCAGTGTGCTCAATCACTGAACACGCACAGCGTTTTTTTTTTTTCTTTTTTCTAACCGCACAACTTTACACACACGTCTGGAATTATTTGCACTAATTAGTGGGTCCACAAGGTGGCAGTACTCACATCTGAGCAGTTGCTGTCACAAAGAAGAGCTAGAAGATGTAATCGCGGTAGATTACAGGAGATGAAGGTAAAAAATAGGGATGCACCGATACCGCTTTTTCTCTTCCGATCCAATTACGATATCGGAAATTTCAGTATTGGCCGATACCAGTGTTGTTTTTTTGCATAATCTTTTTAGAATATCTTTACAATATTGTGTGGAACTAATTGGTAGTACTTTTTAATGTGTAAAGAAACAAACCTCTAACTACACATTATTCAATATAAATGTATAGCTTATTAAGAAACACTTAATTACTTACTCCATTATCCAGTATACTAGTATCAAAATTAACAGTAATTTCAGTCTTCAACTCTTCAGTAGAAAATAAACCAGTGTTTTATTTATTTGTTTTTTTCATCTGGACTTTAAAGGATTCAAATCTCTTTTTTTGTTCAATTTAGTTGCAAGACATCAGTCCACTTTTCATTCACACAGTTATTTTTTAGAACCCATTCAACTTAAATATTATTGTAAACAAATACTAATGATGACAATAATAATAATAATAATAATAATAATAATTTATTATTATTATTATTATTATTATTTTAAATACAACGGTAATATATTTAAATAGTGCACTTTTTAAATCTTCTTGCTTTTATTTTGACATTCTAAACTCTCCAGGAAGTCCTGTATGTGTCTGTTTGTTAGTAAGTTCACATTAGTTTAATTCGCTTCTTATTAAATTTCTGGTAAAATGCACCTCCGGTGCTGTTCTAAATGCATATTATCAGTGAAAAGAGCTATTGAGCATCTTTTATCTGAGATGCTGTTCTTGCGTAGCACTCAAATATTGCACACCACTGTGAAGGCTAATAATAGTGGCGAGTGCATCACCAGCCTGTGCGTGAGTTTGTGTCAACAGAGCAGCACCATTCACTAATGTGTTGGTGCTGCACATACTATATATTTAGTTATTAAACACAGCCTTTTGTAATTCACAGAGCTAGCGCACATCTTCAAGTGGCTTTTAATAAAATGCACGAGTCATATGAACTTCTTTAATGGTGTTTTTCCGGTTCTTTTATGTCATTTTTAGAGCTGGACAGTAACGAACATAACTAACACACAGTATCTGATATGGATCGGGCTCATCGATCGATACCTGATTCTAAAAGCTTCAGTATCGGAGCTGATACCGATCCAGTTATCGGATCGGTGCATCCCTCGTAAAAACAAGAGTAGATGTGCACATCATGAATTCTTGTATGAGGACGTCAGGAGGAATATTTTTATAACTCAAGTGTAAAGGAATATAAATACACCTTTATGGGTCTAAACTCCTGAAGAGATATAGCTTTGTATCTTATAGCAGTCGTAGCATGCATGCGCCAACCTCCTGTGAATGCGTGCACATTCATATGGAGTATACTTTGACAGGCTCACGACTGTGTGCAGACACTGAGCATTTGCTTTTAAATCAATGTATTCTTCAATGATTTCCACAATGGCAGTAATATAGATAAACTGCCCCTATTATTGGGAGAGAATGATGAATGCTGCAGGGTGGCAGCCAAATACGTGACTGTTTGCCACAGCTTTAGGAGCAACCAATAAGCCAACCGTTGCACATGGCATTTTTTTTTTTTTCAATATCAATATTTTGTATGCATATTATCACTAGTATTATTTTACTTTTATTATTACCTGTTCAGTTAATATTGATTCAGTTAATATTGTCTTTTATGCCACAATGGAAAGTTTGATTCACTGTTACAAAAATCACAGCTTTGGCACTCTAACACGTAGACGCTCGTATCTCACTCCCGTTGTCTGCAGCTTGAGTGTCTGATAGAAACACAGATCACAGCTTTGCGATATATCTTTATTTTATCCTTAAAGTTCATATAATATGGGAGCGTGCCATGTAAATAAACACAAACTCCAAAACTGTCATTCTCTGTGTTAAAATTACAACAACAATAAAGTGTGTGTGTATATGTATGTATGTATGTATGTATGTATGTATGTATGTATATTATATACACACACACACACACACACATACATACATACATACATACACATATCTATCTATCTATCTCTATCTCTATCTCTATCTCTATATCTCTCTCAACAACAGTTTTAGTGGTTTGAGTGAACCACACTTTTGTATCCAGTTTCCTTTTCAAAAGATTTTATACAAAGATGTTACATTCTGCTTAAATGTCCCTGTTTGTTTGGACAATCTTATTTTCGTGAAAATTTGTATGTTCTTATTTATTGTTCTATTTTATTTAGGTGTAATATTGTGAATATAAGTTTGCAGTAATGCAAAGATATTATTTAATTTTGTACAAATATTTTAATTTGAAAACACTGTGCATTTATAGTTGTTGTTGTTGCTAGTTTGTATATTTGAGTTGGAAAAATACACATTTCAGCGTTATCAGTAATCTATTTGTGCATTTTCCTTGATAACCAAGCAAGTTGACTCATGATACTATTTGTTTATTATATCACAATCGCATATCGCAATATTAACCTCAATCGCAATATGACATTTTCCCCAAATCGTGCAGCCCTATACTACAGTAATGCCAGTAAAGCACATTCAATTCGATAGTGATGTATGCATGTTTTATGAACTGTACCACCAACCCAAATCCCAAACCTAAACCTAAAGTGGAGTAAAAATCTAATGTTATGGGAAAAATGCAGATAGTCATCGTCATCCTTTCAATGCGGTATCTGAACCTGAGATTCCCAGGTTGCTGACGCGAAATGCTTCCGGTTGCGCCATGGGGGAAGGTAAACACGCTGGAGCCAATGCAAAAATGTCTGCTAGGAGATGCCATTTGTCAGTAAGTTAGGTAGTCGATCCTAGGGTAACAGATGTATCAGAAACAACATGGTACTGACCTCCCTTGTAATTATGTTGCGTGAGAATTTTTACTTCCTGCAATGACTAGCAGGTAATAAGACATGCTTTATGGCTGTAATATAAACTTAAGGTTGTTGACCATTTAAAAAAAAATATATATATATATATATATCCCAGCCATACTGTGAAATAATTTATCTTCAGGTGGCATGGCGGATAGTTTAGGTGATGGCTTTGTGATGGGTTGATTTGGTTCTTCGAGGTGGAATGGGTTGAGTGGAGTTGAGCTAGCAGAGGTAGCGCTAACCTTGTAGCTAGCTACGGTGTTTAAACAGGAGGCAGGGTTATATCTGTGTGTATCAGAGGCACAGATAACCCTGTACTATCCTTTGTACTATACTAAGAGCAGGTGGGGATGATAAGTCCTCGTGGTGCTGCAGAGAATGATAACACCAGGCTGCAGTGAGGGTGAAAGGCACTTTTCTTGTATGTTCACAAGTGCAGCCGAATCTCACCACAGAGCTCTAACTCCTACAATGGCTGTTACATACAGCAGTAGCCCCCAGACCCGACACACAACATGAACATGATGTTCAAGTTCTACTCTGACATTCAGCAAAGAACATCTGTAATGTAATTTCTTTGTCATTCAGGAATAGTGTTATGTTCACTAAGACTTTATTAATATTTTGTATTAGGGATGTGCATACTGCATATATTTAAAAATTGACTAGTCAGTGGGATGTCTGAGGGACTGGTCAACTAATTGGTCTAAAGCAAATCCTGTTTGCTTAGGTTGGTATTGGGTTCACCTGATCCCAATCAGACTTGTTTCTTAGGGGATGTTTGCATAAGACATGTTCTTGTGTTATTATGCATTAGCTTGAGCAGCACGCACCTTGACATGTATTCATGAAACATGGACTTTTTTTTTTTTTTTTTTTACCTGGCATGTCGTTTGTTGCGGGATGCTCAGAAAACAGTGCGAGATGTGACATCCATCTTAATGTGAATGTCTGTTGCGGCGGTGCTTTTAAAAGGGATTGATTTAAACTTGAAACTTTTCAAGGAGTCTTTTACCCTTGCAAAGTGTCTAACATGTAATGGGCAGCACTTTATTAAAGAACCACAAAACAGCTAAAATAGCATATGTACATAAATATATTAAGATAAGTAAAAAGCCTCACTTATCGACCTAGGTTGTTGGATAACTAGTTGAGAGGCTTGGGATTGATGTCTTTTTCACTCATCGATAATAAAAAAAATATCCCTGATGATTATCCCGATGAGCATTTTTTTTTTTTTTCAGATATAAATAGGGCTACTCGTTACACAATAGACTTTGTCTCTTCTTAAATTTAGCCTGCCCTGCACATTGTTTTTTTTTAGTTACTAGCATGTCTTTGTGGTTTGAAAGTTCGAATGAAACCTATTCATGGCTATATACAGAATAAATGCATAATAAACGTCACCATTTCTAATCCTTCCATTGGCACCATTAACTATTTTCATACACTAACCTGGAATCTCATCAATGTCACTGTACATTCTTGAAGAAGTGCAAAAACATTTTTAACATTTATGTGTATAGTAACTAGATTCACAACATTGGACTGCCACCTGCTCCCAATCTTTTGTGCTTTTCGTCACGCTAATGCCATCTTTGATTTTTGACAGGAATGATGACAAGGCTGTGAGGGATAGACGTACAGTCTCTTCAATGGGCTGTACTGTTGTTTAAACAGTTTTGGGATCATTCCATGGTCAAAGCATTGAAAAAAATATTTTTACAAGAACATTCAATTGACAAAAAGCTCCAGTCAACATGATTTGTGTAAAATCAGGTGGGATCTAGGAGCTTGATACAACATCTGTAGATTTACTATATTATGGCTATTTCTGAAGTCAGTACATTATCCATCCAGTTTGCCATAACTGTGAAAAGTCCTCCATGCAAGCTAGTTTGATAGAGCGTGGTATTTAACTATGAAGCATTATGGCAATTAACAATTAAAAGCCAAAGACACTCCAAACAAGCAGACTAATCACTTTGTCAACTTTGCCAATTAAGTTTCTGAAAATCTGTTTTGACTCCTTTGAAAATGGGAACATTTATTTTGACTGTTTCATACGTTTTCGGGACAAGAAATTATGTGCACTTTTTTTTTTTATTTATTTTTTTTTTTTATTAGATTTTAGATATCTAGCAAAATTTAAACACTGATTTGCCCATTTTGTGAATTTTGGTCATAAAAGTGTCAATTTTAATAGTCTAATGTCTGATTTAAGCTTATAATTTTTCAGAAAAAAAGCCTAATACTAGTTTGATGGGAGTGGTTTGAGTGATATGTACACTGAAAACCCTAATAAGTTAATTGCACTCATTTGATTAAGTAAACTTGTTCCCTCATTTCTATTGAGTAATGGGGTTTCCCAAATCTTGCGTATTTAAGTTCAATTAACTTGGTTTTCAAGTAGGGTGAACTTAACTATTTCAGTTGAGTTAACTACATGCAAGTAGACAACTCAGATTTGAATTTAAATGTTGTTTCTACGGTTGTACATTTTAATTGAATTGATAAAATTTTAGATCAAACAACATCACAGCTCAAATAAAGATGATAACTGATTCTAGGTCGGTTATTAAATAATTATTTACAGAACTTCAACTGCACATGCACAAAGAGAACTTGGATAGTGTGACCAGGGTCCAACTTGACCAAAGAGAAACAGATCCCACTAATGGTGACATTATACCAAAGAACTATTTGCAACAAAGCATAAATAATACAACAAAATATCTAAAACATCTAGGAATTCTGAATAGCAATTATTTACATTCCCCAATCTGTTCACTCTGACCAAGGAAACATAATTCAAGCAACAACGGATTGTGGGTATTCCCCATAGCCTCAATTATGTACTCAATAGTTTGAGTTATTGACACTTCAAATCTTAAGTTTATGGATGTTTAAAAAATAAGTTCAATTAACTTAAATATTTGAGTTATGAGTCCAAAACTTGACATTTCAAGTAATACTTAAGACAACTTGATTTATACAGTAATGACAACTTTAGGGTTTACAGTGTGTAAATAGGATGTCTGTCATTTAATGTACTGACTTGGAGAGGATTGAGATCTTTGTAGCCTAGTTATTATGGTGGGAGTGTCTGTCCTTGTCTGGATGAGCTTGATTTGATTTGACACAATAATTAATTAAAAAATGATATATGTACTTAAGTGAAATATAGATGTAATTACTAGCAGTTTCTGTGATTGGGCTCTCCTTATTGATTCAATTTTCTTTGTACGTCAGATGGGATGTTGTTTTTTTACCAAGAAAGTTTGTGAAAGTCCATTATGAAGGTGCACCTGCCAGACAGAAGATTTGTGCATAGCAAAAAGAAAAAAAAAACGGCTAAAGTTCAAAATAAATGAGAAATATTTAGAAAATACAGTATCTGCAATCACACACATTTGTATACAGTCAGGTTTAGATCTCTGAGAACAAACAAGCTGGCAGAAAAACTGTAGGTAATTTGCAGTATAATTTTCAGTGTAAGAGGTGGCACAGTGTTAAATTCAGAAGAATTTAGTGTGAATTCACAGGCCACCCATAAGCAATTTTATTTGATAACTGCAAAAAAATTATTGTTGTATATTTGGCAGTTTGTAGCAAACCTAGATATTTTATGCTTCAAAATGCATTTGTTCATTGCTTTTAGTTGTAGATGCTAGTGTTAGTTTATGCAGCCCACATACGGCAGCAGCTGGCAAGCACCCAATTATGGACAGCCTTTAAAAGGCCCTGCTTGAACTGTAAAGATTTACACCACCACCCCTCTGATCTGGAATCTGCCTTCTGTCCTCACTGTCAAGACGAGAGATGTATCGATTAAAGACTTAACACAAGATTGCATCATGTGTATTGGACTGTGCACCATGACTACAGCTCCAGAGTATCTTCTAAACCTCGCTGAAGAAAATGCGTTTATTCATTCTTGTATCAGAGCATGCCATCAGGTGAATTTCGCCACCAAACTTGTGTTTGATTCGGTTCTGTCTGCTCATATCAGTGGCATCACCTAGATGTGATTTAGGTCTACCACTCGTCTGCAGAAAATAATAGACACACTTTTTGATTCACTTGAATAAGGAAAAATAGTAAACACACAGGCGGGCAGCGCTGCCTCATATTATTAAAGCGATAGGCATCTGGCATGCCCCATAAAAAGAAATAACTGTTGCATACAGGGCTTTTTCACTGAGGTGCTTTTCACTGGCCGCATTCTTATCTGCTCTGTGCAACTGGAGATGGAAGGATTACAGGCCGAACAGAGTGCTGTGAGCCCACTGCTGTGCCAGGCTCGTGGCAATGTAGATGAATCAAAAGCAGGCTGGATGAGATAAGGCAATGGTGTTACTTAGGAAGAGGCCCTGTCATGTTGGCCCTGTCTTGACTCTATTGCACCTGTTTGATTGGACAGAATGGCTGCTGGTAAGCCAAAGTAACTCTGATTCTGTTCATCAGGCATCAGACTTTGATTGAATGGCCTGTAGTTGACCAACTCTGTCAAGTTTCAAAGAAAGCCTGTTACTTCTGTACTGTTCCCCCACATAACAGAAAATTAAAGAAATTCCATTAGTTTCAGAGTTGATGGGTAACTTTCAGTGTTCCCACTGTCATGGGAAGCCTAAAATTTACAAGCATTATTAAATCTTTGATGTCCAGCCCTGGAAAAGTCATAGAAATTAATAAAATCTTAAAAGAAATGGACATTTATATATTGACCAAATGTTTTCTAGTAATGTTCAGCTCTATAAATTTAATTGGCTAGAAATTGCTCCTTGTTAGTACACAAACTTTGGTCACAATATGTGTGAACCCTAAACTTTAGAGCAGAACCCTTAGATTTAGAGGGATAGTTTATCCAAAAATGAAATTTCTGTAATTGTTTTACTCGCCCTCAGGTTTTTACAAGCCATTTCACTTACTTTCGTCCATGAAACACAAAATTATGTCTTCACCATGAATGTAGCCTCAGTTGCCTTTATCTTTCATAGAATGGAATAAAAAGATGCAATAAAAGTGAATGGTCACTTAGGCTAGCATTCTGCCTAACATATCCTTTTTGTTCCACAGAAGACGGTTTTTAAAGGCTTTTGGAACAACATGAGGGAGAGTATGCTGAATGATGGCAGAATTTACATTTTGGTTAACTATCCCTTTAAATTACACTGATCAGTGTTTTACCCCAACAAATGTATTTCTGTCAATCACTAAATATTTGATCTGTTGATTATGTACACTTATGTAAGGATTAAAAATCCAATAAAAAATGTCTTAATATTCAAAATAACGGTAGCTTAACAATAATAAAAAAAAATGCATATTGAATGTTACAGCTTGCTAAAGTCACTCAAAATTCCCCCCCAAGGCAAAATATGCTTAAAAATAAAAAAAATATATATAGATTTTTTTAAGAATCTGTGGCTTCTTAAAAAAGCATGTTCAAGGAGGAAAAAATAAATCATCAGTGTCAATGCTTGGGTTTCTGAGGGTTAAATATTGCAAAAATACTTTGCAATGATTCTTACATTCATCGCCCACTTTTATTTTATTATATCACAGGTTCCTCTTTTCAGTAAATACAATGTTTTAATCCCATCAATATCCAATTAGCGTATGGTTTCTGGATCTAGCAACATGAAAGAAGACGTGTCTGTTCCCCCTCGTTAGTTATAAGGCGCTGCTGAGCTCAACGTACAATGATGGTCTGGAGCAAAGGGCCAAGCCAAGCGTGCATGGGGGCTGTGTGAATCCACTGCTGGGGCTCCAGAATCCCCTGGAAGTATCAAATCGGAACCTTCCACGAGATGGGCTCTAATTAGGTCCTTGGTTGCCTATTGAATGGGGTGCCAGAGATTGGCAAGGGGCCCCCGATAGTGATACAAGTGTGCTGTGGAGGGGGACATAAAATACCCATCACAGCAAATCTGTGTGATGTCGGATCAGATAGGAAGAGCGGGACGTTGAAGGGTTTGTTTATCTTGAAATCCTGTCCTGAGCTTAAACAGCAAGCATAGAACACATGCCGGTAGTCACTTAGTTTGCTTACTTAGAAGTAACTGAGGAGATTTATGTGTACACCAACATGCTGATAATTACCAAAAAGCAGCTTGTTCATAAATTCAAATGATGTATGTAAAGCCACATTTACAAGAGGGATGTAATCATCTGATGATTATTTGCTTTTCACATTAAACATTGCATAGGCATGAAAGAATGCCGGTAAAGGTGTTTACATGTGAAACCTGGTTAATGGGCAAAAATCTAGGCATGTTGATTAATTTTTGCTTAAATGTTTATAACCCTACCAGTGTTAAAGAAACGTTAACGACCACACACGTTTTCAGCTTAAGCAAAATCGATGCAAGATTGTGCATGTAAGTGTGTCTATTAAAAAGGATAGGGAAAACATATCTGTAATCATATTAGGCTAAATTTGCACTCAGTATTACTTTTCCGATCAAAAAGGTTTTACCCCTAAAGAAATTAGTACTTTTTGAAAAATCTGTTTTATTTTACATAGAGCTGGGTTGCTTGCTTCATGGTAAGGTAACATAACCTGTCGATTACCAGTCATCGTGTTATTGTAACTCCCCTACTATCGACACTTGTCTGAATAAATTCAACATGGCTGACTTCGAATACCATTTTTACAATGGCATCGGTGACTGAAAACTATTGCTTTGCATGATCTTGCATAATACACATAGGTGTTAGTATAAAGTCCAAGACCACTGTCATATATCATCCAGTGAAACTTAAACTCAAATTACTGAGTGTATTTTTTTTTTTTTGGAAAGAAATTGCTTCAGTGTTTTGTCAGTCTCTTGGCCCTCTCAAACTTTCTCTCCCCTTTCTTTGAGGGGTGTAAATTGAGTTAGCTAAGATATGGCCTGAAGAATCCTCTCTCCCTCTCTTTTTCCTTTTCTCTCCTTTATTATCTGCCGCTGGAGGCATCTGAGAGAGATGGGGATGGCAACTCTGAGCGAACACACAAAGCCAACCGGCACGTTTTAAGCCATGTTGTAATCCAGGGGGATCAGTTGGATAAATGGTAGAATAAAGCTCAAAACCATAATTGATTTATGTATTTGCTGACTAAAGACGCCCACAGTGATCACTAGCAGTACAAGAACATGTACATGAATGATTAATGGCTTGGCCTTATGAGAGCTTGTTTGAGTGAGGGGCCGTGCCCTGCACTTACATTAGCAAATACATCTGAGCTCTAATTCGATAGAAGAGAGATTATTTAGCTAACACACTACCTTCATTTGCCTAGCCCGTCTGTAAATCACCATTGTTTTGCTTATGGCTTGATGGCCAGGCTTTCTGTGTCACATTTGAGAAAGAAAGCATTTTATAAAAATGAAAGTGATCGTAAGGCTGAATATTAGTCCGTCATCATTTTCATTGCATCTATTTTTCCATGTGAAGATACTGTATTTGAGGGTGTCATCCTGCATAAGTTATTTTTGTAATTCATGTAAGAAAAGTAAGTTTTGGAGTAACATGAGGGTGAGTAATTGATGAAATGATTATTTAAAAAAAAAAAAAAAAATGTCACTTTTAAATGTCCATCTATTGTTTAATTGCTTTGCTATCTGTTTCCAGTGCTACAAACACACACTTCATTTATGTGTCCTTCTGCTGGAGACAGACATGAAAGCATTGAAAACAAAATGTTTTTTTTTTTTTTTTGCAGATGAATTGATGTAGTTTTCTACCCTGTGTCTCGCCGACTATTTTTGACCCGTCACCCAAATTGCACATGAGTTTTATTGCCATGTTACCAAGAGCTTTCTCTCTCTTTAGTTCAGGCTGAAGTGGTTTGTGTTCCCTCACTGTCTGGGAGTCCAAAAGCCATTCCATTTACTGGACTGATCACCCAGGCTGCCCACTGTGACGCACCATGACTCACACGGCATCATTTCTGCTGTTTGTGTCCGTGGCAGGAGGAAACTGATGGTGCTGTCAGGGCATGCTGTACACCATTAAGCATGGAGCAGAGCGCCAGCTCTCTGCTTCTCCCCTACATGAGCCTCCACTGTCTTGCCCAGCAATTTCACACCCCATACTCTCTGTTTGACCTTCCTCTGGAAAGAAAAGTCACATTGATTCGGTCTTTGGGATTGGCTTTGTCATTCTTTAGCAAAGCCAAAATGTGTTTGTGTCTAGTTTTTGCATGTTGTTCGAGTCTGTTCACTGACCTTCTGATGCATATTGTACACAAAAATGGCAAATCCTGGTTCAATTTGCCAGTTCTTATCTGATTTCTCGGCTTTACGCAACTTCTAGGAGAAAGTCTTTTAACTGTCCGCCTAGAAACAAAGTTGTGTTAAAGTATAATGAAAAGAAACAATTAATAGTTTTTGAGGAAGAACCAGAGTTTTGTGTAAGGCAAGTAAACTAGATTTCCACAAGCATAACTGTATATTTAGATTTTTTTTTTTGTGTCAATTTGTTGAGTTGTGTCTGTGAAATAATGAGTACTTACTACTCCTCTAAATGGACTGTGTTTGGCCAGAATAAGCTGCAATGAGGACCAGACTCTTTGCCTTGAGACTAGAGACTACAGAAGAGCTGAAGTCCTGAACAGGTGTTAGACTCCTTATCCACACATCACGTCTTATCTCAGAAGCTCAGCTTTCTGCATCCTTGTGTATGCGTTAGAATGACTTAGCCTCTGACCTCATTCTACACACACACTGTTTCTTGCCAAGCCAAAGCTGGGTTTCAACATTAACAGTAGGGTCACCTCATCTGCCCCCCTCTTACAAAAAATACCACTGTGGACTTTCAGGATGTGAGTTTATGTGCTACTTTTTTCTTTTTTTTTTTTTCGGTTAAGCAGGTCTTGACTTTGGAGAGTAAGAAGTGGAAGATCCTTGGGGGTTTGGATGGGTTGGTGAGATGGTCATAATAAAAGGCTATTTATGAAACATAGAGACCTTCTTTGAGCTCTGTCTAGGGGTCTGACTGTGCTATTTTAAATCCTGACATGGGTGGAGTGGGGTCTAAGAGACATGAGAGCAACCATTGTGAAAGGTTAGGTCTGTTACAGTAGAGTGGATGCAGGGGTCTTGCCACAGACAAAGGTGGGGTCAAACGAGCCCCCATTATTTACAGTAGTCCCTTTCATTGCCCAAGTGAAACATGAGCCTCCAGGGGCCTAATGGGAAGGCCAGTGTTTTTGCTCAATCAGACCTTCAATAAGGTCAAAGAGCATTGTGGGTGGGGTGAGCTTACTTCCAGGCCTTCATATAGTGTCTTTTATTGATCAGCAAATAATCTTCCACACAGGTTAGAAATTATAGAAAAGCAAGTGTGGCAATGCCATGGTGGTGGGTATAATAAGCACTTTCAGAGGAGGAGAAAGAACATTGAGTTTTCCGATTTAAACTCAGAAATCTGTCATTTACATGTCTTAGTTATTGGACAGCAATTATCTGCAGTCCTGCAAATCTTTCAGCCTGGTCTCATGAAATTTACGTGAGCATTGCAATGATTTTTCTAACGGAAATTTTAAAGATTTCAATTGAAATGTCCAAAAGGGGGCACCACAATCGTGCAAAATTAGGTTGAAATCAGATGAGGTTTTTTAAGGTAAATTTTAGGGTGCTTTCACACTGGCAGTTTAGTTCAAAACAGAGCATGGTTTGCATGAAAAATTGGTAATGTGAAAGCTGTCATGCGGACCGGCGTGCGCACACCGTGGTACCGAACCCGAGACTACCTGTAGGAGGTGGTCTGAGCTTGGTTGCAATGGAACTATAGCGGGATTCACGTGAATGTAAAAGCAACTCAGACTCTGGTGCACACTCGTTCAGGAAGTAAAGTAACCTGTGCATGCATTTTATTCGATGACGACATCATTAGTTTCGACAACATACACACACACACACACACATATATATATATATATATATATATATATTCTTTGCGTTTTATTGTCATTTGTTTCATTTAATATTTAGTCCTTTCAGATGGAAAAATGTATACATATAAATGATGTGATCCAAAGTGCATTTGAACAGCGGTGAAACACTATTATGATGCGATACATTCATACGAGCAGACAGAAGTTTGAAGCAGAACAAACAGAAATAAACCATGTGTAAATTGTCAGCTTTACACTAAGCTAAAATGCTAATTCTAGCCATTTTACATGCACGTTATCAGGCAAGATCAGATTTTATTTTATCAAGAAAATTCACGTTGGATCATAATTTCTTTTTTCTAGTAATACCTTTTGATATTAGGGCAAAAATCATATTCTTGATGATAATTTTTTTTATTGTTTTCCTGCAAAAATATCTAAAAATACATAGGACAAGATCAGTTAGATTTATCTTGTTTTAGAAACAACACTGCATAAGATATTTAGGTTTTTCAGAGAATGTATTTTTAACATGTGTATGTCTTATGGCACTTTTCCACTGCACATTACGGTTCGACTCGCCTCAACGTGGCTGGGATTATAGGCTGATCATCATATTTACGCTGCCTCTATTGCCGTGACATCATCTTTAACACGACACAAACATTACTGACCAAAACAATAACACAACCACTAGCTGTTAGCTACTAGCTCATTGTGCTGCATAAAGCAGTTGTTGCATGGTGATTTTACACTGATGTTACAGTTAAATTGGCCTGGTTGTTTTAGAAGCAAGCTTTCCAGTACCTTGTCAACT
Organism: Moxostoma hubbsi; assembly: GCA_032164185.1. NCBI lineage: Eukaryota > Metazoa > Chordata > Actinopteri > Cypriniformes > Catostomidae > Moxostoma > Moxostoma hubbsi. The sequence goes on along the minus strand of JAVLUX010000151.1, from coordinate 4,158,787 downwards.
AAATAAATTGAAGCTTTCAAGCAGAGTATAGAGTTAACATAACAAAATGTACCGTCCTCCATCATGGATCAGCACCAGTCCAGGGCACTCTCCCTCGTGTTGCTCGCCGGTTAGTTGGCGTTCATTTGGTCGAACCCGTTCCACTTTTCCATTATGGTTCTGTAGTCACTTTTTTTATTTTTTATTTATTTTTAACTTTTCCCTACACTGTTGGTAGGTTTGGTGTTAGCCGTGTGCGGCCAACAGCTGATACACTTCCTTAAAGACTTTTTAGTTTTGCATCGTTTCTTTCTTTGCTAACGAGTGGATAGTCTGCACCTCGTTTATTGACCACGGCTTGGTTTTGCGCAAAGCCATTTCTTTTTTTCACAATTTGAAAGGTGCGTGAACAAATGATACTTTTATCACTGTTGCAAACTTTAAAATTAGTGGGTTGATGTCCCGTGTTGGAAATCCAGTGACTCTGGTAGTGATGATTCTCTCTGACCAATCAGTAATCTGCAGGATTTTGACGTCACATTTAGTACCAGGTACTATCCACAGTGGAAAACCCCCAAAAAGTGAGCAGAGTCGAATTGAGTCGAGTTGTAATGTGCAGTGGAAAAGCCCAATTAGTCTTACTGTACTGGCAGAGTTTTATATTCAAAACAATCTACCAGTGCTGAAGAAGTAATCCAAAGTATTTAGAATACGTTACTGACTTTGAGTAATCTAACAGAATATGTTATAAATTACATTTTACAGCATGTATTCTGTAATCTGTAGTGGAATACATTTCAAAAGTAACCCTTCCAACCCTGCCTAATCCTAACCAATATTGTCCAAAAAGAGTTTGACAAAACAGACATCCTTAACCAACACCTATCCCTAATCAATAGTGTTTTCAAATGCAAAATAATAGTAAAGAAAACACATTAATTGAAGCAACCACATCACTTTGTGTCGCTTCTATGCCACTTTCACTTTTGTGTGACTGGCTAGAGTCAAACCGTGGATGTCAAGCCCAAAGTCCAGCACTCTATCATGTGGGCTACCAAGCAAGCTAAGAACATAGTAATAAGTGTGTATATGTAGGTGGGTCTGTAATACAAGTGTTAAAATTTATTTATTTTTAAATTAAGAGTTAAAGTAAAAGTGTTTTGATATCATAACATAAATAAAAAATCAAAGCAATTGTAGTCGTGATTTGTGTGGCAATTTTTAAACCACACAGATGATGTAGTGCCTCTAGTGTTCATTTCACCAGGAAACCACAGCGAAACTTAGAAACTGGCATGTACAAGTCAGTTTGCAAAAATGTATATAGAGTAATGTTCATTATATGAGACCAGGTTGAAATCTTTACTAGGGCTCTGTGATACAATTCTATTAATAAATTATTATTTTTCAGAAGTCATACAAAATGTAGACGTGCAAATACCCAGATGTGTAATGTGAAAGTTAGCACAAGATCCGTATGTCAGACATTGTGTACATGCTTATTAATTTTTATGCCCTAACCCAAACCCCATATCTAAACCTATCTATAGAGTCCAGTCTGTAAGTGAAATTTGAAAGTGTAAGAGTAATTGTCATGTTTTAGTTGAGGGAGTGGTACCTGATTGGTTATTTTAAAGGCATAATTTTAAAGGCATAAAGGAGATTTTATTTTCTCATGATAGTTTCTGAATTGCTATATAGTTTGTGAGTTGATTTAAATGTTTTATTTAATTAATTATTGGATTAATCGCATATCAATATTTACTGAGAAAGGCCCCCGTTATCTTATAGTACAAGATAATGTATTATAAAATTATTATAGATGTAATATAAATATAATTCAGTTTGAAATGCATTACATTATATGTATGTATTGTGGAAACAGACATGTAAAGCACATAGACAAACCAAAAAGTGTCTTTAAAGTTCCATCTGTGCTATTTTTAATTGTTGCTCATGCTCACAGTAGGTCTATGTACTCAAGTGTCAGGCAAACACTTTTCTAGCATCTCACTTTGGTTGTGTTGGATTTCACTAGTTTTTAGTCTCTCTAGTCTGCTGTGTTTTTGGGATGAAATGTCAAGTTAAACGTAGTTTGAAACTTTGAAAACCACATCTCGAGACTCCTTGATTCTGTTGCTCTTGGTCCAACTGTAAAATGCTGCCTACCTGCTATTGTGATGTTTGACGAGGTGCGTTGCCTGTACAACTGGAGCGCTGACTGCCCTCTACTGCTACCGATTCACTACAACATCAAGGTGGTACATCAAGGCTGAACTTCACTGATGGTAGGAACGTTGATGTGGTGGGTCTCTCTTGCGTATTTACTGGGGTTGCAATAGCAATCATATTCTGATGTTGAGATTCATTGCAGTGTATTGAATCATGACATACTGTATAAAATATGTTGTGATGTATATGTTTTCCTACTTCGGTAAACACTGAGTGTTGCTCATATGGTTTTAAATTGTTTTTAGTCAGACTGAAGTTTTGTAATATTATATGCCATCATGAAAAAAACCCCCCAAAAAATACACCATCTGCCAGTTGAATCCCACATAATCTTGGTGTAATCTTGTTTTACATGTTAAGAATGAGTGAGAGCGTGTGAAGAAACTGCCTTGCATACAATATACTAAAAGAACAGTCTGCCGGAACAGATTTTATTATTTTTAGGCACACAATATGGGTGAGGTCAGAGTTCATGGGGCAGAGGTCTGTGCATGGGGGGTAGGCATGTGGAGGGTATTTGAGGGTCCAGTGTTGACCCTAACCTTTTGAACCATTGTTCTGAGGAATACAAAGGATGGTCATCCTCCTGTTTGGCCCAATTCAAGATGAGTTTGACAGAGGCTTTGAATTTGGTCGATAGAACAGTGACCAGTCAAAGAATGAATTAAGCTTATTGTTCAAACTCAAACATGATGCAAATAATAAGGGACAAACGTTTTGCAGAATTGATCCAACTGAAGCTAAAAATTTCACCAATATAGTGCTGTTAATGGTTTTTCAAAAAGGTTACATGTGTAATTATTTCAATGTTAAAATGCTTTCATCTATACCAGCTTAATATAATTTCCTGTCCTCTCACTGTCTCAGTCAATTAAAGTATCTAAAAAGCCAAAAATCCAGAAAATATATTGAAAGAACAAGTCTCTCTCTCTGACTTGTTTTCTTGGCAGCAGTGTTCTTCAGACTGCACTAGAGACCAATGGACTGCATTAGCAGAACATCACTCTCCATCTCCAATGTAGAGAGTTGGCCTTCAGTCTGAAATAGAGTTGTGCCGTGGAAATGCTGATGTGCGAGCATGAAGTGGCCAAAACACTTCTTCCCTTCTGTGTCTCTGCTCCTTGCGCTCTCACATTTGTGATGAGATAATGGGTCCCTTATTCTGCCACTGCCAGCTGCTTTCTGATGTCTAATGTATGGAATGGTTAAAAATAAACCTTTTTGTACTAGTTAAGTTGGAGAGAAAAGAGAGACCTGAGTTTTAATCTTCTGAGAGAGCAACTAATGGCAGGAAGTCCATATGCTACATATAGATGTGTAAGAGAGGCGGGGAGGGGAAACGCTGAATGTATACTGTAGCATGTGTTAGTTTATGTCCTGCTATGGCTCCCTGATTGTTGACTATGGATGAAATTAATTTATGGGATTAATTTGGCATTCATTGCATTTCATTCAAAATGTACTGCAGAATGTTCTCTTATCATGAAAGCTAAAGCAAGAGCACCTTGTCCATTTTCAAGGTCAGCTGATTGGTATTGATCCCTGGCTTTATTATGGGTTCCTCCAAATATTTAAATTAGTTTGTCTTCCTGATTCTTTGAATCGCAGTTTCCTCAAGTCTGCCAAGCTTTTTATTATCTTGCTGATTTAAAAAAAAACTAAAAAAAAAAAATTTCATAATGAATGTTTGCACAATTTTGAGTGCTTTTGCCTTTTAAACGTCTTTTTTATTCTAGACATCACTCAGTTGAGGTGAACACAGGGAGTTAGGGTTGATCCTCTTGAAGTTGTTGTGTTCTGCCTGTTGTTACGTGGTTTGGTAAGGGTCACATTTTCTTCTTATGAGTTTTCTTATGGTGTCAAGGTTCTGACCCTTGCCTTAGTTCAATATGTTCCCTTTTCTTTACAGAGCTTCCTTGTTGAGCCTTCTTCCACATGACATAAATAGTGGCAACAGAACTGATTTTTAAACTTTGCATCTCTTGAAATCCATATTGTATCACACACTCAAAGAATGTGCAGTTCATTTGTATTGTTTTTTTTTAAAAAATTTTTGGTTTCCATTCATATGAAAATTGATCGTTTTAATCAGGCATCGAGTCCATTAGCCTGTCTATCACGGTCTGAAAGGCTCATCTTGGAGTCATGTTAATATGTGTAACTGTGCTCTAACCAGACACAATGTGACATTTCCAGCGACAAGTAATTTGTCTGTCCGCACTGAAAGAGAAAATGCTGCACAATGTGATACAATCAGAGCCAATCAGAACATAGACTGTTTGATGTTTAATAGATGGTTTTGTCAGTTTTGGACCATCAAAACCACTGAAATAGGTTGTGTTGTCATGACAAAAACTCAAATTTACTTGGTAAATATGGTTGTTTTTATCCCTTGTAACTTTGTCTCATCTGGTTAAGACAAGGTATAACACAAGGTGATAAAATGTGTACTGACAGAAAGTAGGTGAAATGGACATTTTGTTTGGCATAGACACATGCTTGTCCAGGTATATTGTGGTGCAGCACTGGACAGTTGTTGATTATTTTGTTGTTTTTCTCCATCTCTTTGATTTGTTTCCCATCTCTATTTAAAGTGGAGAGGACGGTGACGGAGTGAGAGCTTTTACAATTTTATTGGAGCAATGCATTTAAAGATGCTGTATCATGCCTCTCAATTCCATTCTTCTAACGTTTGTGGTGTTTTTTATGGACCTGCATCTGGGTAGGTGCCATATTCCTTTTTTAGGTGAATAAACACAAGGTTGTGAGGGGATATATGGACAGTCTGTTCAATATGTCATACTGTTGTGTACCTTGGTGTTGATCATTTAGCCACTGCAACATAGAAAATATATCTTTCTAAAACATATGCTTTTGGACAGGAAATCATGGGATGGTAAAAAATTAGACCTGATGTAGGACAGTACAATAGTTGTCTCTGCATATTATGCTGGAATAAAAAGTACTTTAACGTCATTAACACGCAATCAACTTTGAAAATGCCATGGACCCTAAGGTCTTTGAAATTTATGTGAATGTTTCTTTTATGAGGTTTTTATTCAATACTTGTTTGACCACTTGATGTTCGACAATTCTTGAGTGAACAGATGTTAAGGGTATTTTTAGACCTGGACAGTTTGGTTTTGTCACTGCAACAAAATCAGTGGCTGTCTTCAGTGTTGTCAACACATGAAAGAGGGAAGCATTGCTTTTCTGTCAGCATCACTGGTCCTGGTGTGAGGACACTGCTCTGTGCTTCATGTGCCCACAGGGCCAAATTAAAAATTTGCAGAAGGTAGACTGAGCCCAAGATGGGAAGTAGGGTCAATATTAGATTTATCTCCTCTTGAAACATTTGGAGAAACTAACCAGAGGGCATTCTGCTTGCTGGCTGACCTAAAAATAAACGCCACATGTAGACCGCTCTTTCTCTCCCTGAAGGGCCACTCCTGGAACTGTCTATGGCACACCGCACACCAAAAGATAAAGGAGGGAGGGACAGGAAAGGTACTAAACCTGAGGAAAGGATGAAGAATAAGTCACCTCTTACACTGGCTCTAGTCATTTCAGCTTGCACTGTTGATGTGAATTTATTTTTATATTCAATGACAACAAGCTATGGGTATTTTTTGATACCAAGTTTGATGCAAGCTGTCAATCATACATTATAATGTCAAATCAGTCAGAGCATCAGTCGTACACTAAAAGTACAGCCTGCTCGCTCTAGAGATGTGTGAAACTACAAAATCATCTAGTTGACAGGTTGCCTAAATGAATAGTCTAATAAATTGACTTAAGAAATCCCTTAATAACTAGAAATAAATGGTTTCTGTTTACATAACCATGTTTTGATGTTTTTCTTGGGAGGCATTGTGTTCAAAAACAGCTAGACTAAAAACAGCGATCAAAAAACAGCGACAAACATGCCGCATCACAAAGATGTATCTGAATGTGTATGAGTGTTGCAGCGGCGCCTTAAAGGGGATACGTTTAAAGACGCAACTTGTTTGAGATAGACACCATGCTGTCAGTATTTTAATCAAAACACCACCACTAAAAATAGTGGTCTCAAGTCTAGTGGTTTAAATCAAGTCTTAAAAAAAGAAAAAGTTATTGATTCACTAGTAGGACATTGGACAATTTCTTAACCATTGTTTCCCATCCTTAGATTGAATCATTATACTTATACACACAGATACCACTAATTGATAGTAACTACCATTTCTCAGGATTGTGTATGTGCTGTTTCTGTAAATGGGATTGAATTTCTTGTAGGCGCATACCGAACCATTGATATCAACCGAATTCATGGTGTTTTTGAAGTAGAGCAATCACTGGCACTTAAATCACACACACATCCTTCATAAAACTAAATAACAGTAATGGAAAGGCCAGTAAGACTTTTATATGACTTTTGTTATCCAAAAATACTTATTTTACTGGCTTGTAATTGATTCTGAATGCGATTTATGATGCCAATTAAGCACACAGGAAAGACAGCCATTTACTCATTTGAGCAATGGATTTTTCTTGATGGAGAGCTGAATCCATCTAGAGTAGGTGAATCTGAACTTTGAGATAAGCTGCGAGTCATCCTGGTACAGACTGATCTGCAATATGCCCTGAATCATCGTATCTTTGTTGCAGGGTGAGATCAGGCTAGTTCTGTACTGGCTTACACTGGGGGAAATTGATGGCACCTGGGCATGAATGCCATGGCAGAGCGGGTCGTCTTACCTTGGGCCAATTTCTCCTACCTCACTCTCTAGATGAGAGTGGCTGTGTTTTTCTAGGTCAGTCTCTCTCTGTGCCCAGAGAATAGGATGTGTTTTACCCATTACCCCTAATATGATCACTAATATATTTACTTTCTGCCCAGCCCTGAGGTAAGGGTGGCCTGGATAGTGAGAAGATCTAGATCAGTGGACTGTTGATGTTTCACTGAAAACATTTAAAGTCATTCTTCAGCCTGTTAGAGGTCCGGTCTGTTCTTTGTTTATTGAACTAAGCACTTCTCTTACATTTCTCTTGTTTTGTGAGCATGTAATGTTTTATGTCGTAATTATTTAGGATTGATTTGAGAACAGTACAAAGGCTGTATGCAAATTAGGAATGGGTCACTATTATCATCTAGTCATCCAAAAAAAGAGTAAATTAGTGAGATTAATTAGTTTTAGATTTATGTATACTGTATAATTAAACTTTTTGATCTTTCTTCAGCAAAAGTTGCATGTCAATTTTCCTCTGCAGCCATGCAGTACACATGTAGACATACATTTTTGGCATTTGTGGCTTGTGCTTTTTTTAAACGTCTTGCATCATGACCTTTGCATTTTAGACAAAAACAGAGCAGCTTTTAAAAATGCGACTTGATACCTGGATATTTTTTCCATTTCACTCACAATTACACCTTCAATGTGAACAATGCCCCTGTAAGAAACATGACTGATCTGATCTGGTGTCCCTATTATTAGATTATTTGTTCAGCTATCCCACCAAATAGTGTATTTGCAAATCCCATGCACACATTAAACAACATGTTTCTTGGCCATTTAATGGCAAGCATGTGAAAATGTGCTACCCTCACACCGTTGAAGGTGACAGACAGGAGATTCCTAATTTTTACACGTGTCTCTCACAAGCTCTTTCAACTTTCCAGCACAACATTGCCCCTCCCCCTCAAAGCCACACTTTCTTTCTCTTTGGACACCGAAGGCAGAACAAAGTCTAGAAAAATTACAAAGGGCAGGTGTTGTGAACCTTGTGAATATGTATAAGTTTGCCCTTGTAAAATCAGAAAGGTATAATATACAGTCTGCCATTTATTATTGCAAAAAAAACCATTATTTAGTGATAATGAGCACATTTACAATAAGTAAATAAATGGACATGAAATATATCATTTTAAATGTAATTATTTTATTGTGAGATGTAAGAGACCATATTTAGAAAGAGACCATATGTAGAATGAAACAAGCACAGTGATAACTGTCAATTAGTTTAGAGGTCATTATACAAAAATATTGACCACAGAATGCTGTAATTGACCAATCAGAATCTCCAGAGAAGCAGTGTATTAAAGGGTTGGTTCACCCAAAAAATGTCAATTCTCTCATTTACTCACCCTCATGCCATCCAAGATGTGTACGACTTTATTTCTAATGTAGAATAAACATTTTTATATTTAGAAGAATATTTCAGCACTGTAGGTCCTCACAATGCAAGTGAATGGGTGCCAAAATTTTTAAACTCCAAAATCCACATAAAGGGAGCATAAAAGTAATCCATATGACTCTAGTGGTTAAATCCATGTGTTCAGGCATGACATAAATATTGATCTGTTTTTCAACCACACTTAAGTAATTTTTGTCATAAATTCTCTTCCCTTCCCATTAGGGGGCGATACGCAAGAAGGATGTGAAGAGAATAAGAAAGTGGAATTTTATTGAGCAGGGAGAAGAATGTATAGTAAAAAAGGACTTAAAATGTATCCGTTTCTCACCCACACCTATCATATCGCTTTTGAATATGTGGATTTAACCACTAGAGTCATCTGGAGGACCTTTAAGTTTCCCTTATGTGGATTTTGGAGCTTAACAATTTTGGCACCAATTTACTTTGTGTGTGGACCTACAGAGCTGAGAAATTATTCTGAAAATCTTTGATTGTGTTCAGCAGAAGAGAAAAAGTCATACATATCTGGGATAGCTTGAGGGTGAGTAAATGATGAGAGAATTGTCATTTTTGGGTAAACTAACCCTTAAAGGTGTGTACTTGCAAACGGAACACATTTTGGCCCGTATCTTTGTGGTAACATTCAAAATAAATATTTAAACTGTTTGTTTATCTCAGTACCAAATCATATCCTTGATGTAGTCTAGTAAGATCTGCTGTGCTTGCCCTTACTTGATCAGTACTTGTTTTCTCAGAGTCAGAGGTAAATCCCTGCATGCACTGCTGTGTTCTCCTGATTCCTAAACACAGAGCTCAGTCGCTTTTTTAATTAATATGACATTTTGCTCTGCTGCTCGAAGCAATGCAGGCAGATCACTCCTAATAAGCAATGACCCAGCCTTTCATTTAGTGCTAATAGAGCTACCTCATGAAGTAATGTTATGATTGTTTGTCCATAGACGGATAATGTGTGACTCACTGATTTGGTCAGGAACGGTTTGTGTATGTAAAGTTAGTCCATATGTGTGTCAAAAGAATTAGTTCCAGCAATTGTTTCATCAGTTAGACAGGTTTTTTGTGCATTGTGTGCCTGGATACTGCTACCTTTTTTACGATGGCAGCGAGGGTTCCCAAAGAATGAGGCTAATTCAATTTTGCCATTGTCTTAATGCTAAAATACCAGCCACAATTATGCCTTTGGGTGCCTTTGTTTGGTGCCCAACATGGTGCCAACAGGATGCTCGCCAACAGTCTTGAAAGTTTCCCATTTTCATGAGCTTAAGATGTCTGAATAATTATGCTGCATTTGTTATTAAAACAAGGGGATTTCAATGCCAAAACCAGAATGTTCAGCCCACAGTTCTTTTCCACAATTAAAGACGAGAAAAATTAATGAGTTAAATTTGTGCATACACAATTCGTCGGAACTCTTGAGCACTATTTTTAGTTGCAGCTATCACCAACATTGTCTACTTGCAACATATTTCATAAGACTTGTAAAAATAACAACATGGAAACATATGAACATGCATGTCTTGTGAACATATGTTAGTGAGCACGGCCACTTCCTCTGTTATTGAAGCCGCACTGGGTTTGTTGACAGCTTTTTGTCATAAGAATGAGAAAAAGGAAGGGCTCCCAAAGGAAAGGAAGGCCTCCTTGTTTTATTTTTCTTCTCATGTGTGCTTTCTTAAAAATAGCAGTTGAAAAAAAAACTTGCAATGGCCCAAATCTGTTTGCACCCTCATGTGAGCTTTTGACCTTGAGTTTTTTTTAGTTTTTGTTTTTTTAAGGGAAACAATCATGTTTCTATCTGACTTTAAAGGGATTGTTCACCCAAAAATGAAAATTCTGTCACTATTTACTCATGTTTTTCAAGACTTTCATGAAACACACAATGTCCAAGCTGCGAATGTCCAAGCTGCTCATTTCTGCTGAAAGGGAATTGTGACAACTGCTATCAAGCAATATTTTTTGTGAATTTAGCTCCTTTAAATTTCAGTCTGCTCCCCACAAAGCTATCATATGGGTTTAGAAGACCTGGAATATATTGCATATGGGAATATAGAGTCATGGACCACTTTTCTGATGCTTTTAAGGCAATTTTTGTCCTTTTTTGACATCCACTTCATTGTATGCTTGAACATTTTTCAAAAATTCACCTTTTGTTTTCCTCGGAAGAAAGACGAGTGAGTAAATTATGGCAGAATTGTAATTTTTTGGGTGAACTATTCCTTTAAGGAAAAAGGACTATCTAAAGAACAGATGATACACTGACTGTGGGATCTTGCGTTAGTCGCTTGATTTTCCAGTCAGGTTCTGCTTTCCGTCTCGTACTGTTCCATCTGATCTAGATTAGAACGAGGTGCTCACTCCACGGAATACCAATTTCTTTTATCCACTTGATGTAATTTTGTGTTTAGGCCTGCAACACCTAATTAAATGAGGTGGTGTTTTTACATTACATCAGATAGGAGACAGCACTCACTCCACCGAGGTCCACTGGCTTGGCTTGTCCACACAGACTACTGAAAAAGCAGTCTTCAACCCTCACTGTCTTGCATGCTGAAGATAAGCAATCTGAGAGTTGATACACAAATAGACAACTTTAGATGCCCGTAGCACGTGTGGAGTGGCTAGAAGACCTTGTGAACTCTTATTGAGATTCAATTAACATTTCTGGAATTGACATTTGTCACATTGCTCAGGTGATATGTTGTGACAGGTCATTTATACAGACAATAGCAAAGCCTCTACCATTAGGCTTGATGAATGAGCCTCCACCAGCACAGTCCAGTTTTACTTGTCTAGTCTTTAAACAACAGCCCTTAAAGCTGGATCCCAGTTGGTCAAGCTTTACTGTATCTATTTGGCCAGAGGCTGGTATCAGCCACACACAGGATGCTTTCAGTCCTTATCTGCCCTTTTAGGCTGACTGTTGAGTGCTGGGGCTGACATTTGACCCAGAACCTTCCCCTCCATAAATTCCATCCCCTTCACTAAAGCAGTGGAAACTTTTATTTGTTGCTCATTTTCAGCCTAGAGGGCACTACTGCTTTCAGCATGGCCTGCGTCCTCGATTTCCCCTAAACCTGCCGTCTTCCCCCATAGCTTTCACTGTTATCGCCAGCTCTGATGGCTTTATACGAGCATGCATGTCTCATACTGCAGAAGCCCAAGTTGAAACCGTTCTAGTTTCCAAACTGTGCAAAACTGCTGGGATCAGCATGTGATGATGATTTTCATCACGGTTTATGAATAGAGTAACTCAAGCAAATTAGATTCCCTGCCATTCCTCACAATGTGCTGTTGCATTAAGTGTGTCTTGAGTGCAGTTGTTTCTGCTTGGATAATTTACAGTCTCCCACCACTCTTGGAAGCAGGACCCCACAAACGCGTTTTGTTTGCCCAGAGACTTTTTCTCCCTCTTTCCTCCACCCATAAAAACCACATTGTAAATAATGTGTGTTGCCATAAATATTAGATATTTGTACGGATGTGGGAGGGAGTTGTTACCTCACCAGCAGATTAAAAAAAACTCATCATTTAGAGCTCAAGGCTATCAGTTTGTGTTCTTGGTGACAATTTATAATAAGGTTGTATTTGTTAACATTAGTTATGCAATAATTAACCAACAATGACCTAACCATGTAGAGCATTGATTCATCTTGGTTAATGTTAAAGGGTTAGTTCACCCAAAAATTAAAATTCACTCATCATTTACTCACCCTCATGCCATCCTAGATGTGTATGACTTTCTTTATTCTGCAGAACACAAATGAAGATTTTTAGAAGAATATTTCAGCTCTGTAGGTCCATACATTGCAAGTGAATTGGGTGCCAAAATGTTGAAGCTCCAAAATCCACATAAGGGCTACATAAAAGTGCTCCAGACAACTCTGGTGGTTAAATCCATGTCTTCTGAAGTGATATGATAGGTGTGGGTGAGAAACAGATCAATATTTAAGTCCACTTTTTCTCACCCACACCTATTATATTGAGTCTGAATACATGAATGTAACCGCTGGAATTATAGGGATTACATTTATGCTCCCTTTATGTGGATTTTGAACCTTCAAACTTTTGATCACCATTCACTTGCATTGTGAGGACCTACAGAGCTGAAATATTCTTCTAAAATCTTCATTTGTGTTCTGCTGATGAAAAAGTCATACACGTCTGGGATGGCATGAGGGTAAGTAAATTAACACTTAATCTCCCAAATTAACAAGAAAACACCAGCTTCCCTGCTAATTCATGGTGTTGTGGGCTTTTTGTTTGGGATACTGTGTGTATGTCCTTAAAGCATAGATTTTGTAATGGGTGTATTTATTTTGTTAATGGTGTCAAGCCAGCAAAGCATGACACTTTTCAATGTAAAGCATTTTGTTTTGATTTTAGTTTTTGATTTTAAGACATTTTAAACAGCTTTTGGTTTGGTTTTATCACAAGTTAAAGGGATACTTCACCTCTGGGAAGATGAATGTGTATTTAAAATTGGTCATTTATATAGTATAAATGTGAAATTATTTTTGAATTTGAAGCATTCTAGACTGAGTAAAGGCAGAAAATGTATTTTTTACACATGTGGCTGAAAGACAACAACTTCCAGAATGCACTTGCTTTGCTGCCCTTACGAGGCCACTCCCAAACCACCCCTACCGGTTACAGGCGGCAGTATCTGAAAATATGATACAACTAGGCTTGCTTTTATACATCGTGACTCTATAAATCGTGAGTTAGTTGATAAATTGACTGACTACGCGGGAAGAACATTATAATTCCGGGTGTCCAAACTCTGTACATGACGTCTTAGTAACAAAAAGAAAAACAAACAAAATACTCACTTTACACTAAGCCGTCCGTTTGTCCCTGCGGGCTTTGGCTGGCGTTTCCAATTTATCTTCGGGATCCTAAAATAAGTTTCCAGGACTCCCCTGTCCATGTGTGGTACAAAACTTGGGTGCTCAGTTATACATGCTCAAGTTAGCGGTGCAGTTTCATCAGCGGATTCAGCGATCTCGTCCAGAAGAAAATGGCATTGCTGAAATTCGCGACAGCAATAGGACTCTCTATCTGTTTCCATAGGCGCACAGCGAGAGCACTGACACCACCAGTCCGCCCCAACTCGAGTCTAATACTCTAAATATAATTTAACACTATCTTCCTCCTGCCTGCCAAGCAGGTTTTGCTCCCCTGCTACAGCAGCTGCTCCGGCTGCCTCTGTTCATCGCTGTATTGCGGCTCATACAGGTAGCCGCAAGCATCAGATTCTCGCAACAGATCTTCGAAATCCCCTTCTGCCATTTCAACTTCAAAACTACCTTCCGCCATCGTGATTAGCCTACTTGTATACAAACTTTCTACACAGAGCAAGAGCCTGTTTTCTTAGCTTCTATAGAAAGATGGCTGACACTATCTTCACATTCTGTGAGTGAGATCCCGCCCCATATGGGCGTGGTGAAAACATGCGGAATACTGGCTGTAGTTTTAAACCTCTGGCCCAAAAATCCTCCGACGCAAAATGACGATTTTTGCGTCATCGGAGGATTTTTTTCCAGACTAAAAACAAATAAATCTCTCGTCTCAGGGGGATATGAGGGGGGGGGGAGCTCGGTAATTCGAAAATACTACTGGTTTTCTACTGATACAAAGCTTAATGCTAAATCCTGAAGTAACCCTTTAAGCTACTCTTGCATTGGAATAGTAATTTCTTTTGAGATTTCCTTTTGCCAAGGAGAAAAAAGTGATTCTGCCTGTTTTAAATAGAGTAAAAAGCCCATGTGCAAGCAAACTGCACTTGAATGCTCTTGACAATGCTGTCATTAAAATGCACATTGATTAATTAATTAGAATACGTTATTTGCAAATTGACTGTCTGTGCTGATTCTCAAATCCAGCTTCTTTATTAGTGGCAGAGCAATTTCCCCTGTGAGAGTGTGTGAGGTCCTGGGTGTGTATGTGTGTGTGTGTATTGGTGCTCTAACTGGATAGTGGTCTCTAGAGGACAGAGGGGTTCCAGGTGTAGGGAACGGCTCCTCTAGCCCACTCCAGTCTACCTTAATCAGACTGCGAGCTCAGTGCTCTGTAACAGCTGCCCAGCAACCTGAGGAGAGGGAAACGAAGTTTTCTGGTGCATACTGAGATATTTGAGGACCTGAAACAAATCAGATGGGCAGAGATTCTTTGCTAATTGACAAAGTGTCTGTGGATTTTTTTTTTTTTTTTCTTTCTTTCTTTTTTTTATCAATGTAAAAATATGAAGGTTTTGGGGCCTGGATCTTTCACTATTTTTAATAATGTCCTCTTCACTAGTTCATTTTAAATGATACTGCATTGTGAAATGAATTTTTCAAAGATATCCCATGTAGTCCCTCAAATAATATGAGGTTATTAAAGCAGCAAACATGATAATTACACAGTAAAATAATAAAACAAAATAATTATATTTCTATAATTCAAAATGTTGTTTAAAATAGCTTTTTTTAAATGTCACATCACAGAACGTGTCAACTTCTAGAGTTATGTCAACTACCCACACAGTGTCTGCAAAAGAGCTTTAAATTATTCTGCATTTCCTCCAACATAGCATTTTCCTAATGATCACATTATTGATAATGAATCACATTTTAGCTCTAATGTGACATTTAAACTACTCCTATTAGCATTAAGCCGATGTCCTCCAATATACTGCATTCAGTTATATTTGCTTGTGCTTTATTGCACTACACATATTTTGCCTTATTAGCTTGAGTTAGATTTGTACAAATTGTCCCAGCTATTGCACTAACCAGCTTTTATTCACACCTCTTAAAGTCATAATGCACCCAAATGTGAAAATTCTGTCATTTATTCACCCTCATGTCAACCGAACACAACTGATAACAGTTGAAATTATGGTTGACCCTTGTGGAGCAGATGGACATCAAGGTCCTGGCCAGTGAATGAAAGGCCTCTTTGGGTTGGGTGTGTAGGGCCATTGTGACTAGTGGCTTTGTCCAGATGGTTCACATACCTTTAGTCATGCTTTGGGTGAGGAATGCGCTCCCTTGGGAGAGCTTGCTGCCTAGAAACAAGGCGAGCATAAACATCTTTTCTTCCATACCCCATAATGGAGGTTGGCTGGGGTTGGGGAAAGGGAAAACACTTTTGGATGGGGGAAAATGTTTGTTTCTAGAGGCTTTTTTGAAGTCGGATTTTCTGTATTTCTGTTTTTCTGCCAATCTTGAACGATTTTGTGTGATGTTATAAAAAGGCTTAATAAGCAAGTGCTTGGAGGAAAACCATGATCGTGATGTGATCTCCCAAAAATGTCCTCCTAGCATAACTAATCTGCTCATTAAAACATGCCTTGAAATGTAATAATACAACTTCCCAATAAATGGCATTAGCTAAGCAACAAACATCCAATCAATCAACTGCAGGGATTTGATCCTTTCTCTGTTTATTTCCAAATTAATAAGATGTTTTATGTAAACTATTATAAATGCAAAAGGGTTTTTTATTTTTTTATTTTATTTATTTTTGGAAAGAGTTTCGTGACTAGATTGTCAGACATTTTGTATGAAGACAATAGTTTATTTAAAGTTCTCCTCCGGCATTGCAACAGAGCTTGGTCTGTCATCAGCTCAACAGTGTTATTGATTCTCAAACTTAGCATAGTTGGGCATTTATAAAACTGGGTAAACAAAAACAGTTCCAGCATGTTTTGAAGACATGTTTGTTTGAAGGCAGTGTTGTGTGTTTTTTCTTAAGATTCAAGCCAGAGCACAGAAGGAATGTATTTAGACAAACAAGAATGAAACAATATGGTTTACGGTAAAACTTCAGTGTATGTTGTTGAAAGACTAAATGGAAAATCCAATCCTGTAATTTCGACCTCATAATTACAATGGAACTGGAGTCACATTTGTCGCCTATATAATGAAATGCAATAAATTAGTTTCATTGCACAGTAGACTTTAAATGATCACACTTAAGACACACAAACCCTTAAAATGATCATTCACCGTGACTGCGGCAGTGGTTAATTTGCATCATTTCTCATTGCCTTGGTTATTAACAAACAGGGTTCTTACGGTAATAGAAAACATGCGAATATCAGGGAATTTTTCAACCGTGATTTCCAGGCCTGGTGAAGTCAAGGAAGTCAAAGTCATCTTAAAGTCGTGGACATTTTTAGAGTGAAAATAAATGTTTCAAGTTATTCTCTTATGTAATACTATTTCATCATCTAGAAATTGCTCTTTGTGAATGCAATCTCTATAAAATGATTTGGGGGGGGGGGAAACCTTATTCAATATAATGAACAGAAAAATCAGGGGAAATCATGGAAATTGATTGGTCAAAAGGTGTGGGAACACTGTCAAAAGAATCAGTCACTAATAGCTCCTCTTCTGTCTATGAGAAACATCTGAACCCCACAGTTGATCTCTCATCTCAAACCCCCGCTGTGTTTTATGAGGGAGTATGTCCAAACCCAAACTCTGCTCCAGGTCCAGCCGTGCTGCTGCATCTGTCGGCATATATACACGCTTCAATCGCTCTTTCAGTAGGAAGGCACTCTAACAGCTCAGTATCACACTTTCATTAATCAAAGACACTTCCAGTGTCCTATTACAGAAACACAACTACTCGCCCTGTCTGGATCCGACAGCTCACCAATTCATCTTCTGGGAGGGAAAAAGCCACCCGGTGCCTACCTGTTCAACTGAGCTGTTAAGCCCAAAGGAAGACCCTTTGAAATTGTTTTCTCTAGGTCATGCAAACAACGAAAAAGGCAAATTGCTTGTCTCAAGTAACACAAGGGGGATTTCTTTTGGTGAGGGATGGTGGGGCCGTTTGTTAAAATGCTGATTTAAATGCGTTGGCTGGTGGATTTTAAAACATCACTTGTGTGAAAAGCACAGAAGCCCCTCGAGAGTGTATAGAGGTCTGAAAACCATCAATGCTGACCTGTTGGGCATCTCAGTTGAGAATAGTAAACGGCTCTCATTTTGAGCATTTAGAATGGTAATTCAATTTGCCAGTCAAAGGTTTTGACATTCATTTATTAGTATTTATTCTTGTTTTTTTTTTTTTTTTTTTGTCATTCGGACTTTTAATGAAATGGTAGTGACATAAAAGATGTTTCTGAGCAACTTCATGTGATATTCACCTCGAATGCATTTGAAGCATTATTGAAGGAATTAATGCACTTCTTTACTTTTTCTTTACTACAATACCTGGTTCAACTCATCCACTAAATAATTTTGAAAGTAATGTATATGTATGCATCATTTTTATTATTGTCTCCAAAAATAATTTCAAGCATACTGTATATGCATTAGCATTTAGATCAAAATTCAGTCAAGTGACGTCAACATTTAACTGGCATTGTAGGTTTTTTTGTGCAAAAAAAGGTGTTGGTGTGCAAAATATCTCAGCCAGTAAAGTGTGTTTACATCAAAGTTTTTGCAAAATCAGATTTTTTATTTTCTCAAACTAAGTTTTGAAAATACGCTTGGATTGATACGCCGTGATTTTCTGAAATGGGTGTTTTTCAGCTTGCGGCATACATTTTAAAACAAGATAATAATGCATACCTGATCTCATACAGTTGATGAGATGATAGATGTAGCAAAATATTTAGGAAAGATCACAAATCCCTCCAGAATCTAATTTTCATCTGTCAAGTTGTAGATGCATCATCATACAGTGTTGTGGCTTACATATCCAGGGGAACCTCTCATTTCAAGATTTTGCCTGTGGGGATCAATTGAACATTTCAAATTATGTACTCTGTGTTCACAAGTAATGCATCGCCAGTTTTTTATGCAATATATCAAAGATAAAGTTTCAGCAACATAATTTTTTAAATGCCCCAGCTATCCCCATTTCTCATCACCACTTTTTTCCCCAGATCAATTTAATATACAATTATTAAACATAAATTGTTTTAACGGTACACCCAATTTGTTCTTACAATGAAAGTGAATGGTGATTGATTGCCTAACATTTATTTTTGTGTTCCACTGAAAAAAGGATCTGGATTTTAAACAGGAGAGTGAGTGTGAACTATCCCTTTAATTGTCAAAGATACAAAAATGTTGCATTTTAAAATCCATTTTGCCTCATCTAGGGGAACTTGTGGGCCTCCCAGTTTGAATGGACATGCCACTTCATAGAGGAGGTTCTTCATTTATATACAGACAGCTTGACTTGTTTATTCTTTACATTTTGACAGTGGAGTGTGTTAGTGGGGCGTGAATCAGAATGAGCTTGCTAGTCCTCCCGCTGAGGCTGGCTGCTGTTGATGGGCATAATGAGGAGAAACATGGCCTGCAGAATGCTCCATACCGCCACATACTAGATAGCAAATGAAGACATATTGAGACGTGGAGGATTCTAACACTCGTCACTGGGCTATTAATTACTCTTTTGTTGCATGCATCTGTTGAAAGAAATGACACCCCAGTGAGGACAAGAGTATTTGATGAAGCCACTACAGAGCTCACCACTCCTCAATACATTATTCATACTCTTTAGAAGGCGGGCACTTTGTTCACAAGAATGACTAAATCACATTAGTGCAGTTTATTAGACATGCGCAGAGCTTACCGGCATTTTTAGAAATGCAAATTGCTAGATTTGCAGCAGTGTGTATCGAGACCATGTTTGTTACACAACATTTTTTTGAGTAGCGATTCTTCTACTTTTATTTTTTCAGAATTCCATATCAACAGTTTAAATTTTAGCATCAAAATTGTGTCTATCACTAAAACTTCAACTGAATAAAAACGTTAGTTTTGTCAAATAAAATGCTGTATAACAGCGCATCGCAGATGTGAGAGATTTCTTAAATATAATACAACTACTATTGATTTAGTATAACAGTGAATATTACATATGCTCTGTTATACTAATATTATCAGTGATATACACTGATCAGCCACAACATTAAAACCACCTGTCTAATATTATGTAGGTCCCCCCTCGTACCACCAAAAGAGTGCCAATCCGCATCTCAGAATAGCATTCTGAAAATATATTCTTCTCACCACAATTGTGCAGAGCGGTTATCTGAGTTACCGTAGACTTTGACTGTTTGAACCAGTCTTCTCTCGCACACGCACACGCACACGCACACACACACACACACACACACGCACACACACACACATATATATCAACAAGGCATTTCCATCCACAGAACTGCCACTCACTGGATGGTTTTGTTTTTTGGCACCAGTCAGAGTAAATTCTAGAGGCTGTTGTGTGTGAAAATCCCAGGAGATCAGCAGTTACAGAAATACTCAAACCAAACAGACAGTCTGTATTTGCCTTGCACTACAAAGTGAATTAGTTCACTCTGTTTGCTGTCAACTGCTACAAACATAGCAGATTTAGCAAATGTGGCATAACATGATTTTAATTTGTTTTGAATAATTACGAAATGACATTCGTACGTCAGATGGTATAATTTTTTGGTAACGGAGCGTTTTTACGGGCACGAGTTTACGCGCCATATAGGACCTGATTCCGATAACGGTATGGGAACGTCTTTAGTGCCAAATTAACTTTTTTTTTTAAACATGTGTCGCTACATGGAATTCATGAATGAGAGAAAAAAAACTAGGTATTCCAGATAAAGTTATGATGGTAAGTTTTCCACAGAGGGAAAAGTTGTTAAATTATGTTATAAATCAAATCAAATCACTTTATTGTCACACTACTGTGTACACGAGTGCAACAGCAGGTGAAATTCTTGTGTGCAGTTCCGAGCAACATTGCAGTAATGACAGTGACGAGACATAAACCACTTTACAATAAACAACATATTTACACAACACAATTTACATAACAAATGTACACATACTTACACAACAATTTACATATCAAATGTACACAATACACACAATGTAGAATACACATACACTAGATAAGGGTATAAATATATATATACACTAACTGAATTGGGAGCGAGAATATATTGACAGAATGAGGATTAATAAAGTGCAGTGCTGATTGTAGATCGTGAGAGATCATGTGTTCAAAAGTCTTATTGCTTGTGGGAAGAAGCTGTCATGTAGTCGGGTGGTGCGGGTCCTGATGCTGCGATACCGCCTGCCTGATGGCAGCAGTGAGAGCAGCCCATGACTCGGGTGGCTGGAGTCTCTGATGATCCTCCGAGCTTTATTCACACACCGTCTGTTATATATATCCTGGAGGGAGGGAAGCTCACCTCCGATGATGTTTCTGGCCGTTCGCACCACCCTTTGCAGGTCTTTGCAGTTGTGGGCGGTGCTATTGCCGTACCAGGCGGTGATGCAGCCAGTCAGGATGCTCTCAACAGTACTAGTGTAGAACCGTGTGAGGATGTGGTGGTTCATTCCAAACATATAGCAAAGTCCCTTTAAAACTATGTGTCTGCGTGTGCAGAGATCTTCTCTAAACGCGCATGGAGCAGCGGGAGGTGGAAGCGCTACATTAAAGGCACTAGCAAGATAGCTGAGCCACCAATCAGAGTTTACTAAAAAGCATCGCAAACTTAAGTTGATTGTAGAGAGACGATGGTGCCTGTGATTTCTACGATCTACTTTGGCTTATGGTGCTTTTGGGAAATGCAGCTCAGAACATTTGTTTCAGCCAAGATGGGATATTTACTAACCAGTCATATTTTCAGTTTCAGGAAGGGGCAGGACATTTCTAGTGTCTACATTGAAGTGCTGATGCGCCAGCAGCGCTGGAGTCAGTACAATTTGCACTGTATATTGACTTTGCTGCTAAACGAGAAAATATTTATAAATGTATAAATAAATATAATTTGTGCTATTAAACTTTGTGAAAATACTGTGTCACTGAACCCAAATTTAATTTGTTTCTGCCTTTTACTGTTTTCAGTGGTGCCTTTTTTTATCGTCATATCAAATCATTTCAAAATACATAATTCATAATACATGTGCAGTATATAGTAACATAAGATAACTTGTTAACGTGAGCATTACTACACTTGGTACAATACATTACAGTTTATAATGCATTATATGTTGGATTTTATTAATTAGACTAATTATAATTATTACTGTTTTTACTAGTAACAATAATAACATTACTCAAACCTTTTCATTGAAATAGGTGTTTAACCTAGTTAACAAGTTACCATACCATGGTTCTCTATGTAGTGTACTTTACACCATGCCAGCAAGAAACTCTATTACCCTGACATACAATTTGTAAGTTCATGAGTTGAGACCAGGTGCATGCCTTTCTTTTTTGGGGGGGCAGGGGATGTAAAATTCACAGTATGCTCACCTCTTCAGTCACTACTTATTTGTATGTCATTATCAGGAGGGTGATGGACCTTTAAAACTGTAAGGCTGGACTTCCATTCCTAGAGCTGCTAAATATATAGTGTTACAATTTCTCCCAATCAGAAGTATACCAGTAACCTGTCTCATTCTAAACAGTCTCTGGTGACCGTTACTGATCTTTTAGTTTAGTAGACCATTTGTGTGTCTTTTAAAGTCAAAGAATCACTTACTTCACATACATAAATCAGCAAGAGTCATACTACAGTTCTTTAATTATTTCCATGCATTGTTGCAGTTCCTGTAAAGTAACCAGACAATTTGCAAGCAACTTTATTTACTCACCAAAGCCAATTTGTATCTTTTTTATCATTTTATACTTTGCGACTGTTAATTTTGGTCCCAGGTAACAGGTTTATGAGCATGTTGAGCAAGCACGTGCATGTCATTTTGTGGAACATGTCTATTGCCGTTATATCTGTGAGCTGTTATGAGTGTGATGTATCATGACAAGTGGAGGCACAAGTTAAAAGGCCTTTGAAAAGCTTCTGTGTGTTTTCTACAAATCTTTATCCAGCTACTCAGAGCATGCTGTTATTGTGCCCCTGCTGAGATGTGAAGGGTGAAAGAGAAAGACAGACTGATGTGTCTGGCTGGACCTCTCTCTCCTCTTCTCTCACCAAGCACTCAGCTAAGGAGTGACAAGTCCTCCTAGACATTCATGCTGCTGATAGTTATTAGTTTTGTACAGAAGTCTGTTTTGATTTCCCCTCACAATAGGGGCAGAGTGCTACCAAGTCATTGGAGCCATATTGATTTCTCCTAACGCTCTCATTCCAGAGCTCAGGCGCCTTCAACCTGCCCTCTCTGTTGTCAGCCAGCAGGCGGTCCGTAATGAGGCCTGGGGTGGACCTACATGACACAGCCATTACTTCCTCCCAACCCTTCATCCCAGCCTATGTCTTCACTTGCTCTCAGCAATGTAAATAAACATCATTGGAGGTGTTCACCACTTGATGTTGATCCCAAAACATACTGAGAGATTGGCTGACGGTGGTTGAAATTTGGATTTCAGTCAGTTCGGAAACTGGTTTGAGTTGTGTGGAATAATATCTTGACCCCAAGAGCTGAATAATTTCATTTTGTTAGGTACCACAATTTCAAACCAAGAGTCTTACACCTTGCCCTATCCAGCTACGACAAGCAATGGGGCATTCTATTTTTGGAATAATTTCTATTTCTGCAACATTGCGCCAGGCAGCCCAGTCAACAAATGGGTCTAAAATCCTTCTCACAACAGTATATTAAAAGGGATAGGTCTGCCAAAAATTAATATTGTCTCATCATTTACTCACCCTCTTGCCATCCCAGATGTGTATGACTTTCTTTCTTCAGCAGAACACAAATATTTTTAGAAGAATATCTCAGCTTTGTTGTTCTTCAAATGCAAGTGAATGGTGACCAGACCTTTTGCAGCTTCAAAAATCGCAAAGGAAACATAAAAGTAACCCATACGATGTTTGAATCCTTATCTACAGAAGCAGTATGATTGGTGTGGGTGAGAAACAGATAAAAATGTAAAATGTCTCTTTACTTTTACATCTGGAGTTCACATGTGGTCTGAAAGTGAATGTTATAGTGGAGATTTAGAGTAAAAAAGGACTTGTACATTGTTCTGTTTCTCACCCACACCTATTATATTGCTTCTGAAGATATGGATTTAAGCACGAGTGTATGGATTACTTTTAGGTTTCCTCTATGTCAGGGGTGTCAAACTCAGTTCATGGAGGGCCACAGCCCTGCAGAGTTTAGTTCCAGCCCTGCTCCAAAATTCCTCCTTGTAATCTTCAAGCACTCCTGAAGACCTTGATTAGCTGCTTCTGGTGTGTTTAATTAGGGGTTGAGCTAAACTCTGCTGGACTGTGGCCCTCCAGGAACCAAGTTTGACATCCCTGCTCTTTGTGATTTTTTTTTTTTTTTTTAGGTTTATGATTTCTGAGGCCCAAAACAACCAACCAACCAACCGAAAATGTTCTCAAAAATTTTAAATGCATTGGATCAGCCGTTTTAGCCAAGTACTGCATCATATTCCAAAAGGCTGTGTTTTATGTATGTATCGTAGGTAACATTCGGAACAGTAACGGTAAACATACAAGGCATGGCAGCCCCATAGCACACTAGCGCAGAAGGAAAAAAACTTTGCCTTTTATCAAGCGTTGAAACTTTGCTCAGTGCAGAATAATCTGGAATAATGTTAAACATTGTAACAGTTACTACTTTGCAATCTGAACTTGTTCAAAACATTAAATATTTGTTGCACCTGGGCTAAAAACAATATAGACAGCACAACGAATGAAACCGTACGCAGGTGTATCGACATATGTTTTTCTAACCTGAAGATATTTTTATCTTAACAGTGTCTAAAAATGTGCGAGCGTGAGACACCGAAGAAACAGCGAGACAAGGTGCAGTAGTCAAGGACGTTTGTCCAGCATGTGTTTACAAAGGAAAACGAAACAAAAAACACATTCGGTGTGAACGGCCCCTAACTCATGGGCGAAATGACTACTGGTAAGGACCTACAGATCTGATATATATTTCTAAAACCTCTGATTGTGTTCTGTTGGGTGAGTAAAAGATGTGCGAGTCACACACCTACCAAATGTTGTGCTTGAATAGTCTCGTTCTCTTCAGTCGGAGCAAAGGTCTGTCGCGCACACACACACACACACACCCACCCACCCACCCACCCACCAATACGGAGTGGTAGAGTCAAATTGTCTGGCTCCATCTGACTTTCTCTCCGCTTCTGTCACATGGAGAGTGTCGAAATAACTACAGCAGTACTTCGTGAACAAACAATGGTAACGGACTGAATTTGGACATGATTCATAAAGTAACTTTGCCATGTGTATGTGTGTGATTTGTGTATTTATCCCCTCTGGGTTTGCCGCAGAAAGCAGATGTCCAAACACATCTTCAGTGAGAAAATGATTAACGTTCAATAAACACTGTTCTGTCTGACTGTTCTGATTTTGTCATTTTATCATCATTTTTGTGTGTGGCGAATGCGGTGTCGCATCCAGTGTAGACTGACAGATTGCTTGTCGCTGGAATCGTATTGCGTTGTGTCTGGTTAGGACAAGTTGTTAGATCACACAAACACTTTTCAATACAAACATTTTACAAATAGAAGTGTGTTCTCAAAATTGAGTATTTGGACACTTTCGGGTTGTCAAACTTTAGTGGAACATGTTCATATTTGATGCGATAAACTACACAAGTGTGAGCTTGAGTGGATCTGACTTCATACATTCACTAAAAATCATCTCGGGACAAGCTGGTTTAAAGTATGTAATTGCAGAAGTGGCTTAAAGTGTCCACGTAATATTTTGTCATTTATGAAGAGAAATATGATTCTAAGTGTTAAAATACTTGTAGGGCCACTGTATGCCAGAACTGTAATTGTCAGCGTGAGAGAGCTGTCAGGAGTTATCACATTTTGGAGATTTGCTTCTTGCTGTGCTTAAATAGGCAAAATTTGCCTCACATTTTTCTAATATGGTTTGCAGGGCAGCATGCTCTTCATAACTGTGCTCAGCTGAGCTTCACACTGGCCTATTCTGTTAAAGAATAGTTCCGAGAAATCGCAAACCACCAGACTGGGTGACACAACATCTCTATGAGAGCCATTATTTATGTCCCCGTGTACAACAGAAATCTAATACAGCACACATGCTTGACATTGCTACGTTTTGTGTGCTTTCATTCTATTCTGTCCAACCCTACATTTCACAGTCTGTCTCTCACTCTTTTTTTTAAATATCTCTGTGTGTCTTCACGCCTTGATTTCCTCCCCTCGTCTCCATCTTCTGTCTTCCTTTGCGTGCTGGCTGTTGATGGCGTTTTCTCAGCGAGAGGCTGGTTTGTTGGTGAGTAACAGGGCCGGTGACTCTGCACGTAGCAGGGCTCGGATGCCACTCGGCAGTGCCAAATGGGAGGCTTGTTTACTGCAGCCCGAGGAGCACTGCAGCCTGGCTATTTCAGACCACTGCTGTTCCTTAGCAGGACGGAAGGGGGAATGACTATGCAGATGCCCCATTTTGGCAAGCCATGTGCACTTCAGTAGCACCTGAAACTCCCCCTGCGGCCGTGGGTGAGGTAAACTGTGGTATTGCAACACTGGAGGGGTGGAGGTGTTTACGCAGTCTCGCATTTCTGGAGGCAAGTTCAGCAGTAGCGTCTTGTCTGGACTGTATGCAAACCGAAATAAAACCATAAATCAAACTAGAAATTAAATCCATAAAATCTGTCGACCACCAGTTATCCCCCACACCTGTCACTGTCTGCTAATGATAATCCTTATGAGCGCAAATTTGAATTGCATTCCCAGTCATTGTGCAACATTCTAAACAGTCAAGACACAAGTAATCGCCCCCCTTGTCGACTGGCCCATACAAGCCTTTAATGTAATTTTTGTGCCCATGCCCAAACAACCAAACATGTCTGTTCACAAAGTGTGTCATACCAGGTGGTGATAATGATGATTTGAATTGATATAAAAGGTTTTTTATGATAATACATCTGAGCCCTGCTTCACAGACTGTTCCTCTTAAATTTTTGCATCTTGTTTTTGCACATTCCACCTTGTACAGGTTGTTATTTAGTTTCATCTGTATTAATGTAACAGGTGCCAGCTTGTTAAAACAGGAAGAAATGCATTTCTCCCGGAGCATGGCAGATATAAACTGAAACACACAATAGGGTACAAGTATTTCATGTCATCTGAACAGGGAATAAATTATACAAGACACACTGAAATGTTTCTTGGCTGCATCTGTCGTCTTTTTCAAAAAGAGAAGACCTAAAGTTAGACATCCTTGAGGTTTCTGCCACTTGATTGAAGGTGATGCCCATGAATAATGCATGGTGGAGGGAACTCTCGTCTGGAGCTTTATATAGAGCCGCCACG
The DNA here is from genome assembly GCA_032164185.1 of Moxostoma hubbsi. Taxonomy (NCBI): domain Eukaryota; kingdom Metazoa; phylum Chordata; class Actinopteri; order Cypriniformes; family Catostomidae; genus Moxostoma; species Moxostoma hubbsi. The sequence goes on along the minus strand of JAVLUX010000151.1, from coordinate 4,132,141 downwards.
CGCCTGTGTGCGCTAGCCTCACAGATCTGAAGATCAACAAATGGGAGCGGAGGAAAACGAGAACATAACAAACTGCGAAGGAATTTTGAAAAAAGAAAGAATTGCTATATTCAGAGATAGAAAGAGGCTGGCGTTTGGATAAAAGGAGAAGAAAAAGAGGATTTGGGAGCTAGCGCTGCCATTTAACCTCACCGTCTGCAAGGCTTAAAGATGTCAGTTAACCCGATGCTTTCTTATTTCTCCTCAATGCACTCTTCTCTTTTCTCACTCTCATTTTTACCAAGAAGCGCAAACCCTTGATTAGCCGGCACAGCTATTATTGTAAGTGTCACTGGCTTTCAAATCACAGAGTGAATCACTGAACACAGACCTGATATATTTGCAAACATGAGTGTCCTCAAAAAAGATCTCTCCTTATGTCTCTATGAATACCCATAAAGGCAGAGTCACCCAAAATTGAAAATTCTGTATAATTTTCTCACTCTTATGTTGTATCAAACCCGTATAACTTCTGTGGAACACAAAATATGTTAGACAGAATGTTGACCTCATTCATCATTCACTTTAATTGGAAAAAAAGTAAGTCATGCAGGTTTGGAAATGAAGACCATCCCTTTCAATGTCACTGTGTCCTTTTTATTGGCAAATGTACTGCTCGTGGTGCATTAGATTGTGTCATTAGGTTAATGAAAGTGAATGAGGCATTTGGCGAGATCCCCTGTCCTACTATTCCCTGAGCCACTGCTAAAGGTACAGGTAAAAATTGTGGATTAGATGGGAATGCCTCTTTTTCCCAGGTAGCGCAATTTGGAGCGCTGGTTTAAGCTCTCTTCCTGACAGAGCTCTTGTGTATGGTTAATGCACCACAGTTCTGCCTGTTGACTCCACAGAAAAGAGGCTTCGAAAGGATAATGAAAGGAGTGCTGTGTCGTACCCTCGGACAACATAATTGAGTTTTGTTCAATGACCCAGTCTCCCAATACACCTTCTCAGTCTTGTTTTTTCATTAGAGTTTGCCATTGGCATGTTGCTAAGCTAACAGTTCAATACTTAAATAATCATGAAAATGCATAGCTCACTCAAATGTTGGGTAAAACAGTAGAATACTTTTTGGTGTTGAATGAATTCTAAATATATTGATAATCATCGGTTCTCACATCATCTGCCATCATGGATGGATTTGTTCCTTCTATATGAAGGATAAATGCGATACTGCCTTATTTGGCCCAAAGAAGGTATCTTTGTAGGTAGCCTAATCGTACCTACTTTTTGCAACAGCCTTCGCTAGATGCCTTAAAATGCTGCCTATTTAGGCAGCCCAATGGGTTTTGGAACAGAGGTAATATCTTGGCTGCTGTTGGGAAACAACCTTTGAAAGGTTTTGATTGCCTGCCATTTTGCTCTCATTTGCACAATGTGATGTAAAATGAAGTGTGTCCTTATCTATCAAGCTGTCTATTCTATCTGTTTGTGTGTATAGCGGAAAAAGCCCTTTCTGGGTTGTAATAAAGGCAGCCACCCTCGACTTGATCTCTCTCTCTCTCTCTCCCTCTGTCTGTGTCTCTCTTTCAGCGCTACTCATCTATGCTTAGCACGAGTTTGCAGTATGTGTGAGTGTGGCTGGAATTCATATGAATGTCTCGCCGCAGGGAGAGAGGGCCGAGTCATTGATATGTACAGGAGGACTCCTGATAAACAGCTCGTGCCGCTGAGAATTACCCAGGCATTCGATTCATTCCAATCATGAAAAAAGGGAATGAAAAAAGATCTTGAAACAAAGGATAGACATAAAGACAGGGTTGGTAAACAGTTTCAAAGACTAGCAGTACTATGTAATTTTCTGTCAGTCAAAATAATATAATATATTCAAGCACAATTGTATCTTATAGAGCGTAACCACATTGTGTGTGAGAGAAAGAGATAAAGAGAGAGAGAGAGTAGTGGTACACGGCTCATAAACGCAGTAATGGCTTTTCATGGATGCAGTTGCAAGGGGTTAAGGGTGGGCTTATCTCCAACAGCTGAAATTTGGCTGTTATTTTTTTTTTTGTTGTTGATGCTGTCGTTTTGTGTTTTTGTTTTTTCACCATCTGATTTGCCATTGTTTGCCTCATTCATTCTTAATGGGCTGGAAAAGACTGAGGAAAAGACACGCTGGTCGTCTCGGTGAAGATTACTAAAATAAAGCAGAGATACTTAAATCCGTCACTTTAGGGATGTGTCATCCATTGGAAGTGAGACAAAAACAGATTTGTTTTCATATTTATTTCAAACATTCTTTTAATCTTATTTGGTGCTTCAATTTTGGAATAATATATCACAAACAGTGGGGTTCAAAAGTCAGAGCCCACATTGAAAACCTGGGATTCAAAATCTGTTTCTATGTTTAAATATAGCAAAAATGTAAAACAAAGAAACATTATGTTGTAAAATGAATGAGCAATATTTAAGGTTCTTGTTATATTTCAAGAAAGGTGTTTATATAGATTATTTTAACTCATGTACATATGTCCTTGCTTCCATGGACCCTTTTCACACTTCCCAGTTTTGTAGCTTGGAAGTAAACGATAGCATTGAATGGGAGTGCAAGTGATACCGTGGCAAATAAAATTTGTTTACCCATTTGCTTCAACATAAAAAGAACAAACAAACGACACTATCACATTTCCACAACTTTCCAAATGTAGAAAACATAGAGAGTGGTGGATTACAATAGTCAGAAGAGAGAAGATGACAAATGTACAGTCACTCAGCAGCTGTATTAGAAACCTTATTGTATCTGTGGTAACTAATTTTTTTACAAATAATGCCAGGTTAATATGATGATAAAATATTACAAATATAAAGTTTGCTAGATTTGTGCTGCTAAATAAGGTGGAAACACATCATCGCAGTTTGTGAAAAAGGGTCAATTTGAAGATGCTCAAATTATGCTGGGATAACATAGATCGCACAAGCAAGTGCATGAAGTCATAATGGCAAAAGGGGGACATGCAAAATACTAAAATCATGTACATTTTTCTTTCATATATTGTAATGACAATAACAGTGGTATGAAAAAAAAATAACAAAAATGTAACACAGAAGCATTTTTGTATGTCGACTTTTTAACCCCACGTTCTGTTCAACATAATAATTTTCAGTAATATCTTTCAGTTGTTGTAAAATTGTTGTAATAAAACACTTTATAGCTGAGGTGAGTCAACTGTCCTTTCCTGAAAAGGATCTTTTGAGAGATCAATTAACATTAATCATCATTATGGTAATGTTTTGGCAGCGTCATGTCAACACCTCACTGAAATCTCTATTAAGATCAAGTGCAGAAGTGGATTGACAGATTACCCCCCACCTCACTTTCTCTTTCTCTGTTCTGCTCATTGTTGGCTCCCTTTGACAAATACCTTAATCTGAGTGTGTGCATGGGCCGGCATGCCTTTTAGGGATTGAGTGGGACCCTTCTAAAAAGCAGATGAATGAGTGGCATGGTTGGCTGCACGGGCCAGCTTTTCTGTTCCCAGGAACAGCCCTCCACTCTCCCATGATTCGCTTGGCATTATCATTTGTTTGGCAGGGGCAGTGGCCTAACGTACGTGGCCTCTCCTGCTGCTAGTGTCACATGCCCCCTACCACGGTTGTTAAGTGCGCTGCTCTAGAGCCTAGCAGCCCTGCAACCTGTTTCAGAGGGGTGGGCCCAAAGAGATGAAAGACCCCAGGATGAAAAGGACATGGTAGAGGACAGTAGAGCGCAAATTGTCATAGAAAGATGTGAGCTTTCAGCTTGAAGCATGTCTCCATCAATTGCATTTAGTTGAAATATGGAATGGATTAGGATGGTCGACTAGTCATCCACCAACTGTAGTGAGGTCAGCTTGTTTATAGATTTTCTTCTTGCTGTTTTAGTTTTAATATTTTACATGGTGATGCTTTAAGGGTGCGTATCTATAAACGCGACTTCGCAGTAGTGATGCATTGATGTATCGGCCACAAATTGTTATCGTCAGGTAAAAGTGTAATTATCTGCACTATTGGACACAAGTTTCTTCTGTTCCCATTTAACAGGAAATAATCTGCCCTGATCATCGGCTGTTTTTAAATAGTCAACTGATGATCAGGGCCGATTATTTCCTGTTAAAGGTTTATTTCACCCAAAAATGAAAATTGATTCATCATTTATTCTCCCTCATGCCATCCCAGATGTGTATGACATTCTTTCTTCTGCAGAACAAGAACATAAATGAAGATTTTTTTTTTTTTGAAGATACTGTTATTATATATACTTTAAAGATTTAGAGTAAAAAACGTAAATATTGATCTGTTTCTCACCCATTCCTATTATATTGCTTATGAAAACTGGAGTTGATTTATGTGATTTTTGGAGCTATAAAGTTCTGATCACCGTTCACTTTCATTGTATGAACCTACAGAGCTGAGATATTCTTCCACAAATCTTTTGTTTATTTTCTGCTGAAGAAAGTCAGTCACACACATCTGGAATGGCATGAGGGTGAGTATAAATGATAAGAGAATTGTAATTTTTGGGTGAACTATCCCTTTTAAAGGGGATGGAAAAAATTGGACTACATCTTATACTGTGCTGTCATTGTTACCCATTTCTGTCACACAGTTGCAATTTGTAAGCTTTGCAATGCTTGAATTTCACAAGGTGGAACTACTGTTAACAAAAACTAAAATTTTTGTCCTATTAAATGTGCCTGCTATAAGTGCTATGTGAGGACTATGATAGTATGTGCAATAAATATTATGGAGTTATGGATATTGTTTAAATGTTAGTCTGTGTGCACATGCAGACAGACATATTTTTCCATAGCATCCTTTGCAATGCATTTTTAAGACTGCGTGTCAAATTATAAATAGTTGAAATGTTACAAATGTGTCTTGAAACTCCTGCATTAATTTCCATTATGTTTTGGTTGATCCAGCTGTTTTTGAGCTGATTGACATGACGTTAAATCAGCCTTATTATACAGGGCTTCCTCAAGACCGACAAGACTTTCAGATGAACCATCGTCTAGTTTATGATGAAAATATTCAGATTTGTTCAATTCATTTATAGGTATTTAAAGTAATTTGAATCCATGTGTTAAATTCCCTCCATCTCCTTTGATGCAGGTTAATTGCATGTTTTTGACTGCTGCTCATTGCGCTGCTCTTTAGACCCTGGAGAGGAATATTGTGTTTTTCAGGTTTCTGTCCTGCTGGGGGGCGGCAAGCGGGCCACACTGAGAGAGGAAACTCCTGGCTAAGATGTATGACCTGTGGTCCACTCTAGAGTGAGAAGTTCAGATTTATATAAGCTCTAACAGCTCAATAACACGGACCCATAATCTACTCTGGTTTCAAACATGAAGCTGATTTACAAGCCAGCACGCAACTCCGGCATTGAAATGAGGTGTTCAGCATATGTTTTGTTTACATAAATTAAAAATTTATTGCCATTGTCAAAACTGACTGTTAGACAAAGTCGCTTATTAACTGAGTAAATGGCTTGAGAGTTTTATGTCTGCTTTCTTAATGACTACAGTCAGTCTGTTTCAGGCCACCCCTCCCCAATCTTTTTTTTTTTTTTTGCTTACACACATGCACATCTACAGTTTCTGTGGCACAGCTGGTTGCAGTGACCTCAGGGAAAAATAAATGCCATAGTTCACTGTGTGTGTGTTTGTGTGAGTGTGAGTGTGAGAGAGAGAAGGAGCTGGGGCTTATGTCCCATAAAATCTACAGAGGCTTTAACTTCTGGTCCAGAAAATGCAAGTTGTAGTAATTGCAGGGGCAGGTACCACTTCACCTTTATGACAGGACTGCTGCCATGGTCCACACTGGAAGCGGGTTCGAGCATGTCATATCCAGGTTCACCCTCTCTTCCAACCACCTATAAAAATGAAGAGCAGATAAAAATGACCTCCCACTGCTTTGACGCAAACTATGGTATTGCACATAAATGTCTTTCTGCTCAACACCAAATTAAGTTTGAGTCTCTTCGCAAGGATTAACTGGTAATGGACCATAGTCAAGGCAGATTTAATGTGATGTAAATGAAGAAAAAAAAGATTGTGAAGGATAGAGTTACAGTTTGTTTTAAGGACATAAAACTGGGCAACATGATCACATGGGAAGTCAACATGTTGCTACTGAATAAACACTGTAAAATGCATACATTTCACCTTTAAATATCCCATTTGACTAAGGGTAGTACGGTGGCCATGAAGTGAAAAACAAAACAACAAATCTAAAAACACAGCGGCAAATCTGAAAACAAAAGAGCAAATCAGAAAAATCAACACCAAATCCAGAAACAAAACAACAAGTTAGAAACACAACAGTGAATCAGAAAACACAAAGGCAAGACAGAAAACACAACAGCAATTTAGTCGAAACGGAAAGGGTAGGTACCACAGCTTCTCACCTGATTGGCTGTGTGGAGAATACCTAGTCCTAGGTTCTCTGATTATATCAAAATCCATGCCAAAAGGTTACTGACTGAAAAACAAAACAATTTGGAGTGTTTTTTTCTCTCTGAAAAACAGTAAACTTTATAACACAGAGAGAAAAAACAGCGAGCAGGAAAAGCTAGTTTTAGGTACGATGTTCATCTATGATCTCATGGTCCATCTAGTGCGTAAGGGGCCATCTGAATGTCCACAAACTGCGCTAAAACTTTAAGTTGGAACATTTTAAATACTGTTGTTTAAAAAAAAAAACACATTTTAATCAAAATTATAAAGGTTCCAGTTGCTGCCAATGGATAGAATTTCCAAGTATATCTAATTATATGGATACAGTATTCGAATAGTTTAGAATAAAACAGCACTAAAATTCATCAAGATGTAATTTTTACATTACAAAGGTTCTAGCAGGCTGCCAGTGGTGTGAATGACTAACTTGCATTGTTTTATTTGTATTATTATTATTTAAAAAAATAATTGAATACTGTTTATGTGTAATTCCACATCCTGGGAAAATCTGACCTAGAGTAAATCAGCATATCTAATTGGCAGCCTTCTACAAACTTTATAATATGAAAATTTAATTTCTAATATTAAAATAATTTATTTTTTTTAAAGTTTATTATTTAAAAAAAACGTTATTTTCTAAAATAATTTAACACTGTACGCATAATTGGACATGCTGTCTTCAAATGTCGAAAGAATGAGAAAATGCTTTTTTAATAACAGTGCAAGTCAATTGAATGAACACTTTGGCGCAGTTTGTGGAAATATTAGACGGCCCCTTACACACCGTAGAAGAACATTGTACCTAAAACTTTTCATGCTCACTGTTTTTGCTCTCTGTGTTATAAAGTGTCCCATTACTGTTTTACTGAGTGACAAACCACTCACAATTATCAGTAATTGAGCATTTGGAATGAATTTTGAAATGATTATGCAAGTGGGCAGAAAACCAGTCCTGAAGAAAGGACTAGGTATTCTCCACACAGCCAATCAGGTGAGACGCTATGGTACCTACCCTTTATATTTTGGCTGAATTGCTGTTGTGTTTTCTGATTTGCTGGTGGTGTAGTGACACCTCAATCTGGGTGGTCTCAATTGCCTCCGCGGCTGAGACGTCATTCCTCGCAACTTATCATGTGGCTTGAGCGCGTTACCGTGGAGAAATGGCGCATGTGGAGGCTTCACGCTATTCTCCGCAGCATCCATGCACAACTCACCACACGCCCCACCGAGAGCGAACCACATTATAGCGACCACAAGGAGGTTACCCCATGTAATTCTACCCTCTCTAGCAACTGGGCCAATTTGGTTGTTTAGGAGACCTGAATGGAGTCACTCAGCATGCCCTGGATTTGAACTCACGACTCCAGGGGTGGTAGTCAGCGTCTTTACTCACTGAGTTACCCAGTCCCCCATAAAATTGTGTTTTATGGTTTGTTGATGTGTTTCTGAATTGTTATTTTGTCTTTGGATTTGCCATTGTGTTTTTAGATTTGTTGTTTTGTTTTGCTCTTCACTGCCACTGTAGGGTAGTGAAAGTAAGCTCTTCCTGTCCCAGGTAGATAGTTTCTGGCTTCTATCAGTACTTAAACCTCCCCTCAGGGCTCGGAGGGTCACTCTGACAGTATGTGCTCTCTGTCAGTCTCTAATCAGTTGAAGTGCACTCTCCTCAGACCTCAGAAGATGGACAACGGTTAGGTTGAAGGCACACAAAGGCCTTTGAGTGTTCTCTCTACAGTATCTATATTGTTCTGCATTAGCCCTGAACCCAAAGGTGCACAGACCTCTGGCTTTTCCCAGCTCCTCCTCCTGCCATGCTTGCTCACTCACCCGCCTGTCTTTTGAAGTGCCCTTTATCCTGGAAGGCATTTACAGGCCTTTTTAATTACTTGCAGCTTGCCAAAGGGCTTTGCTGCTTCATTCTTCCCTTTGTTTGTTGTGTCTCCACAATCCCCATCTAGAAGACAGCCATCTAGAAGACAGCCATCAGGATTTTGGATGCGTTGCAAGTTTTCTCTCAAACCCCTTTGTTTATTTGCTCACGTCTTTTCTCTTTTTCTTATCTCTGTGGTTTAACCACTTCCTTGCTTTATAATTCTTGTCACTGTTTCCATGTTCTGCCAACTCTCGCTTATACTAAAAAAGGTAAAAAAGCTTTACAACCCAGCAGGTGATGCCGATTCTCACAACATGCAATATTTGTACACTATTTTATTACTGCTATGTTGTACGGTACTGTTATTTCAATATTCACCATTTGGCAAAATTCTCAATTTTTAGTTGAAAATGCAGTAAGCTACACAGTGCATGATTCATATTCTATTTGCAATTCTGAATTTGAAAACATTTACGGAGCAGTTTTCAGCATATCAGGCTTAAGACAAATAGTGAATGTTGGTGTATTGTGAATGAATGTGATTATCTGGCAAGCTTTTGAGGTAGCCTTTTAGAATTTTTTTTTTTTTTTTTTTTTTTTTTCTTTTTTAAGAAAAGGAGGGGTAAGTCAAAATTTGTATGGTAATCAATATTATGCCACAAATGCTGTTGATTGAGCTTAACTTGTATTAAACCTGGAATATTCCTTTTTAAATTCCTTAAGTCTTAAAATGGTCCTTAAAAAGGTTTTAATTTGGAGCAACAAGTCTCAAATTCAAAGGGTCGTTGCCTTAAATGTTGCACAAGGGATTGGTTTCTTGTTCCGTTTAAGTCATTTTAAGTGAAGAGTAATTTCTGGGTATAAATAGCCCCCATACCAAATTTGCAGTCTGTAGGACACACACTATGGTGTAACCACTAGTTCAAAAATGTACTTTTCTTTTGCATGAATGTTTTAAACCATTTGTACTAGAAAAATAATTATTTTTGCATGTAATTACTTTCCTCCTTATGATACAAATTAATCACTTAAATTAAAACTTTCATTGGCCGCCATCTTGTTGACATTTATTGTTTATTCACTACTGTTCCTTCAAACTGTGCCCAATTTGGCTCAAAATAATCTGATCACTGATCCGCACAGAATTAATAATTCTGAATTTGGATTTTGTTGATAAGTTACATTAACACAAATGTAGCTAGGTAAACAAAATAAAATAGGAAGTGAGGCTATAACTTGGCAACGGTTTGTCATTTTGAAGCGAAACTTGGCATGCTTTATCAGGACCATGATCTGATGGTACATGCAAAGTTTGGTGACAGCTCCACTTATGTGAAATGTGGAAAAATTGCTATTTTTACCTGTAATCTTAAAACTGTTTGTTAGATCCTTAAATCCTTGGGTCATTGGAATTTCAAAGATGCCCAGATCAGCCATATATAATTTTTCACATTTGAGTGATACTGCCACCTTTAAAAAGTTTGATATCTTTGAATGCTTTGTCAGACTAATAGTTGGTATGCATCATTGACAATTTCCTGGACATATCTGTGCAGTTTGGAGACAGCACCACCTATAATTCAAAAGATAATTCACACTTGTGTGCTGACTCCAACCATGACATGTTTCTTTCCATGAACAATGTCAACTGAGTGGCACAGTATGTACATTTCTGTAAATGTATATATTGCTGGCTAATCAAGGACAAGGAATTTAGATTGCAGAATCATAGGGAGGTTGTTGTAACAAAATAAATTAAAATCATATATGCACATTTTGTTGAGCTTCTACAATTATGTGTTAGTACACCCAAAAATCTAACTTTTCTCTTGATTTACTTGCATTTAAGCCATCCTAGATGTGTATGACTTTCGTTCTTTAGCAGAACCAAAATTAAGATTTTTTTTTTTACCGAAATTAAGATTCTGTCAAGTTGCCTTTTTAAACTATACTATAACTATACACTGCTGGCCAAAAGTTTGGAATAATGTACAGATTTTGCTGTTTTGATGAAAATTGGTTCTTTAATTCACCAAAGTGGCATTCAACTGACCACAAAGTATAGTCAGGACATTACTGATGTAAAAAAAACAGCACAATTACTATTTGAAAAAAAGCAATTTTTGATAAACTCTAGACAGGCCCCATTTCCAACAGCCATCACTCCAACGCCTTATCCTTGAGTAATCATGCTAAAATGATAATTTGGTACTAGAAAATCACTTGTCATTATATCAGACACAGTTGAAAGCTATTTGGTTCATTAAATGAAGCATAACATTGTCTTTGTGTATGTGTTTGTGTTGCCACAGTATGCAATAGACACACATTTTATAGAGAAAACAAGACAAGTGTACACAAACACATGAAATGTCAAAAACACATGAAAAAAAGAATCATAACATTTTATATGCATGGCATATTAAGATATCTAGTAACCCTTAACAATTTGACATTAGCTGTATCTTGCATTATTCTAAAAAAATAAGTGATTTGGATAAATGTAAGAAGGCTATTTCAAAGCATGTAAGCCCCACACTTTCTGCTGTCAGCTGGTGGCGCTATGACCATGAACCACAATAGCCACATCCATCTGATCAGCCCCCATTACCAAACATACAGCTCAAGGAAGCTTTTATCTAAATCATACAATGCATGCGGAAGATATAAGACACTTCCTGTTTCCCTTTTTTTGACAGTTATTATTGCCTAGCCATGGCAGCACTATTCAATATATTTAAAAAATCTGTTCATAGTTTAGCATCTTGAATGTCTTTGCATAATGTTGCATACATTCGGTGATTGTCACATGAATCCCATAGGAAAAGTATTTAAAAGTTTAGAGCCTGCAATTTTCAAAAAATCCACAATGGCTAGTCCTATTGGGTGAGCTAATGACTGTAATTATGAAAGTTGTCTAGACTGATGAGAACTATATATGTACCAAATTGCTAAAGTGCCCCCTTACTCTCCCATATTCAAGGGGGTGCAACAGACACCCATCCCCCAACCACCCCATAATTTTTGTCCTGGTCCAATGGTCGACAAGTCTGTGTGTGCAAAATGTAATGACTATCTAAGCATGTTAAGTGCCCCAAAAGCACCCAAAACCTTGAAAATAATAATATTCTTTAGAAGAACAATATGGCATCCTTTTCAGTGCTTGGGCCCTAAAAATAAAAATAAATTATCTAAATCAGTATTTTTGTCCTGGTTTCCAAAAAAATCTAATAAAATTCGCTGAAACAAAATCAGACAATATATCTTGAATTGTTTTATTTTTGCTACCCATTTCTCATCCAAATTTTGCGTTTCCCTTGTTTAAAGTTTATCTTGTTTTTAGGATATTTAGATACATTTTTTTTACTAGAAAACAAGACAAGTATACTGATAAACAAAAGGATTTTTTTTTTTTTTTTTTTTTTTTTTTGCAGTGCTCAGATCTTTCTTTTCCTGTACTTAATGTGACAGCATTCTGATTGGTTGATCTTTCATATCTTTCCATCAAAGCTCAGAGATTTTCAAATTTGAGAACAAATGTTTCACTTTATGCCTCATGAAAAGTTGACCTCTTGTTTGAAATGGAGCCTGGAGCCAAATGCAGCCTGCTTTGCTGTAGCATTACATTCACTCTTATCTGGGGGCTCATCGCCATCTATATGTTCCTGTTTCGATAAAGGGCTCCTTCATCCCCACACTGGGACCTAAATCAATGAACAATAGAACTTTGAAACCTCATGTGCCATTGAGAAGTTTTGCTTTTAAGGCATTTCACAGCTTCCCTTTCTGAGAAAGGAGTCTAGTAAAAAGTGTTAAATCTACTCTTGATCATCTTATTTGGGAACCATCAGCTAAAGTGTTTGGTTACTGGTAAATGTGCAAGTTTGGCATCAAGTAATTGCAAACAAAGGTTTATTTCTCTATCAATTTCTCCCCTCTCTCTCTCTCTCATTAAACCGTATTGATGTACCAATCAGAAAATTTGAGGCTGATATGATCACCGTTTTTAACAACTCAGATCTGTTGATACCCATCCGATCACAGATTTCTCTTTTTAAAGAGTGCCCCTTTGCTACACTTTAACAAGTTATATGCTGCAGTTATATGTTAATGCCCCACACTGTATACAATGCACATGAATTGTGAAATGCTAACATTTATTTGAACAGAAAACATTTATGAATAGTTCTGTTGTCACTATCAAATAAAATTGTGACATACTGGCAACCTTTAAACTCATTGAGAGAGTCACACACAGCAGAGATATGTTCAAAAATAAGAGAAATCAATTACAAGCTCTAGAACAACAAAACCGCTTTAGTGAGAAATCATTAATATCTTTGACTTGTTAACTGCCTTTGGTTTTAACATTAATCAGTAATTATATAGCAACTGCATGAAAATGCAGTGCCGTTATTGAATGTTAAACTGTTATTAGTGGTATTGCTACAAACATATTCTATCAGGGTTCTCACAAAATAGCACTTGGATGAGTGACTATGAACACCTGGAGTAGAAGTGCACATGTTGTAAAGTGAAACTGATAGCGTGCATGATCACACAAACTGTCTCTATTGCTCCACACACCATCTAAATGTCATGACTCATGCAACATCATGTATAATTTATTTGTTGTTTAATTCATTTTTACATCCATTTGAAGTATCTTTGTCCTGTCCGTATCTTAACTGTACAGTGAGTCAGAATTACTGCCGTAATGACTCATCAAAATGGGCCTTAAAATTCATACACGTGGTTCATACACATTTTTAAAACAAACTGGCATATTCATCTAAATTATTCCATGTCTGAAATTGTAAATTTGTGAATGCTTAATTATTTGCAATAGCTCACCTTCCAGTGGCCGCAGTGTCATGCTTCGAGAGCTGAGAAAGCACTCATTCATTAGAGTGGCAGTCTGCGATTTTGTGCATGCTGCAATTTAAAAAAAAAAAAAAAAAAAAAAAAAAAAATTGGCCCTGAATCTAGGAACGATCAGCCAATCATAGATTTAAGACGAAGATCGGCTGCACCCCATTACATAACTACTGATCATAGTGACAAGGGCATGTCAAGCTCGAAAAACAGAAAAACAAACACACAAAAAAAACACCATGAGTATCATAAAAATAATCCATACACTTGCACAATATTCCAAGTGTTTTGAAGCCATATAATAGCTTTGTGTGAGAAACCAAAAATTCAAGGAAGGTGTATATATCTAATCACACTAGTCTTTCATACAGGTTGTCTTTGGATTTTGACAGCCCCGGTCCCTTTAAACTTTGTCATTTTATGCCAAAAGCTGCATAAATATTCATCAGAATCTTCTAATTTTGTGTAATCTGGGAACAAATAGGAGCATATGGTGTTGCAACACAGTCAGGGTGTAAGAATTTTCATTTTTGGATAAATTATTTCTTTAAATACCCTCTGTCTTGTTATCTAGTGTAGGTGGAGTGATAAACTCATGTGGTGGGAAGGGAAATTATGCCATTTTGTCTTTGCCATTTAGCATGCTAATCAAATCTCATAGTACAGCCAGGCGCTTTGAACGCCCAGTTTTTCTGTGATTGACATTAATGGTGTTGGCTGATGTTATGTTGTCCCGTTTCTTCCTGCAGGAAACTGCATAGCGGAATGAAGACCTATGGGTGCGAGCTTTGTGGCAAACGCTTCCTAGATAGTCTGCGCCTGAGGATGCACTTGCTGTCTCATTCAGGTAACACACACTAGCATCTACACTGGGCTGTCTACACATCGGCACGTTCACAGCTATGTATAGCTCCACCTGACCAAAAATAGAAGTTAATATCCCAACAGTGATATGTTTTCTGTGGATGATCCAAAGGTAAGTAGAGCAGGCCAAAGCAGTGTTGACTGGCAGGAAATTGGTTTTGCTGATCATATCTTGCCTCGTTTAGGGCATTAGCATGAGGTGTTATGGCTAATGCTTTCATTCATGAATCGGCCTTCTGTTAAATGTTGAAAGTGTGTAAATAGTTCTGTGTTGCTAGATCTTTACTAGCCTAACAGCCATGTAATTCAACATACACATAGCCTATTGATTCATTTCAATAAGTGGTTCTTAACTGGTGGGTCACAACACAAAAAAGGGTTGCAGGTCTTTTCTGATAGGGTCACAGACAGCAGGAAAAAAAATAAATGCAAACAAAAAAATGCAACTATATAATTGTGTATAGTTAGGATGGAAAAAATATATTGTCTTAACTTCTAAAATGGAGAAATGACCACTTCCTATGTCTTTTGTTGTTAAAAGAATAGTTGACCCAAAAATGAATATTCTCTCATCATTTACTCACGCTCTTGCCTTCCCAGACGTGTATGACTTTCCCTCTTTTGCAAAGCACAAATTAAGATTTTTAGAAGAATTTTCCACACTGTTGGTCCTTAGTGCGAAAGTGAATGGTGACCCGAATTCAGAAGGTCCAAAAGGACACAGAGGCATAAAAGTATCCATAAGTCTCCAGTGGTTTAATCCGTGCCTTCTGAAGACATATGGTAGGTGTGGGTGAGACACTTTTACTGCAAATGTACACTTTCACTTCCACATTGTGGTTTGGAGGTGACTTTCGCTTTCAGGTTCAGCCACCTACTGGTCAGAGCTGGTCAATGGTGGAGATTGATAGTTCAAAAAAGGACTTGCATATTGGTCTGTTTTTCACGGATTTAACCACTGGAGTCTTATGGATTACTTTTTATGCCTCTGTGTCCTTTTTTGGACCTTTTGAATTGTGTGGACCTACAGAGCTGAAATATTCTTCTAAAAATCTTCATGTGTGTTCTGCTGAAGGAAATAAGTCACACATCTGGGATGTCATGAGGGTGAATATTTTTAGTATTTACATTTTTGGATGAACTATCCCTTTAACATTAATGGCTGTGCATTCAATTTCAGTCTGCAGTACTTTGATGCAAATTCACCTGTCACTTCATAGAAGATGCCAAGGTGGACATGTTGCATGACATGCTCTCAGTAAGGGCTTTTTCGCTTTATTTTTAAATGCTGTAAATTGTATTGGGTTGCCACTGATGATCAATGTGAAATCTTGGTCCTGAAGCAAAACCAGATGAAAACTGCTCATTTAAATCAAAAAAGTTGTAAATGTGCACTCTATATGCTGTGCACTTTTTTCTGGAAAGGTTTTCTTTTATTTAATACGGAAGTAATCTTTTGTGCTCTGCAGTGACTCTGGTTTATATAGAGTCTGTAAAAGCTGTGGGACTCTGGGTTTCCCAAAAACCAGCCCAGTTCAACAGGAATCTCCCCTCACCTTCCTGTCTGACTGCCAAATCACATACCACAGAAGTCAAAGTGCTTACACACTGCACAGCAGACCCAATGGTCAACATTTCTAGATTCCCCCACCCCAACCCCAAAGAGTACTTTTCTGAGGTAACTGATTCCAGAGTAATTAGGGATTTAGATTAGATTACTTGCAAAAACATCACCAAACCTGAGAACCAGGTACTTTTTGCCTCACAAGGTGGATTATTTTGATGTCAATATCTTCATGTAGTGAGATGAGATTGACATTTTGCAGGGATGTTTAAAACCATGGCGAGTGGAGTGACCTCTCATGCTGGGCTGTGCAATTCAATGTATGCACGACTCAGCATGGCAGATGCTGCTCTAAGGAAATATCTAATGTTTATTTTAGAGGCTGTTCAATTCCCAAGATAATAACAATAACAGAAAATGTGGAGATATTGGAGTGGCTGCATGCCCATGGAGGATGTGCTGCATGGTGACATTATAAGAGCCTTTCTGTGATTAAACAAAGGGGCCAGGTCTGAACTCTGATGAATAGCTCTGTTTGGTATTCCGCAGTGACCCACAGCAGACTCCTGTACTCGTACAAAAGGATATTCCATGTCTTTATAGTAATTCAGAAATCTTTATGGGAGGGTGGCTTGTGCAGTTTGGATAATATGACTGCAGATAATCCTGAGCTCAGAAAGTGGGTTGCATGAGACTATGAGCCAGGAAACGCTTTAAAAGACTTTGTATAGCCACTGCCTTGCTCAAAGCCTCTCCGAACAGAAGGAATGAGTATCTTTTGATTCGTTGTTAGTATCTGCAGGCCCTCACACTTCACCCTCTTAGAATTAGGAGTTCTCTCTAGTCCATTCGCCACTTGCTTTTGGAACCAAAGTGTTCAACACTTGATCTCTCTAGAGGTTCTTTGTACTTCTTCTTTTCCTTGTACTTTTCTTCCTCATCATCTTCATTCCCTGCTTTTTCCTATTCCTCCTCCTCTTTCTTATCATCTTTTTCTTCTTCCTCATACTCTTCTTTTTCTTCCTCCTCTTTTTCCTTTTCTTCTTCATCTCCTTATCCTCTGCTCCTTCCTCATCAACAACTTCTGCTTCTTCTTTCTCTTCTTTTTCTTTCTTCTTCTCCTGTTCTGTCAAACCACTCTCAGACCCCTGAAGCAAATCAGGTGTGAAAACGCCTTTTAGGAGTGAGACATTTAGTGACAGGATCTGCACAAGAGGTGGCCAAACTCAGGCCATGTCCATTAAGCACTTGGCCACCATCACTTCCTGTTGGCCTCCTCTTTTACATCACTCCAGTAAGGTTGAGCCAAAACAGAGAAATCACAGTGCTATTAATGTGACAGTAATAATTCCTTAAGATCTTTACCAAAGAACCATCCCCAGACAACCTCCCTTAACAGCCAGAATAAGCATGCATCGAAAGGCTGCTTATTTTTAGCCCACCAAAACAGAGCACTGAAAAACCCCAGAACAAACAGTTTTAACGTTCGTATGCTCAGGGCTTTATGCACAGTGCTAACCTGGTTTTTGTCTGTAGCAGTGTGACTCTAGAGAGCTTCACTCTTGTGTAAGCTTTTCAGTGGAAATGCTTTTATAGACACAGACAGTGGCAGAGAAGCAGAGACACGGCGTGGCTCTTTGATTTGTTTTCTTTTGCTTTGTTCTTTCAGTGCAAACTTTCTGTTTTTATTCTTCCTGTTCTGAGCAGTTTGATTTTTATCAGCGCTCACAACGGCGACACCAAGCAAGTGGCTTTGCCCTCCACCACCACCTCCGCTCCCTCGTTTTCAGGAAAGGGTGGTAAGAAATGTTATTCTATATGCTGTGTGTATTGTGATGTACCATTGCTCTTGTCCACCCCCCTCACTTGCTCACTCCTCTCGGCTGGTGCACGCCATCTCTGTTTGTTTTATTGTGGACTTGGCAGGGCGCCAGACTGGGCTGCCTGCCACAGCCCAGGGTACAGTATGTACAGTTAATCTTGTGCCAGTTTTTTTTCCTGCTCATTGCTTAAATTATTGTCTGACAGCTGTGGTTGTGGTTGCAGTTTTTCAGGGGCTCGCGAGGCCTAGAGGTGGAGTTTGTTGTCGTCTGGCGCTGTGAGCAGATTTGGGTGGAAGTGGACTGTGGAAAGAAGCTGATAATGCAATAGCGCGTGCGTATGTTTTTCCTCAGGTTAAGGTCAACATGGTCTGAAAACTGTTGGGTAGCCAGGCAAAAAAAAAAAAAAAAAAAGAAGAAAAAAGTGACTCACCCTTATGGAGCACAGCTTGGCTATTAGTGTTATGTGAGCTTCCCTTGTGACTTCAAAGAGTGCGGAACGTGGTCTGGGTACGCTAGCCAAAGGACATATTTTGATCCATTTTTGATCCAAGGCAAGGCAAAGCTTGACGGTGGGATTGCAGATCAACATAGGCTGATATATCATCTGGATTTTTAACTTTAAATTTGTTTTATTCTGTAGCTATACAGTAACTGTCTGTAACTGTTGCATGCTCTCTGACTGCAGTCTCACATTAAATTACCACTAAGTGTCTTAAACATAATTGTATATTTCAAAGATTTGATTGCACTGATGGCAAATTCAGTGATTATTTCAACCTCAGTCACAAATTTTATTAACCTTCATTGTTTGTACCCAACTTTGTGGACTAATAAACAACTCTGTGTACTCTTACTTCCAGAAGTTGCATGAATTCAGTCAATCAGATTGCAAGATAAAAAAGATCTTTCCAGTTTTGTGTGATGAATTTATCAAATGGTCAGGTGGGCATGACATCTGAGGCTATCCTCAACTTCCAGACAAACAAAGGTCAAAAACTTGGTGATTTAACCAACAGCTGACACGAAATTAACCAAAAATTTGACCATTGCTTCACTTGCTACCTGTTTGGATGGGGCTGGATGAATTGAACTGTCTACACATATGCATGCACACACACTTGGGAACATTATGAACACTCATTAGCAAGCCGAAGTGCCTAGTCCAGGCTCATTAAGTCTGTGTGCTACTCTCCAAAGGGACCAACCAGTGGACCTCACTTGACTTCATTAGCTCTGTAGACTGAGGCAGGGCTAACACAGCAGGACCACACTATCCAGCACTGTGTCCAGCCCAGAATTGGGGAGTAACTGAGCTGCTAACTTCAAAATGTTCAGTAGCCTGGCAGTAGCTCAGCTCTTTGTAGCTTTTTCCAGTAACAAGTTATTTTAGTAGCTGTTTGAGTAGCGGTGTAGTGCGACATGTCATACCTCTCTCATTCTAATTCATTTTAGTGAGTTGGTTTGTTCAGATGAATCAGCTTGAGTGTAGTTTAAATGCTTTAAACTATGCACTGGTCCAGACCACCACTTCAGCTTGTAGTTTACCATTGCAAATTGATATATAAGATAGATAGCAACTTTGTGATCCTTTTGGGGGAAAGTTCCGTAACTCTTCCGCTACGTAGTCGTTTAGAAGAATGGGAATCCTTCTCTCAGCTATTGTGATCAATCAGCAGTTGCTTTCAAGTTGACTTTCAAGCACACAAGCTTTTCTTTTGATGACCGTGAATTAGCAGTTTAAATTATGGCTGTGTAACTTGGCCTGCAGACTGTTCTTTAGCTCTATTGTTGCCGAGCTATTATCTTTGTTGTGTAGGAGCTTTTGTCCGCCTGTTGCACGTCGCTTTCCTGGTTTGTGTCCTCAGCATCATGTTAACACTGTGTTTAGGCTATTAAACATTACTATGGAACAATTCTCAGATCTGTTTCCTTGTTGTTGTTTTTTTTAATCTATTTTTATTTCTCACCTTAACATAATCTGAACTCACAGCACACCCAAGTCTGTCTTGTGTGTATTAAGGCCGATTTATATTTCTGGGTCAAACCTACGGCAGTTATGGCATAGCCTACGCTGTAGCCTGACATGCGCCTTTCCAAAAATATATTAACACCTCACATCATCATAGATCACAGCAGTTGTGATTTGATCAGCTTTGACAGCTATTGGTCAGCATCTGTCCCCCAGAATGGCAAAAAGACATCCAAAGTAGCGTCACATTTTTTTCGATTATTTTCACACAACTGAAAATGCAACAAAGATACATCTGTTTACAACTTAAACTAACTCTTAAACTCTCAACTTTATTTGGTATGCGACTCACACAATATTTGTTGAATTCTACTCGAGAATTTTTCAATCTGCACAATGTTTTTAACCAAACATTAGACAGTATGGTGTACACTTCTAATTTAGCAGAAAATTTAAAAAGCACCTGTAAAGTGTTGGTTATATTGCCTATATGCATTGTAAACTCCTGCTACTAACCTTTAAAACAACTCTTATTTTGTGCTGGTTAAGCAAGTAGTTAATTCGATATTTATTTATTTATTTATTTATTTATTTATTTATTCTCCCAGTGTCACAATATGTGGATATATTTATTAATTATTATTTAAGTGACTCAAGAGCAAGCATATAATATATTTGATTAATTTTCTCTCTGAGTGCCAGACAACATTTTTAATAAATAACATGTACCTAAATCTCAATATGTTTACATATATTGAACTCGTTTTAATGCTACAGTAATTTCATAAATACTTTTGGATCCACAAATTACATAACTTTGTTTATTTATTAAATGTATTATTATTTCAGTAATAAAAGGCGTTTTCTCTCAGTATACCCATTGCAAACATGTCTGATAAGAATGCTGCATGTCAGCGCATCGGCATACAGTCGCTGATCCTAGGGTACCGAAACTATCGTAAACATCATGCCGTCACGTGTGATCATGTTGTCTTTTCAATAAATTGATCAAACTAGTTCACAAATCGGTTAATCTGTTTAAATGTATATATTTAAAATCTTATGCTGTAATTTTAAATTAAATTGATTGGTCAGAATTTGTTGTTACCCTTTTCAAAATGGTCAATTTTCCTATGCCATCTTGATAATTGCATGTAGGCCTATGCGGTTCATAGTAGTCGTAATATATTTCAGTGTTTGATTTTAAGGACTTTTTTTTTTTACCTTTTGTAGGATAAATGGTTATGTTACTGTGTTGGGTCACCACTTGATATCTAATGTAAAATCTGTGTCCTGAAACAAAACATTTTGAAAACCACCAGTTATAGACACCTATTGCAGGGAGACCGTAATCAGTGTGAGGCATGAGGGAAGAGCAAAAGAGAATACGTATAGAGCATTTCTCCCATTCTCTCTGTGTCTCCGTCAGAGTTCTGGCCTCTCACCAGCTCTTCCTTCACAGTGATGACATCATCAGCTGCCAGCAGGTCTGGATGTTCTGCCAACATTCCAGAGCGTTTATGATTGCTCGCAGATGTGTGTCCAGGAACATACTGTACCCAAACCAGAAATTAATGAAACTTGACTGCTTTCCAAGCCACATATTCAGAAAATGAGAGCCATCAAAATAGGACAGGAGGAGAATAGGGGAAGAAAGGGCTCTAATTTTTTTCCCCCACTACTCTTTATTTAGAGGCAAAACGCTCTGGTGCTCAGTGCGCTCATGTAACTTCTTCACAGCAGCTGATAAAGTGCCCTCTCTCCCACTCTTCTCCACCATTTCCTCCCTCCCTCCTGTGCATTAGTCAGGGGATGATGGGCCACATGGATAAATGGCCAGAACTTCTGTTTGGCGGCGTGCCCTAAGTTCTCTCTGGTGGTTTAAACCCATAATACTTTCCCTGACCTGTTGATGTACATTAAATCCCCATTTTAAAGCAGCATTTGAATTATGTGCCACATAAATCCCCTCTGTTAAAAGGTCCAGGAGAATGATTACGCATGGAGGTAATGGCTCTGTAATTGTTTGACAAGTTTACATCCCATCATAATGCTGACAAGAGTTTATTTTCATGATGCTCTGGTATGAGCTGTATGACAAATTGTTATTCTCTACCTTGGGCTTTCTAGAAATAGTAGATTATAATGTCTGTGTTTAATGTTTTAAGTCATGAACAGGAAGTTGTTACACAGATGAGAGGTTATTAATTATGAAAAGTCCATGGACACACTTGCAAGTGTACTGATATTTAGCATAACAGCACTTGGGTTCTTCACTGTTTGTATCACTCCACTTGTCTGTTTTACTGTGTGTTGCTTAGCAACACACAATGGTTTATCCTGCTTTGTAGGGATGTCCCGATCATTTTTTTCAGCGTTTCAAACTCTGGAAAAGCCGGTCGCTACGTGACTCAAAGTGATTATTAATCCGCAAAAGGCTACTTTTTAATTAAGTATGTACTCTGTATGTGCCTCATTCTACAATGTGAATTTGTACTCGGTTTACTGTCATTTGCTACAAACGTAGCGTGTGATGCTCATGCTGGTGTTTTCCTTGTATGAGCCAAGGAGCCTTAAAAGATTTGATCAGCCGGTGTCAGCACAACACTGTCTCCTCACATTCATAAGCGCTCACATTTGAATTACATGCAAACTATATATTTATCTCAATAAATCACAGCTTTTACTGTTAAATAATCTCACAAGGACATAGCATGATTTTAATTTGTGCGCTGGATTTTATTGTAATGACATTTGTACGTCAGATGGTATCGGTTTTTGGTATCGGAGCATTTTTACAATATGAGAACCAGTACATGAGCGCAGTATCAGACCCGATACCAGTATTGTATCGGGACTTCCCTACTGCTTAGGCTTCGTTTGGAACTACTTTCATTGGCGGAACAGAAATAGACAAAATGACAGAACATTTTGTGTCTAAAATATAACTCGCCATTATGTTTCTTGTTTTTGTTTTTGCTTTTCCCCAATTTGGAATCCCCAATTCCCAATGTGCTCTAAGTCCTCATGGTGGTGTAGTGACTCACCTCAATCTGGGTGGTGGAGGATGAATCTCAGTTGCCTTAATCCACGCATCTTATCACGTGGCTTGTTGAGCGTGTTACCGCAGAGACATCGTGCATGTAGAGGCTTCACTCAATTCCACGTGGCATCCACACACAATTCACCACGCGCCCCACCGAGAGTGAGAACCACATTATAGTGACCACGATGAGGTTACCCCATGTGTCTCTACCCTCCCTAGCAACAGGGCCAATTTGGTTGCTGAGGAGGCCTGGTTGAAGTCACTCAGCACACCCTGGATTCAAACTCGTGACTCCAGGGGTGGTAGTCAGTATCTTTTACTCACTGAGCTATCCAGGCCCCCCACTCACTTAATATTAGATTCTAGTTTATAGAACTGTAAAGGTAATATCACACTTGCAATCGTGCTGTTGCGTTGTTTTTATATTACAATAATACATTTGACATTTGTGGTGTTTTATTACATTTCTATAACAATCATATTTTTTTATTGCGTTACTGTTCTTACTGTAATACACTAGCTCTGGATTTTTCTGAAAATCGATTCATGTCAGGCATCATTTGGAATAATTCACAATACTCAACAATTCCTCCCTGCGGATTTCTTTGGGGAGAAAAAAAAAAAAGCAGAAAATACTGCAACAGTTTTGTGACTTGTTCCATTTAAGACTGTTTGGTGTTTGTTTTAATCATCTCCCTGTTTTCATTTCAACCATCATCTTGTTAACATTTTTTTTATTAAAACATTAAATATGCTCACAACAACCATAATACCCTGTAAAAGATCCTGATCTTAGTCCTTTGTTGTCGGGTATGGTAGCTTTAAATCCCTTTAGTTGCTAAGTAGCAAGTGCCCCTGTGCTCTAATGGGCTGATTTGGTATTCAGCTCAATGCCGGGTCTTATTTTTGTATGCAAGACAAAGTGTTTTGATGGAGGGTGATTGCAGTAGCGTCTGGAGGCTGTTTAGGAGTTTTATGGGCTGTACAGTACACCATGTGCCTTCTAAAAAAGAACACAGGCGATTGAATTTTGGATTCGCTTCATCATTTCTCTCCTCTGAGCAGCCTCTGTCAAAAAAAGGGAGCATAGCTGGAAGGGCACAGATTAATTTGTTCTGCTGGAAATGAGAGCAAAACACACACAACATGCACGCACAAAACAAGCAATCTGAAAAATACAGCAAAGCGCACACAGGCGCAACTACAGGAGGAAATGCATTTAGTTCCTGTGTACTGTTCGGAGTTCTGTCTCAATGGATGGACAGCTGTGAATTGAAATGGTAACACTATTCCATGAATGCTGAATGTTGGGTATTGGTGGAAATGTGCCACTTAAACCTGACTGGCACAGTACACTTGAGGTTGACACTTAGGTTATTTAAAAATAAGGATGAGGATGTCAACGATGACAGAATTATAATTTTTGGGTGAAATAACCCTGAGAGGAACTTTCGAAATTTTGCACACAGTTCTTGATCGCATCAACTGAATCACCCTTTTATTGTTTTACAACAGTAACAAACATTGGACACGGTCCAGTCAGGATAGCTGTATCTCAGTTTTATATCAGTTTATATCACTTTAAATATTCATGGAGCAATTGCCTTCACTGCAACCAATGACTCCACTTTGCTGGCTTACACATGTGGGGAAACAGCTTGACCTAATCATGATGTTACATTTTGTCAGTTATTTACAACAATGGCTGATAATTAATCAAATCTTCCTCTTTGAAGAGGAATTCCATCCTGCAAAGCATATTTTTTTTCCTTAAAATACAAACCTAACCGCAGTCAACCCTATTTTTGTAGGCGTTTTAAGTGAGGCTGATTTAGACTAGTTTGGTGAAAGAGCTGCAATTCCAGCACCAGATTTCCAGCACTGGCAGACTCCCTGGAAAAAATGATTTGTTTGTTTATTGGGTTTTGTTTGTGTTTAAAGATCAAGGCTTTGATTGCAGCTGTAAGCCAGCACTTAAAATGCAGTGGTGTGGCGTGTTGGTGCTGGTACTGTGGGGTGGGGGGTACTGGAGAGAAATGGGGGTGTAAGGGGAGGCTAAATTTAAATTGTAATTAGCTGACTTCCACAAGCTTGCAGGCATTTTAATGAGTCATAATAACTTCATTTAAAACCAGCTGAGCAGAAAATATATTTGAGAGTTGCCTGTGGCCAGTATGGATTTTATTTTTTTTTTTTTTAACTTTTCATCGGTGTGGCCGGACCCACTGTGACAAGCCTGATGGGCCGCTAAGCAGACAGACAACCTTTGTGGATTTATCGCATTGCTGTCCAATTTGCATACAGATCATATTCAGACTTTTCGCTCTAGTTCCAACCTTATAATCCATATGGAGAGCTGAGCAGTCAGACAGTGCACCCATTCATGATCTGAATTTATTTAATTGAAACTCCTGACTTGTTGCAAAAATGTATTTTGCCGGGGTTCCTACGGTCATGGAAAACCTGAAAATATCCAGGCCTAGAAAAGTCAAGATATTAATAAAATCTTAAAACTTGTAAAGTTGTAGTAGAGCTGGGTCGAAATACTGTTTTTTTTTTTTTTTTTTTTTTTTTTTTTAATTATTATTTATTTATTTATTTATTATTATTATTTATTTATTTATTTTTCTGATTAAACGCAAATCTTGTTTGAGCGATCTTGATATCGATTCTTACAATTTCAAGATCTGTCTTTCACTTTAAAGTTTACTTCAGTTTAGATATAGTTTGGGCCCGGTTTTAATTTATAAAAAATAAATAAATCGGAATTAATCAAGTGAAAAGGATTATGCCTTAATTTACATAAGCTGAGAGAGAATTTTCTCAAATGTAAGCAAAATGGACTATATAGCTGAAATATACTTATTGACCTGTTTCAGTGACGTCACTTTTTCCTCGCAGCTGCCATATGTGACCATCAGCATAAGGAAACAGTGGCAGTGAATGTAAAAACACCAGACAAACAATATCAAGAAAAAAATAAAAAATTGCTCATAAAAAAAAGTTCATACAGGTCTGAAGACGGCACAAATATCGGCAAATTGAACTTTCACAGACATTTTAAAGATATTTTATCAACGATAAATCTCCATACTTCAGCAGGTTTGATGTGTGATCGGGGAGTACATAGGCCCACTGGTACATCACTGTAAACATCTCTTTTTGTTTTTGTGTTCTGGTCTGATTTAGTCACAGTATTACAAAATGTCTGTGGTGATCCTGTCTGTATGAATGCAAGAGCTGCTTTTAACTGCTGAAGAAATCTTTTGTCGAGTAAAGATGCTGACTACCACCCCTGACGTTTGCAAGTTCGAGTCCAGGGCATGTTGAGTGACGTCAGCCAGGTCTCCTAAGCAACCAAATTGGCCCGGTTGCTAGGGAATGTAGAGTCACATGGGGAAGCCTCCTTATGGTCACTAATGTGGTTTGCTCTCGGTGTGGTGAGTTGTACCGGGATGCCGCGGTGGATGGCGTGAAGCCTCCACACACGCTATGTCTCCGCGGTAACGCACTCAAAAAGCCACATGATAACATGTTCGGATTGACGTTTCAGACACGAGGCAAATGAGATTCGTCCTCCACCACCTGGATTGAGGTGAGTCACTACGCCACCACGAGGAATTTGGGAATTCCAAATTGGGGAGAAAAAGGGGACAAAAAACATTTGTTAATAGGTAATGAATTGTTCTCTCGGAGTACAGTCTCTATAAAACTATTTAAAAAAATCCTTACTCCATTATTACCAACAACTGAAAAAGTCATGCGTATACTTTGGTCAAAAAAGTGGAGAAACTATACAATTTACTCAAAATTCCCTCTGATAATTTAAGCCATTCTGTAGCTTTTCCTTAATGGTTTTTTCTACAGATTTACTTAAGTGGAACTGTAAAGCAATTGGTCAGTATAACACACATTAGATTGTGAGTCTCTAAATTAGATGTAACCTCATAAAAAAGTTATTTACAAAGTTCCATTAAAGAACAAAATCCAGTAGATGCGAGGACATTAAGTGTATCTCCTCCGTGATGGTGATTATTATATTAAGATTAAGAGGGTCATCTGCTGCTGCAGTTGAAATAAATAGTGGAATGTGTTGGCACCCTCTGTGTCTGTCCAATTTAGTTTGAGTGAAGCGGGCGGGCATAACTCTCCAGTGGAGGCTTCACGCACACTACCACTTGCTAAGAAGGGTCCTATACCGTGAAACACACACATTTAAACCCAATATGCACACCCAGACAGTACTGTTGAAATCCTTCAGTGCCGCCACCCACTGATGCCTCACCTGGCCTTTATCTCGTCTGAGGCCATGAAGACAGAGTGTGTGCGCTCGTGTGATAAATGCCTTCATTCTGATTTAATCCTAATCAAACGCATCTGTTTCCACCTGCCCCCCTCTCTCTTATTCGAGACCTTCACATCTTCTATTCCTCCATATAGAGACGCGTATAGCATGTTTCAATGTTTTTATCCATCCTACATCTGAATGAGTGTGGCAATGGCTGGGTTTTTGTTTAAAAAAATTATGTCTTATGACATCCTCTCCACCCAGTTATTCCTCTGTATTTTTGTGGGTCATTACAAAATAAAGAGTATTGTTGCAAGTTTGTACAGTACATGCTTCATGATATATGATGTGAAGAAAAAAGTGTACATATGTATACAGATTTTATATTGTGCATATACATTAGTATATAGAGATGTACGTTTTGTGGGTCAGTACAATATAAAGGCTATTGTTGCATGTGTGTGTGTGTGTGTGTATATATATATATATATATATATATATATATATATATATATATATATATATATATATATATATATATATATATATATATATATATATATATATATATTCTGCATGAATTATGATTAGTTTTAGATGTATTTAGATGCTATTAAAGTATATAATCTCCAAGGCACTTTTTGAATTGCATTAGCTTGGTCAGTTTCTTTAACAAACTTTTATATAAATTTCTTAACATATTTATATTTGTATATTTACATTGTATATACATTTTATAATACATGTACACATTTATATACATGTGTACTTGTGGTTACTGTATCATTGCAAGTAAGCACATTATTTGCTGGATTATATATGATTTGTTTTGCGTGTAATAGAAATAAAAGTAAATGCTCTCTATGGTATATTTTTATTGTGTTGCATTAGCTTGAACAATTGCTTTGGGAAACTTTTAGATCAATTTCTTAGCACAGATTAAAAAGCTATGAATCCCATATATGGAAGAGCTCCCTTATGAAATGCTCTTTGAAACTTCCATATTTTGGCTGAAGAGAGAATCAGATGCTAAGCAAAGATCTGCCGACGGTGCTTTCATGTAAAAAAAAAAAAAAAAGAAAAGAGAAAAAGATAAAAGCAGTCCCATATGGAAGTAGCCAGGACACACAAGGGTTGCTTTTATGCTGTCCATTCCACTGGGAGATTCAACATGAAAAGCAGCCGTGGATATTGTGTTATTACTGTTGCAAACACGTCTGGATCAGAATACTAATACTGGGCTGTCCAAACAATTTCAGCACTGAAGAAAAACGCCTCTATCTCAGGCACTTTGAAACTGTCTATGGCGACATGAGTAAATCATGTTTAATAGGCAGGCACAGACAGGGCAAAGATGCTATAGTTCTAAGGAAAATATATATATTTTATGGAAAAAAGGAAAAAATCAATCACATTGCCAATTGAGGAGCATGTAGTTTACATTACTGCAAATTTGCATCTGTTTTGTTAGTTGGCAACAGAGTGAAATGTGTGTGTGTATGTATGTATGTGTATATATATATATATATATATATATATATATATATATATATATATATGTGTGTGTGTATGTATGTGTGTGTGTGTGTATTCACCTAAAGGATTATTAGGAACACCTGTTCAGTTTCTCATTAATGCAATTATCTAATCAACCAATCACATGGCAGTTGCTTCAATGCATTTAGGGGTGTGGTCCTGGTCAAGACAATCTCCTGAACTCCAAACTGAATGTCAGAATGGGAAAGAAAGGTGATTTAAGCAATTTTGAGCGTGGCATGGTTGTTGGTGCCAGACGGGCCGGTCTGAGTATTTCACAATCTGCTCAGTTACTGGGATTTTCACGCACAACCATTTCTAGGGTTTACAAAGAATGGTGTGAAAAGGGAAAAACATCCAGTATGCGGCAGTCCTGTGGGCGAAAATGCCTTGTTGATGCTAGAGGTCAGAGGAGAATGGGCCGACTGATTCAAGCTGATAGAAGAGCAACTTTGACTGAAATAACCACTCGTTACAACTGAGGTATGCAGCAAAGCATTTGTGAAGCCACAACACGCACAACCTTGAGGCGGATGGGTTACAACAGCAGAAGACCCCACCGGGTACCACTCATCTCCACTACAAATAGGAAAAAGAGGCTACAATTTGCAAGAGCTCACCAAAATTGGACAGTTGAAGACTGGAAAAATGTTGCCTGGTCTGATGAGTCTCGATTTCTGTTGAGACATTCAGATGGTAGAGTCAGAATTTGGCGTAAACAGAATGAGAACATGGATCCATCATGCCTTGTTACCACTGTGCAGGCTGGTGGTGGTGGTGTAATGGTGTGGGGGATGTTTTCTTGGCACACTTTAGGCCACTTAGTGCCAATTGGGCATCGTTTAAATGCCACGGCCTACCCTGAGCATTGTTTCTGACCATGTCCATCCCTTTATGGCCGCCATGTACCCATCCTCTGATGGCTACTTCCAGCAGGATAATGCACCATGTCACAAAGCTCGAATCATTTCAAATTGGTTTCTTGAACATGACAATGAGTTCACTGTACTAAAATGGCCCACACAGTCACCAGATCTCAACCCAATAGAGCATCTTTGGGATGTGGTGGAACGGGAGCTTCGTGCCCTGGATGGGCATCCCACAAATCTCCATCAACTCCATCAAAGCAAGACGCTATCCTATCAATATGGGCCAACATTTCTAAAGAATGCTTTCAGCACCTTGTTGAATCAATGCCACGTAGAATTAAGGCAGTTCTGAAGGCGAAAGGGGGTCAAACACAGTATTAGTATGGTGTTCCTAATAATCCTTTAGGTGTGTGTGTGTGTGTGTGTGTGTGTGTGTGTATGTATGTATGTATGTATAATATGTATGTGTGTGTGTATGGATATGAATATATGTCAGTGGATCTGGAACGAGTGCAAGGATTTCATAAAAGGTTTTTTGTGAGGAACTAAAAAGGGGTGTCGCACAGTCAACGTTTGTGAAGGAAAGAAGTTTATGGAAGTAACTTTTTTTTTTCCTCTTTTTTTATTTTGCCATCACCCTCTTTCTCTTCCCCTTTCCTTATTTTTGTCGTGGAAGGTTCCTGCTCTTATTAAAAACAAATGAAAAAACAAACTCGTAACATAATGGAAAGAGGGATCAGGGTCTGCTGGTGTCAACTGGGACATTGTGCTTGTAACCATTCATTTGTTTTGAACTGTTCAAATTAAGCAATAAGGAAAGCAGTATAAGCAGTGTAAAATCATTGTTACGCACACACTCCCAGTGTATTTTTGATTTTAGAATACTATGGCAACAGCAGTGGGATAAAAAAAAACACCAGTTACTATTTAATAATCAGAATAAACTAGTAATATATTGCATTAAGCTAACTTTAGAGTGTGTATGGCTGCAAAGCAATGTAGTAGCTTTGCACATTAATAATATGTGCAGTCCCAGATGTGTGTTTATTGTCATTTTAAAATAGATTTGAATGTGTCTCATCCAATCAGAATGTAGATTCTGAACTATCAGTTTCAATA
The DNA here is from genome assembly GCA_032164185.1 of Moxostoma hubbsi. Classification (NCBI taxonomy): domain Eukaryota; kingdom Metazoa; phylum Chordata; class Actinopteri; order Cypriniformes; family Catostomidae; genus Moxostoma; species Moxostoma hubbsi. The sequence goes on along the minus strand of JAVLUX010000151.1, from coordinate 4,101,842 downwards.
AACCCATTCCTAGTGAATTATTTACAATTAACTTCCCCCCCCCCCCCAGTTTTAAATTGGCTGGTGATTAACTTCCCTGACTCCTAATAGAGATTCCTAAAATAATTTGGAATCAAATGAAAAACAATATGTAAATCACTACACCTTAGTATAGTTAAACAGTGTGTTTCCAGTATTTCCTGTTGTTTTCAATAACAACACTGTTGTGGCTCACTGTTGTGCCTTGCTGGCTTTGGATTAGATACCTTTTGTAAGTCTGTTCTGTGCTTATATACTGTAGTTGTTGTGTTTTTTGAAATTTCAAAACAGGGCTCCGTTAAGTGTGAAACAGTTTAATAATGACCCGTAATGTGTGGCTGTGTCACAGTTGCTGTCCCACAGGTCGTTGTGTAGCTGGCCACCCCTCCCCAGTCCTCCTGACCTGGGCTTAATAAACTGCAGAGTGCCTTTGACACTGTGTATGACATGAAAGCAGGAAATAATGGGCAGTTGGGCAATAAACTTTACTGGTTATTTACCTGTGGAGCATACACAGGCTTTGTTAACTATGTGCAGCCCGTTGCTGATGGCTTAGCTCTTCACCACTGCTCTTATGACCATGGTAGCACTCTAGTACATTTGTCAGTTCCTAGTTAGCATTTCTCATATTACTGTGAGACTCAAGATGCCATTAGATACTGAAATCACCAGTTAGTGAGTTTTTTTTTTTCTTCTTTGAGTTCTTACCTGTCTTAAGACAATCACTTGTGGCCCATCAATTCATACACTACATGGCTAAAAGCCATATCGACATATATGGACACGCCCTTCTAATTAAAGGGTTTGGCTGTTACAGCTGCTACCATTACTAACAGGTGCATTAAATCAAGCATTCATCCAGCATGACAAAGTCCAGTAGCACAAAGCAAGATCCATAAGATATTGATTTACGGAGTCTGGTTTGGGAGAACTTGACTGACCTCCAAAAAGCCCAGACCTGAACCCCAATAAACCCCATTGGGATGAAATGGTATGCCGACTGTGAGCCAGACCCAGTTGCCAACATCGATACCTGCCCTCACTGATGCTCTTTTGTCTGAATGGGAGCAAATCCTTCCATTCATGTTCCAACATCTAGTGGAAAGTATTCCCAGAAGACTGGAAGCTTTTAAAGCATCAAAGCAAGGACCAACTCCTTGTTAATGCTCACGATTTTGAAACTGAATGTTCAGTTAGCACATGGGTGTGGTGTTCAGTTGTCTACATACTTTTGTCCATGTAATGTATTTCAGGAGCTGGCAAATAAGGAAAGAGCAGAAGCTACCTCCCACTGCTCTCTTCGCAGCAGTAAAGGCATTTACTGCGCTGTAAAGATTGCTCAGTTGTCGCATCCAATGGTTGGTTGAAGTTTTGGTGGTCGTTTAGGGAAAGGGTTCACCGCATGGTCAGGCTCTCTGGTTCTCCTGTGATAAATAAAAAAGAGCTGGAAGTATCACTCTGCTTTCAGCCGACCTCACAGGTATTGATCAGGTCTGCAAAGCTGGAAGCAGATCATTCCTTGCCCTCTTCTTGTAAGCATACAAACTACTCAAGAAGCACTTTATTTTTCAAAGAGCCTACACTCCTAGGTACTCTTTACCTTTTAAAATAGGCTTGGTTAGTCTTTACAACTGTAAAATATTTAATATTCTGCCTAGGAATTGAATCATTACCAATTACAGTGGTACAAGTATTCGGACAATAAAAGCACACAAATGTACTGTATGAATGTAATTGCATTAGATCAAATATTAAACCAAGTGGTATTTATGTTAAAGAAATAGCACAAACACACTGTTCAAGCAAAACATTTCACAGTATTTTTCCGAATTAAGACAAAATGTATTTGGACACTTTCTGCTTGTTAAATGTGGAACATCTCCATAGTTAAAAGGATAGTTCACCCAAAAATGTAAAATCTCTCATAATATTCTAACCCTCATGCCATCCCAGATGTGTGTGACTTGCTTGCTTTCACAGAACACAAATGAAGATTTTTAGAAGAATATTTCAGCTCTGTAGGTCCATACAATGCAAGTAAATGGGTGCAAAAAGATACAAGATTTTTGCTAGAAATTCTTCTCCCTGCCCAGGAGGAGGCAGTATGCATGAAGAATGTGAATTGCCAAAAACACAAGAAGAGTCATGTTAAAGTGTTCTGTTTCTCACCCACACTTATTATATCGCTTCTGAAGATATAGATTTAACCACTGGAGACTCATGTGATTTTTGGAGCTTCAAAATTTTGGCACCCATTCACTTGCATTTCATAGACCAAAGGAAGTCTTCTACAAATCTTCATTTGAGTTCAGCAGATGAAAAAAGTATTTTCATTTTTGGGTGAAATTTTCCATTTAATGTGATGAACTAAACCTGTGTTTTCTCAATTAGGACATACTGTATGTGTGAACTTCATACACAAAGACTTCATACACCTAACAATTACATTTACTGTCCAGAAATGTTCAAAAACTGTTTGCAAAAACTCTCTATACTTGCCTACTGTAGAATGATAGCAACCAACATTACCTTTAAATGACCTCAATGGAATGGGGAGTGATTCTACAAATCCCACCTCAGAACAGTGGCTGCTGGTTTTGTTGGCGTTTTGAATACCACAAACTGTGGAGAGATGCCCCCACTTATTTCCTGCCACTTCACACCAGGCTAACTTTGCTGGTTCCTCCCCAGCCCAGCTCCTTTTTCCTCCACTACTGAAAGCCCTTTGTCCTGTCACTATATCATCAGGAAAGCTGCCTAGAGTCATAATTTAAGGGTCCATGGCCTGAAGAAAAAAGAGAGGCGAGAAAGGAAGAGGAAAACACATGGAACCTTTCACCTTTTGTTGCAGAAGCGGTAGCCTGCCACACATGGGGTCATGTTCATGTATTTTCCTGTTAGTCATGTTTGCTTTGTTTCTGCATGTGGATTGGACGCCGGGCCTCTGAGAGTTACTAATATACACTTTCAATTATATATTATGAATTTTCTCCACAAATCTTGATGCTGTTCAAACAGAAAAGGTCATAGACAAATTATTCATCCACTACTCATATGTGTGTCTACGTGCATCTTTTTGAACTGAAATGCCACGTGATTATCTGGGGCAAGACAGCTGAAATTACAGCATTGTACAGCGATTGATTGAGGAGAAGTGGAGGAGAGAGTGTGACCTGTCAGAGAGATGAATTGGTCTGCTTAAAAAATTAAGAGGTTTAGCAGGCTAAAATATTGTACTCATTTTAAGCAGATACATTTTGAAGCGTCTTTGATGTGAAAGTGTATTCAGCAAGTCAATATTTGTCTGCTTTGGTGTGTCCCGAGACGTCCTCTGTCTGTGCACCAGACCATAAAGCTGTCAGAAGAAGCCTAGATATGTTCCATTTTTATCTCCTTTGCAATTCTTTCTGTTCTCTGTGAAAGCTGTATAAATATTAACCAGCTGACTTGTCTTCAAATTCTAATAGGAGACACTCAATTGCTCGAATCTACTGTATTGTGTGTGGAAGTCCAATAAGTGCTGTTCATTTCTCTGTGGGTGTGTCTATGTATATGGGTAAACCCAAGACAAACGATAAATACACTGGGTGCAAAAGTCTGAACCTTCATTTGAAAGTTTGGGATTTAGTTTTTTTTTTTGAGTTGCACTTTAGTAATTTTTTTCATATGTGGACTAGTCATGATTTTATGAATATGTTTCAAAATTAATTAATTTCTTCAGAAGGAAAACTAAGGAAAAAATTGTGTACCTTTTAACCTGAAAATAAACATTTATAGGATTTAGAAATGAAAAGTTTTAGGTTTTGGAAAAAATCTAAAATGAAGACATCTAATTTTCTTCATTGTTTCTATGTCACATGAAATGTAATGCATATTGTGAAGCTGACCAAGTATGTGTATGAATGGTCAGAGTTCCTTGCTTCCATTGAAGCACACAAGATGCTCTTTGGGACGTTCTTAAGTCATGCTCAAATCAACATGAATACAGTTACAAGAACATGCAGTGTGGTCCACATGTGGATATTTCAGGATTTTAAAAGATTTGGGCTTTAACAAAAGTATATCATAAAAGGAAGAAGAAAAGTTAAAGATTTCTAGGACACAAACCAAATATAATCAAATTATAATTTGTATTAAAAATATATATAAAATTAGGAAAAAGTTAAACAATTTTCATTCTTGATCTTAATGTTTTGGGCTGCACTGTAAATTTTTTCATCTACGTGGCAACAGGATTGTGTGTACACAAGCATATTCATGCACACACGCGTCCACATCGACTTGTTTGTGCTTTTTTTACAAGGAAAATCTGGCAGACTCTTAGGATTTTTGTCTTGGTTGATAAAAAATTACTCTGCCTGCGGTACACATCTAGTCGAGAGAGGGAACACACAGTTCCTGGCTGTCCTTTCCAATTGGCAGTCTCCATACTGTTCTGTGACTGATAAGAGGATAGTGTAAATAAAACTGTACAGCACCGCTCATTACCGCTTAAGGAAAGAGGGAGAGCACACTGTCTGCACTCATTGTTCTGACAGCACTTTTTTTTTCTCTCTTTTTATATGGATTTTTTTGCTTTTTCTGTACTGACTGTGCTGCCTTATATAACGCATTTGTTTAGGCTCACCGAACAGCAAGGGTATGCTTTTGTTTGTGCTGTATTTGTCTACTCATGTTCCCTCATCGTAGCAATGAGGAGGGGGGCCTCTGATCAGAGTGTGTGATGAGAATCCACCTTTATATCATTAGACAATTTGCTTGTTCACAGGTCTTTCTGTTACAGCTGTGCACCAGTAGCACTCTCTTCAGGGGCTCATCAACAAAGGCCGCTGGGTAATCTGATGCTCAGTGTTTGCTGCATCTCTCTGTTCTGACTTCTCTCGTAAAGGCTCTGGTTACACTCTCAGCATTTTATTTATGTGCATACGCACACAGAACAACGCTGTTCTCCCAAACAGGAGTGATCAACAGGCCGTCCTCTTTAGAACCAGTAAATCAGGGTTTCTGTTGTGCAATACACTCAGAGGAGGAGAAGTGAAAAAGGAACGGCCCGTGGCACGTGGCACCTCTCCTCCACTTGTTGGGAGCCACGGTTGTGTAAGGGCCCATTATGTCAGGTTCACCATCACTGTGGTAAATCCAAGAGAAGCTGAGGAGGGGGAAGTTGGAGTTGCTAGAGAGCAATTATTTTATAGCCACAAGTTTTCTTTTTTGCTCGAGAGGCAGTTATTTCAAGAATTTGTCTCTCTCTCTATCTTTGGTGGTTGTATAGTGGGTTAGTAAATCACTGCCAAATCCAGTTTCCACATTTTTTATTACTTTTTTTTGCAGAGGCATTTACCTTTAATCTGGGCAAAATTATTGCATTAGATTACATAACACAATCTTTTTCTAACCATGTGAAACCATACATTGTGCTATCATTTAATGTCAAATACTTGTTATAATTCAGTTACATTTTCATTACATTCATTACATTTTTTTACTTCATTGTCACTTTTGTGACTTTCTGTGACATTTTGGCTCCTGAGCTCTAGTTAATTTCTGGCCCTGGGCAAATGTGAGGGAGGCGATTTTTCCTTCCCACTTTTTTTGACATGGTTAACAAGAAAGTCTCTACTGATCAAAGAGACAGAAGCTAGAATTTATCACTTTAATTCCATGACTTTTGCCGGGTCTTGAAGCACGTTCTTGCTGGGTGGTTGGTTGTTGTCACCCCCTGTGAGATAATGACCTGCTTCAATAAGCTTCTGTTTATTTTGCAAGGTGGGTTTTTAAGGTCTGGCTTCTCCCTTTCTGCCACTTAAGGTGGTGATCAATGTCCTGCTGACTTTCCATCTTGGGCTGCTTTTTTTGGACTTTTCTGCTCTATGCCCAGATGTGAGACCTGCTCCCACCCTCAACACCTCTGCAGACCAGACACAATGTGCTGGTAAATGGTGCAGTGTGTAATTTGTGCGCTACTAGTGGCACCAAACAGAATTTTAAAAGTTATTTTCCAAAGGCTCCTACTGCCCACCGTTGTCTTCCATTGTTTGGAAAACAATCACATGCTATTGATTGATATAGAACTTGATATGTCAGACCATTCAGGCCATCAAATAAACAGAGCAATGGTTTGAAACCTTACTTTGAACTCTTTGTGGGATTCAAACTATGGCTTACCTATAGATGTCTCTGCAAATTAAATACTGTAGGAGATTTAAAAATTACTTAACTTTTCACCTGTTCCAGGAGGCTAGATATTTAACAGTTGATGTTTTAATCAATTGGATATTACGCAACTGCAGTAGCCAGCTAGATGTGTAAAAGCTAGAAATCAGAGGATTGTAGTTCTTTATTTGCAACATTTGACCACAGGTATCAGGATTGTTTGAGCAATTTTGAGGAACTTGTTTGTGGCACATTCAAAAGTTTATTGCTGAGTGGCATCAGTGGCCAGTAAAGTAAATGAAGCAGTATTTCTTCCTGCCAGAGGGTACAGGATGTTTTGTAACTTTACAGTGGTTGCGAAATGATCTTTAGTTGTTCTCCATCACAGCTTTTTTTTTTTTTTTTTTTTATCTGAGCTATAACTTCCTGTTTTGCTTGTCATGGTAATATGACTTGAGGAGACACAAAGCCGAGAGTGCTGGCAGTCCTTCACAAATTTCAAAAGCACAGTCAAAACTTTGGTTGAACCGATAAATACAGTATATGGGTGAATCTCACAAAAATACTTCCAGGTCATCTTACACCACAAAATCAAATGAAAATCAATATAAAATTACATTTGTCAAAAAGAAAATAAAGCCTTTACGTGTTTTTGCTTTGTTCAATTATGCACATTATACCAAATTTTGTTAAACTACTGTAATATGTCCAGATAGTTTTCTTTTTGTGAACTGTATTTTTAGTGTAATTCCCTTTTGTTTTCAATTGCCTTAAATTCTTATTATTGGACAACAGTATTTTTTATGGTTATTACAGTAAGTATACTGTAATACAGTGCTTTGACATTTAAATCAGTTAAGATTAAATGCAGTGCAACAAATCATACCATATCACTTTATGGTGATGTATAGTATAGTATAGTGTGTGTGTGTGTGTGTGATTGTGTGTGTGTGTGTGTGTATATATATATATATATATATATATATATATACACACACACACACACACACACACACACACACATACATGTATAAACAGGCTTCATTTAAAATTCATTATGAAATAGGCTTCATTTTTGTCTTTTGATATTTGGGTGAAATAGTTCCCAGAGACCCCAAAAGACCAGATGTTATATTAACATCCTGTGGTCTTGCAGTTCCTGTCTTTTTAGTGTGCTATTGCAACACTAGAACATGCCACACAGATGACAAATGCATGGATTTTTCTTTTTTTTTTCTTTTTTTTACATCTTGTATGTGATTTTAAGTGAAAGTTCCCCTTCAATGTTAAATCACTATTATGATGCATTTCTTGATCTGCAATGATACTCAAAAGGTCAAAATCTGACACGTGTATCCTCCAAAAAACATATGCAGATGCATGGACAATTACAGTTTCTTCTTGCAAGCCTTACAATAGTGATTCCCTCAGAATCCAACAGAATTCACCACACACAGGCACCAGATTGCTATTGAAACTTTGTTCCTAACAATATGCAACCTTCACTCATGAATCAGCCATTGCCAAAACATAACACAGCATGTGCACAACCAGAATGATGTTGATTGAATAACTGTTGTTGCTTTTTTTTTCTTGCAGCTGGTGAGAAAGCCATCATCTGTGACCAGTGTGGAGCTCAGTTCCAGAAGGAAGATGCTCTAGAGGCCCACAGACAGATCCACACAGGTGTGCCTGGCACAAAAACACTCACCCACACTTCACACATCAAACGTACTCAAACAACTCTCGTTCATGGGCAGTCTGCTACTGCATGCATAAAACCCGGCTAGGGGTCTGTCTTTAAGAACCCACGTCCTTTGACAGGACAATTTTGGACACAATCTCTGAATGTCATTGCATTAGATACAAATGCAATGACAGTCGATTTAAAATATTTAATTGCAATTTTGACTTTTTATTTGACTTTTTTGTGGATTAACATTTTTATTGATTCAAAAAGACAAAGAAAAACAAAACATATTTACAATGAATCAACATTTAACTCACATTACTACCCCTCCCCAATCAAGAACCCCACCCGACCCCAAACGAACAACCCTGTAAGTACACACACAAAAATTAATAAATAAAAATTTAACAAATATAATAATCATACAGGTCTAAAACTACTCATCCCTCTCCGAAACTCCCCCAAAAACATAAAATAACTATTCCATTTCCCATTAAATGAACCCCAGATCCCCAGCCTTCTACATGACACCTCCTCAAAGGCTGCAACTCTCCCAATCTCCTCGCACCACTCCTGAATTGAGGCCGATCCAACCGACTTCCATCCCCATAAAACAATCTACATGCCTATCATAGCATATAGCACACCATCACCCAAAACACAGAGTCTGGGGCAAAACGAAATCTGAGTGCCTAACACATCACACACAAAATTCTGAACCTTCAACCAAAATTCCTGGATCTCAGTACACCACCAAAAAACATGGGCCATGTCTCCATCCTCTCACTGGCCACGCCAGCAGATGGGTGTGTCTTTAAACCAAGCCTATACAATCTAGAGGAGGTCCAATAGAATCTATGTAAAATCTTGATTTGCATAAGGCATACCCTTGCATCTCTAGATGTAGACTCGACGTTTTTTTAGAATCCTAGCCCACGCACCCCCCCCCCCCCCCCCTTTCCAAATACAAAATTAAAATCTTTCTCCCATAATCTCTTCATAGAAGTTAAAGCTCTGACCCCCAGACTCTGAACTAGCAGGGAGTAATACACTGATGCCGTATGACCTTTTCCAAAAGCAGTAATTACCACTCCCAAAGTGTCTGTCACTTTAGGGGGGTGTATACTACTCCCAAAAATAGTACAGAGCAACTGAAAATTCTTAAAATAATGAGATCTGGGAATCCCAAAATGTTGAACCAAATTAGCAAAGGATCTCAACACTCCACTCTCGTATAGGACACCAAGTGTAGTAACACCCCCCCCCCCCCCCCCTCACAATCCTCTCTGACCAGCAGAAAGGGGACTTATTAATAGGCTACATAATTTTGGGTTCTGCCATATACTCGAGGCAACATTTAAATAAATGTCCAAGTTAAACGATCTGGACACTTTTGTCCATACCGAGTGCAAACGTGAGATAACGGGGTGTAACTTCTCTGGGTAGTTTGATAGAGAGGCTTTGCAATGGTGAAATAGGGGCAAAAACTTCCATCCAGGCAAAAACTACCATCCAGGGAGGGGCTCTTTCAGGTGGAAGTGACCAATGAGCCAAATGTCTGAGACCGAATGCATAATAATAAAACCAAATCTTGGGTAGGCCTAGCCCACCTTTGTCAATCAGCCTATGTAATTTGTTGAAATCTGGGGAGTTTACCATTCCAGATAAAGGTCTTTGCTACGTTATCATATTGTTTGAAATAAGAGAGGGGTACATCTACAGGGAGAGATTGTAGCAGGTAGTTGAATTTTGGAATACAATTTATATTTGACTCAATGTATTTCTATTCCTGTTAAAATGCATTTAGTTCCTTAGGAAAGAAAACAAAACAATGTCATAATAATGTTTGATTAACATTTTCTAAACAAAGTATTTCACTCTATAAATAAAGAAATGCTCTAAAGTAAAAACCATTCAAGTAATGTTAAATGTTTACCAAAGTCTAAGTGGAAGGTTGTCTATAGGAAAGAATTAGTCCCCATATGTTGTGTATTAATTGGAATGCGCATGAAATCTCTTAAATGTTTACACATTAATTTTGACAGCTTTGCTTTTAACCAACTGATCTCAACATGACTTTAGTGGATGTATGAAGTAATTTCCTTTCAAATTCCCACAGGTGTCCTAGAGGGATGTCTATCTTTCTAAAATAAATGACACTTGCTTTGATATTTTGTTATCTAATGCAAAGATATAGAGATATAAGACTTTTGTATGTGTGGAGTAAGTGTCCAAATATTTTTGGGGGCCTCTGTACAAAACAATTCTATAAATTATTGCCTAATATCTTTTCTTGGGAACCCTTTGAAGATAGTTACTTGGAACACATGGTAAACAATCAAATGGAAGCTACTCTGGTTCTAAACAGATAACGCTTCATTCATGATCATGTGTTTGAGAGCTGACTCCAGAACCTTCTCTGGCAGACAAGCTGACAGATGAACTTTTCCAAGAAAGGTGATCCAAACTGGCCGGTTGGTGATAGTGTCACCCCTAACAATTACGCACATACATGCCTGCTTGTTATCTCGCAGAGGGAAATGATTGGTTGCAGTTAATGGCGCAGCCGTGGTCAAACTTGGTTAGACTTGTTTGTTTATTAGGTGCCCTCAAAACAATTTTCTGGTATGGAAGGAAGACCTCTCTGGTTTCCACCTCGGCTTACGTTCTTGGTGGCAACCCGAGTGGGGTATGTGCTCATGTGCATCTTGCTCTGGTATGATGACCTCGACTGGACTGAAAAGGAGAAGGGAGAGGTAAAGCTGTGCTGATGCGTGTGCCATGCTATGACTCCTCACTTTCCAGACAGGCCTATCTCTCTGCCCTTGGAGAATGTTCTAGCACAAACACACACGCACAAATTTGTCTAGCACTCCACAGCGTAATAATCTCACTTAAATCACTTTGAGCATAGAAAGCAATGTTCTTCATGGTGCATTACATTTGTGACTGTACTCCTATTGTAGGTGTAAATTAGAAGCACTAGGTGCTTGAGATTGACATTCTTGAAATGTTCAGTCAATAGTAAGATATTTGTTAAATCAAGCATTTTTTGCAAACCACAGTAGGTATTTGCCGATGTAGGCCGTAGAAAGCAAGGTAGCTCACTAGGTGTAGAGGTTACAAGTGCTTCGTCCCATAGCTGTTTGGCTGCTCTTTGTGTTATTTGATAGACACATGTAAAGAGCTCATCATGGCCCCGCTGACTGGGACTCCAGAGAGCCTTGACCAATATGAACCAATTGTAAAGTGGGGTTAAACAGGGCTAACGATCAGAGAAAAGCATACCAGTGGAAAAGCCTTGCTAAATATAGAATTGTAGTCTGGAGTAAAAAAAATTGGCAGTGAGACTTGTCTTCCTGCCAGGGACCTGAACAGCAGTGAGGCCAGCCTCCCCTGTGGCTACCAGGCTTATATTTTAAATGTGCTATAACGCATGGCTAGTTTGATATGCTGGGCGTTGTTTTTGTTTTTTTCTCAGTCCCTCAATATGCTCACCCATATGCTTCATTTTTTACAGCCTAGATAGACTTGATGTGGGTTATCATCATTTTGTTTGTTTTTAAGGTCTGAGCTTTCATTAAATGTTTTGTACCTGAACACTAGCCATGATAGACGTCAACATTTGTAGTGTGGAGAGGGAGTGTATTTATAGTTTTTAGTTTAGCTTTTATTTCTGTTAAAATTTTAAATTTGTCCTTTTGAATTTCAATTTATTTTCTTTGTTTTCATGCTGACTGTTAGTTTAGTTTGCTTTTAAAAAAAATAATTCTAGTTTTATTTTATTTTTCGTTATTGAATATATTTAGTTTTAGTATTTTAGGAAGGTTAAAGTTAATGTGTTATCTGATGTAATTTAAATATGTTTAACATCATCTAAATTCTCAGGACTGTCTTGTGGCATTTTCATGTTTAATGAAGGCGGGTTGTAAAGGATTCAGATTATATAATATAGCCTACTGTGCATTAAAATGTAAAGCTACAAATATTAAATGAAATAATATAAAACAACATTTTTATTTTATGTTTTTATATTGGTTTAATTTTTAATTTTAATTTTATTAAATTACATTTTTACTTTATTTCATTTAATGGCAATATTTATATGTAGTTTTCATTTTAGTTTTCCCTGGTGGATGTGTAACTCAGTTACACCCTCTGTATAAATAGTTAATGAATGTTGGCGTGATAGTGTGTTTACGATAGCCAAAGTTGTTGTGTCGTTGAAAACATCCAGGTCTCGATTTTCAAGTTGGCAGCTTGTCTGGCAAAAGGCTACTGAAGTTCATGGTGCAGCGGTCATTTCCTGTAACACTCTCTGCTTAACTGTAGCTGAAGTGAATCTGCATGCATAAATGAGTTACTGGAAAAGCCTCCATGACAAAACGACAGCCATTCATGGAAAATTCAGATGCTGTATTGATTGAATAACATGGCAATTAAAAAACAACAACAAAAAGAGACATGATGGAATGAGGCCTGACTTGATAGGATTTAGAATTGTATTAATTTATGCATTTTATGTGGATGTCATTATTTCCTGCTGTTGCCCAAAACACAGCAGAGGTTTTCTTCATTTGTTTAAAGGTTAGTTGACCCATAAATTCAAATTCTGCTCACTCGCATCGTTCCAATTCATATGACTTTTTTCTTCTATAGTACACAAAAGGAGATGTCTGGCAGAATGTTCAATCTCAATCACCATTCACTTTCATTATATATAAAAAAAAAAAATACAAAAAAAAAAGATGCAATGAAAGTGCATGGTGACTGAAGCTAACATTCTGCCAAACATCTCCTTTTGTGTTCTGTGGGAGAAAAAAATGTCATACAGTTTTGGAACCACCTGAGGGTTAATAAGAGATGGCAGAATTTAGATTTTCATTTGAACAAGGTCTCTTTATCTTGTTTGATAATTTTTTTTTTTTTTTTTTTTTTTTTTTTTTTTTATGGTCGGCATAGTTCCTGCCTCATTCCAGAGTAACACTGCCACTTCAATGGATGCCTTTGTGGGCTCCTCCGTTCAGTTGATGTCAGAGAAATCAGCTGCAATTTAAAGGGGCCCTTGTATGCAGCCTGTAGTATTTCAGATTGATGAATCAGATTTGTTTCCCCCAATTGTTTACATCACCTGTTTATTTACCATTTAATCATCAATGCAACAAGAATCACAAAAAATTATATTGACAAAATAGGAAGCTTTTCAGAAAAAAGGCTCAAAATAGCTCGTAATTTACCTGAAATTTACAGTATGGTCCTTTTAAATGACTCTGATCCTTGTTAATGGCATTCGCTGGCAAGGTGTTTGCTGCCTTTGACGTCAGAGGCTTTTAGACAGTTGGGGAGGATGGTTAAGGTGCAGAAATGGTTGGTAGCGTTTAGTGCCAGGACTCCAAGAGAAAAACAACATCATGTGCTGTTGTTGACGCACAGCCCCAGTATTGCTTGGAGTCTCAGCTCTGACCTATTTTTAAGGGCAGCCCAATTTGAAGACTTCAATTCCAAGATCACTTATCTCATGGGACTGTGATGAAAAATTCACTCATGAATCCTGCTAAAGGGGAATTTGTGAGTTTTTGTGCATGTTAAATAAGGGGTATTGACTTTTACGGAGTGTGAAAAGCCATGTCTTATTAAAATCGCAAGCACTGATATGATGTAAAGCCGAGAGATGTTTTACTGCACACAGTGTTGTCATTATTCACTGTGACAGTCTGGACAGAAGATATGATACGAGAGGAAAGTTTGAGAGTTTAAGGAAGCTGAGCAAAGTGTAAGCTTTGAAGGCTGGAATTGTGTTATAACAAAAATATTATGGCACTGAGGCAGAGGAAACTGACCATGAAGCACCCTGGGTTCCCTCAATCAGATCTCTATTGATGAATCAGTTAGACTTCCAGGACTCCGTGATTCGCCTCTTCCCCAGTTCCAGCATTCCACCACATTGGAGCCATTATTAGTTTCACATTCACACAGACTGTTATAAAAGAGATTGGTGGTGTTGTTTTTAGACAGCCGCCTTTAAACTGGGGGAGCAGCTGACTGTATGTAGACCCAGATATATTGGCAATGGCTCCCCCCTTCCCTGTCGATTTCCTTTTGTCCTTTTTAAGTCTCATGTTACAGGGAAAATATGCAAACCATTTTGGAGAGAGAACAGCGGATTTGCTTGGTGGGAACACGGCGTGACTCCAGTGAACCAGGCCACAGAGTAAACACTTTCTCTCTCAAGCCAGAAATAGTTTTGACAGAGCTAGAGAAAGGAATTGAGCAACACGGCTGTGTTTTGGCACAACGCGAAAGAAAAAAGGGCTTTTTTCTTCTGTTGCCTCACCCCCACACTCTGTCTCCCACATCTGAAACTGTCCCCAAATAATGTCCCCAAAGGCTTTCCACCTGTCAACCCCTTCTACAACTTGTCACTCTCACAAATGATGTCTGTGCCACCAGTAAACACAGGTTGTATCGTACCCTTCTATTAACTCAATCACACCTGTTCTGGTAGAGTGGCTGTTAGACATTTAGTTAATTATGACATAATTAACCTGTCAGTGTGCATTAAAGTTGCACAAGCCAATTCATATGAATGTGCTGTGGTTTGGTGTCCTGTTTGATTTGTTTGCTGTAGTGGCCTTCAGAATGGGGATGCTGACTGTTTTGAATCAAATATATTACCCTATTTCTTCAGTGCTATATTTGTACAGGAAAAGGAACCATTAGCTGGTGTTGTGGACCCAGATTTTACATTTGACAAGTGATGACCCAAAACAGTACTAAAATGTTTTATTTTAAGAAAATAAACAAAAAATGTGTATTAGTATTACCATGAACTGCTTTAGGGCTGCCCCCGACAAAAGATTTTCCTAGTCTACTAGTAGTCATTAGTGTAAGCCATTAGTCGACTAGTCGAACATTTATGATATTAATTTAATTATATATATATATATATATATATATATATATATATATATATATATATATATATATATATATATATATATATATATTGGGGGACATCAGAAAATAGTTGAAGTTCCAGGACTGAGAAAGAATGTTATAAGTAACATTGCTAACACAGATCTACATTACAGAGAAATATTAAACCATAATAATGAGCTTTTAAAATCTATTTTACAAGCACACGCAGGAATCGAGCCGCAGCAACACCGGCAAATCTGTAATGATTCTGAATGTGTCAGAAAAAACAGCAAGGAGACTGTCTAAACATTTGTTAATTTATAGAGAGAAATGCACATTAGGGTTGTGCTGACAGACGATGATCTCTGGGATCAGCGATGGTCAGAGTGATCACCAATAGCTGATGCCTTTGTCGATATCAAGATGATATTTGGCTCGTTTTCCCATGTATTAAATTATCAAATTATTATTATAAATCATTTGCCCATAGACACACAGACATGTGCTTGAAGAAACGCACTTTATTATATTATTAAAAACCAATGGCAGAAAAGAATCTGTTTGTATGTATGTTTGTTTGGAGGTGTGCAGTCTCGTGGAATACACGCATGTAAAAAAAATTGTGAACGCAAACCTGCAGCCTGTAAATTATGTATTTTCCCAGACACTGAAAAACCTGACCGGTAGAGAATGCACAGATGAAGCAGGTTCTTTGCTAGAGAGATGTTGATAACTGTTCAAAAAGTTGAGAACAACACACATTTTTATTGCACTTAATTTTTTTTTTAAAGTTTCATTTGAATTTGTAGTTAAAAGAAGTTAAAAGTTTGAAATCAAGGTGTCTTTCTTTATTGTGTAAGCTTAACCCTAAACCTGCTTAATGAAAGTTTCCCCATAGTATCACCAAGAGTCCAACCAGCAATTCGTCAGTTTCCTATGTAGGTTTTATTGTTTTTGTTTTTTTTGCGGTCAACCAAATCTTGGTCGACCAAGACTCTTCTCATCACTAACCTTTGGTTGTCTATCAGGGAGCAGCAGCCAATTTCTATAGTTTCATTGTCTTGGTAATTATTATTTACATCACAAAGAAAATTGTGGTTGGCACAAATATTTTGTAGTCTGGCTCATATTTTCTTTTAACTTGCATAGTTTTGTTAATGATTTTCGAGTATGATGTGAATTCCAAATTACCATATGCGTAATTTGTCTGGCTTTTATATAGTATCAGTATAAAAAAAATTTGCCAAGATACTGTAGAGTTTGATTTCTCCCACAACCTTTTGTCAACAGCAAAAGACATGGGAAGCATTTTAAAAGTTGATAATCCTATTTATCTTGCTATGATAGCCATGCACTCTTGCTTTTGTGCATTCAATGTATTATTTGCATTAAACATTCTTTTTTTTACTGCTGTCTGGGACAATATCGGAAAAGACTTGTGGTCCATTGTTTAGTCACGACCTCCCAGTTAAGAGCCGCTGCCTTAGCCTGTACAGTGGAAGTGTTTTTAGGTAAAGGCTGATGGGGATGGATCGTTCTAAGCCAGTATGGCATCAGAAATGGTGTCCATATGCCGGTCAGCTGCAGCTGATTAAATGACTATTAACTGTGCCAGACTCTATCCCCATATCTCATTCTACATCCATTACTGAGCAAGCCGTCCCACTCTCAAGTGGAGGACCCATCTGTCCAAGCCTTGCTGACCGCCTGCACCCGGCTTGGTTACTGTAGACTTCATTATCTTCATTGCATTTTGGCTCTACACTTGCAATTGATATTCTCGTAATTGTTGCTTTTCCTGTGGCATAAAAATTTATGTCATGACCAATAGGGATGGCATACTAGCTAACTAGTCACCCAACAACAAACTAATTTAGTTAAATAGTGAGGTCAACTATTTAATAAATTTGTTATTTTTTTAAATAGTTTTAGTGACTGCTTTAGCTTTTAGACCGTTTTAGACGGCACAATAAAGTTGTTCTCAGAAACCTTGCTTCTTTGAATTCACCTGTTTTAAAACACTGCTTATATAGACATACGCATTCAGAATGACATTCTTGGCCATTACTTGCTCTGTTTTTTAAGAAATCTGCCATGTGCATTGCATTTCAGCTCATATAGTAAAGCAATTTTCTTTAAAACGAGCCCTTGTACTTTGTCTAGCCGTTTTTGAATTCAAGTACGTGAACGCAAGAATCTTATGATAACCCTTTTAGAAACATGTTCAATTAAATTAGGTGAAATCAGCCAAATCAAATGATACAGGGCTTACTTAATACTAACTCCACACTGAATGCATCGCTATTTTAAAAAGCTAGATGCAGTGCCAGGAATAGCAGGTGATTCGACTCGTTTTTAAAAGTTGAATTTTATTTTCAACATGACATGGCATCTAAAAAAAAAAAGGCAGCACTCCTGTATGAGATGTCAAAAGTCACTTTTTCATCATCAGGCCGAACAGTTCTCATCGCAAAACCGTAACTTCGTTCCGATCTGGGCCAGCTGGCACGGTAAACGTTTCTTTTTCCACTGTGGTATGTAACAGATCAGTCTTTTGATGGCGGCGTGAGAGGTAAACATTGGACCGAGTGCAGTGCGCTATGTTTTTTTTTTCCCCACTGGTTTTACTCCGCTAATAAACAGCAGAGACACAGCCCATGCCACAAAAGGAAAGAAAGAGAAAAAGGTGTGAGGTTCACCATAATTTGCTGAGGGCTTGTGTTTACCACCGTAAACGGAACATACAGAAAGGTAAAAGTTCCCAGACAAGCTAAAAAGTCTACAATACTAGTTAAACCATTATAATTATATCATGAAGATACACTAAACGAAGTCACCATGTACTAAAGCCATTCTACCAATACAGTTGAGAATGGTTGAGTACGGTTAACTAACCGCGCCATGCCAAAGCGTCCTCCAGTGGAAGTGCTGCTTTCTAGTCCATATTGTCAATATACTGTACTGTATAGTTTTGGTTTTGAGTTTCTGTTTTGAGTTTGACAATCATTTGGCCAAAATCATTTGACCTTCATGTCAATTTAGCTTTTCATGCTCCATTCAGAGGGCTACAAGATTAAATGAAAATACTGAAAATGATTGTAAATTTGTTTGCAGCAGTATAGACCCTGTTTGACGCCTAACTCATTTGAAGCGGTGTGTGTGTGTGTGTCCTTACGACAGGAACAGAAGGCTTTTTATTTGTGTTTTTTCCCTTCTTCCCAAAACACAAAGGTCACAAGTGCTTGTATCAGTAACCAAATTAAATCAAGCATATACCAGCCTAGACTTTCTCTTAGTTTTTCCCTAAATAGGATCTAAATTTGTTTTCCAGTGGATGAGATGCTCAGTTGGCTGATAAATACCATGTACAGATGTGCGGCCAACACCCAGAAGTAATCATCTGTTGGCAAGTATGTTTAGCCATCAGGCAAAGTAGGGCAGTGGTGGCTCAGCGGTTAAGGCTCTGGATTACTGACCAGAAGGTTGGGGGTTCAAGCCCCAGCACCGCCAAGACACCACTGTGTGGCCCTTGAGCAAGGCCCTTGATCCTATCTGCTCCAGGGCTCCAGGGCTTCATGGCTGACCCTGCACTCTGACCCCAGCATAGCTGGGATATGTGAAAAATAAATAATTTCACTGTATATATGCAGAAATGTATGTATAATGTGTGACAATTGGGCAATTAAATTAAATTAAATTAAATTAGTATAAATTCCCACAATGAGCTCCACTTTTATCAACTGACTCCTGCAATTTGTGCAGAGTCTGGGTGTGCACTCTTCTTAGGAATGTAGGTCGTTGGCCCTTTGGAAAGGAAGCCCCAATGGGACCCACCACAGTTGCACTCTGCACCAAGGGGTCACCATCCCAGCTCAGTAGGTACAGTTGTGGAAGCAAGGTTTTGTATCATCTCTGCATGAAGGCCGCAGCATGCATTGTTTCTCAGTGCAGATTTGACAGCAAATTGTGATTGTCTAAATCCATCATGCTGAGCATTAGGGGAGGATTTCTGTGAGAGAGAGGCTTTGATGCACATTGTGTTGGAAAGACAGCAGCACATGTCCGAAGGAAAATAAAAGTTTTGTGCAGAGATTATGGACTCCTGTTGTCCCAGTGATTCACGTGCTGTAAAAGGAGCCAGCAGGAAACTCCCAATCTTGTCCGCCAAACTCGCAAGAGATGGGACACCACTGCCCGCTACAATAAGACTCATCCTGTGTTGAACAAGCATTATCCCCCTCAGATCTAAATGCATTGTGTCTCAACACTAATAACCATAGGTAATTAAATGGTGAGTGGGAGGCGAACAATATGAAAAGAAACGCCTTAAGTATAGGACAATCTACAGCTATGATAAAGTAAAAGTACACACACCGACCCTTTGTAAATGAGTTTCCCACCTTGAAGTATCTCTGTAATGGATTAACCCGGTCCCACGAGTGGCCTGAATAGACAAGGATTCACTGGAGATGCTACGGAGCTACTTCACAATGGGCAAGACCTCTTTTGTTCCTTCAGCTTTTCGAGGAACCCCCACCCCTGCAATCCAAATCCTCTAATTATATTTGAGCTGTTTGCAGACATCAAAAAAGTGATCTGTACAAAGCATAATACAGTGCAAATACTTTTCCATTAGCAATGGGGGATTTGGTTTTGTTTGTTCCATGAAAAGAGAGGGGAGCATGGAGGGGGAGTGGGTGAAAAGTGGTAGAAGACACTCTTCTGTTACTTAATTGTGAACTTCGAGATTAGTGTGAACACTTCCTACCTTTCACCCCAAACAAAGAAGCGATCAGGTCTTGTTGCCTAGTGACACAGACTTCACACTGGCCAATTTTACCAGAAAGCTGCTTCTCGTTACCTGGGTGTGTGGAATTGATGGATCAGTAAGTGAATGATGCCATAACAGCTTTTGCTCTTCATTTCTGGCCTTAGTTCCTCTGTTGGTTCTTGGCTAGAATAATGATCTTCACATTGCAGCAGTTTCGAAAATTAATGATAGATATTCAAATAGCTTTTTGTTCCACTTGACTATTTATGTATTATTGTCTTGTCTGACTATGCTGTATGTCACACAATCCTGATAGTTGAAGGCATGTATTTTAGATTATGGACGATGCAAAGAGACATAAGACTACATAATATCAGTGTGTAAAGTGATTTGGCCTGTCTAAAAGAAATTATGAAATGGTATTAGCTAAATTAGGTTTTTAATGATGCTGCCAATGTAAGACTCATGGTTTGTTGCCATGGCGATGCTACGCTGTTTCTAGGGTGTTCTGGGGGGATTTCTAAGTGGTTGCTTACTGGCCCAAGTGAAAAGTGTCCGACCTCAACTTTATGGCCGACCATGCTTACTTACACTTGGTATTGAGATGCGTTTTGGGTGATCTTTTTGAAATGGGACATTCAGAACTTTGGATCCAGAAATTTGTCCACTTCAATCACATTTGGAGGTGGTTGAATTTGGTCAGAAACACACATGACCACATTGGGCTTGTGTAACTGCTCATTCATTCAAATAGCAGCTAAGCACCACTTGCTTAGCTGTCAATCAACAGCTGCATAACAAGATTTAAACTGTGCCGATTAAGTGTGGTTTTGAACGGAATTAACCGTACTATCTGAACATTTTATAAAGGGCAAACTTGTACATGCACAAAAACTTTGCAAAACTTCCACAGTATGTCTGATATCAACATGTAGGGACACAAATGAAAGTAGCGTGCACACACAAACCTGGAGCTCAGTTAATACAGGTATTCCACTGAAAAAGTTGATAATTCCACTCTAAACATAATGTTTGTGCTTGGATTAAATGCAAGTATAATTGTGAAAAATAGTGCAGCTTTATTTTTTTTAGCTTTATTATCATGCAGTAACACACTGATAAATTGATTTGTATGTCAACAGATGAAATCAGAGACCCTCCCCTCAAAATCTGAGCAAAAGTAATCAAAAGAGATGCATTTTCTGACCAGGTGTAAACGGTGATGTGTCTCATCTGTTCGCATGTGAGTGGAGTACTTCGGTTTATGGATTTCAACAAACCTCAAACACTAAGTATGGGCAATGTAATGGTGATAGTGATGTTTGCCTTTGTAAGCTTCCCACCTCCACCTTGTCTTTGTCTCCCTTCTCCTTTCAGTTCAGTTTCATTTCAAATGTGCTTTATTGGCATGACCGGTATTACAATGTATTGCAAAGCATTTGCAATGTTTACAATGAATCTTGAACAGATTAGAATATTTTTAAAATGACTAAATAAAAGATTTTATTTAATTTCTCTGTCCTTCTCTCCTGCCCGAGTTGAGTTGTGAGCTCAGGTGGGAGCCATTACGCCATGGAGGCTTGCCCTTATCAGTTAATAGCAGGTTTCGAGAGACTAGGATTGTTTTGATCTGGTCACTCGTTCACAAGTCACACAAAGCAGAAGAAATGAAATGCTGAACTAGATAAGATATCACTGAAAATACTCAACTATTGATTGCTCAGTCATGAAGGCTGGGTGTGGGGTTGTCTGAGTTCTTTCGTTTGTTCTTAAGACACTGACCTAGAGAGGCCTCTGGGTGGGTGGGTGGGTGTGTGCGTGCGTGCGTGTGTGTGTGCGTGTGTGTGTGCGTGTGTGCGTGCGTGCGTGTGCGTGTGCGTGTGTGTGTGTGTGTGTTTCTTCATAATTAAATTCCGTTCATAGATCAGGTCTCCCATACTTTTTAACCAATGAGAAAGATTTTGATTGACCAATTCACTAATGACACTTTCGTACAAGTTTGTGAAATGGTCTGGCTGATTTATTGAAGAAAACTGACCCACACAAAAAAATTACTAACAATTTGGACACCACAAGCATTTTAAAGCAGCTTAAAGTAGACTAAAACTAGCTAATGTGGAAATGCTGAATTCTTCAAAGTGTCTTTATAGGGCTTGGTATTTATACTGATTTCCCTATTAAATTATGATGGGAATCTCTATCAAATAAATTCTCTCCCAGCTAATGCTGTTAATGATACATGGGACTTTCTAACCTAGGTTTATTATGAAAATATACATTTTAATAATGATATTTTATTACTTTTTCATAATTTTCAGTTGGAAAGTCCTTTCAGATGGAAAACATTTATACATGTAAATGATGCGATCCAAAGTGCATTTGAACAGCGGTGAAACACTTTCTTATGATGTTGCATTCATACGAGCAGACAGAATTAAGTTTGGAGAAGAAGAAATGGAAATAAACCTTGTGCAAATTGTCAGCTTTACACTAAGCTAAAATGCTATTTCTAGAAATTTTACATTCACATGTTACCAGGCACAATCATATTTTTTTTTATCAAGAAAATTCACGTTGGATCATGATTTCTTTTTTCTAATAAGTCCTTTGATATTATGGCAAAAATCGTATTCTTGAAAAACAAAAGTTTGTTTTCCTGTAAAAATATCAAAAAATCCTTAAAACAAGATCAATTAGATTGATCTTGTTTTAGAAACAACACCGCATAAGATATTTAGGTTTTTCAGAGAATGTATTTTTAACATGTGTATTTTGTATTACTGTACTGGCAGAGTTTTTATAGTTAAAACACGTGAAAAAAATCTACAAGTGCTGAAGAAATAATCCAAAGTATTTAGAATACGTTACTGACCTAGAGTAATCTAATGGAATATGTTACATGACATTTTACAGCATGCATTCTGTAATCTGTAGTGGAATACATTTCAAAAGTAACCTTCCCAACCCTGTATATATTGAAGCAACATCTCAAGACATCAGCCAGGAAGTTAAAGCTCGGTCACAAATGGGTCTTCCAAATGGACAATGACCCCAAGCATACCCCCAAAGTTGTGGCAAAATGGCTGAAGGACAACAAGGTCACGGTATTGGAGTGGCCATCACAAAGCCCTGACCTCAATCCGATGTGTGGGCAGAACTGAAATAGCATGTGCGAACAAGGAGACCTACAAACCTGACTCAGTTACACCAGTTCTGTCTGGAGGAATGGGAATGACAGAGAAAAAAATTTAAAGTCAAGATATTAGAGTGGCCATCACAAAGCCCTGACCTCATTCCAGCAGAACTGAAAAAGCATATGTGAGCAATGAGTCCTACAAACCGGACTCCGTTACACAAGTTCTGTCTGGAGGAATGGGCCAAAATTCCAGCAACTTATTGTGTGAAGCTGGAAGGCTACCCAAAACATTTGACCCAAGTTAAACAATTTAAAGGCAATGTGACTAAATAATAACAAAGTGTATGTAAACTTCTGACCCAATGGGAATGTGATGAAATAAATTAAATCTGAAATAAGTTACTCTCTACTATTATTCTGACATTTCACATTCTTAAAATAGTGATCCTAACTGACCTAATATATCCGTGCTATGAATTCTTAGAATATATATATATATATATATATATATATAACAGTTAAAGGATCCTGCTGCTGAAAACTTCATTGGTGAGTTAAATCTAAACATTTGCCAGCCAGCTGCCAAATATAGGCTAAACATTTTAGATGCAGAGTGCAAAATTTTGTAGCAAACACAAGTGATTTCCTCTCATTGTAATTAGACTATCCACAATATTGTTATTTTGAGCACTTCAAAATATCATTCAAATTTCTAGATAACCTATTAAACATATTGTTTTGCTTTTTCTGAATGCACTGTAGCATTTCCATCAATAACTCAATATTCCCAACATTCTTAACACATAATTTTGTATATATCAAATCAACTATTCCCTCAATGTCATTCTTGTTACTTGTTCATTTGCAATGAAAACCATTATAAATTACATAAATGAAAAATAGAAGCATTGGATTCAGACTTTTGAAAACTACCATGTCTCTTTGAATCTTATATGATTTGATCTTTGCAGAGTACTTTAAAAAGTACCTATCTTGTAATTAAGAACAATAATAAAGTTATCTTTCAACCCATTTTGTATTCAATACAATACCGTGATAATACCGTATACCGTGATAAATGCTTCAGCAGTATCTACTTTTCCTTAGAAATTTTCTGTCCATATATTGTCCTGTTGTGTAGTGCACACGCACAGAAAGAAAAAGGATATAGGAATGCTGAATGTTAGTTTAGACCAACACCCCACCCCATATCACCCTGTAGGAGTTTGGTGTCTGTTTACAGTCCTGCTCAGAGAGGCTGGCTGTGCGGCCCGGTGCTGACCACAGCCGCACAATGTGATTGATTATGTGGGATTTCTGCCATTGAGAACCTTTCAACGGCTTCAGGGGTCAAGGGGTCATCTCATCTGCAAATCTGCTTTCTTTTGTACAGTGAACGCCTGGACAGGAGACACACACAACCTTTTTCTCCACTAACTCTCCTTTTTACCCTGGGAAAATGGGGGATGGGAATGTCAACTGAACAATTCTCTTTTTTTTCCTGTCTCTTTCCACTTTTGCCTTTCTTTAAAGGCCCCATTGGCCCTAAATTCAAATAGAACTTTTCTTTTAAAGAATATTGACATGGAATTGAAGAAAATGAGTAACTGTAGTGAGAATGCAAGTTTGTAAAATGTCTCAAATTGTAGCTTTGTAAGGGGAACTGTTATGTGAAAGCATTATAATAGATAAGTGTGTACTTATAAACGGTTTCTAATTAAAAATCTGGCAGCAATGGGAAGCTTGATTTAAATTTATGCTCTAATATGTAAATAATCTGTGCGATTTCAGATTTTTATTTTATCATGAAAATTATCAAAAGCTAATTCCTCATGACCAATTTCACAGATTTCTGTCAGTTTTAAAAGATTGTATGCTTTAATAAATTCTTCTAACCAATCACTGTTATCCTAGGTCATATTATCCAACCCAACTACAAAGATTTAAATAAACAAAGAAAAGGAGAATTAGTTTGGCGATTATGGTGAAAAGCTGTTATTGGACATCCTTCCCTGTAAGGCTTTGATGTGCGATCATTCAGAGCTCAGGAGGAGTGTAATTCAGAAAATGTGCCAGTCCTTGGCCTTTAGGCTTTGTGATCATATGCCCTGGATTACACTTTAACCCCAGGGAAGGTTTCCAGGCTGGGTGAAAGACCTGTGGCCTTCTTTGGAGGAAAGAAAAAGTCCTCTCCCTCTCTCTCTCTTCTCAGGAATGCAGTGTCCTTTTTTCCCAATAGACTGAGTGGTTAGGGATTTCTACACTGATAAACATTCACCTGAGACTGTTAGGAGTCGCACTCTGCGTGCAAGGTTAAGCAATTCTTGTTTGCTGTCTCTCTTTCGCTCTTGCAATTGTCAGACATACATGTCGTTAACAAACAGATTGCGCATTCCTCATACAAACGAGAGAATCTCGTGGCTCTCACGGTATGAGGTGCTCCCACTGAGATGTTTAGATGTATGATATTTATGTGCCACAGACCCTTTTTACATTTCTGGTGTTTGGAACACAAACTAAACTATAGCAGGGTTAGTGGCTCAGCTTGTGTTTAGAGGAGGAGGTCATAGCAAATGTTATTGCTCCAAAAGCAAAAGAAAAAATCCACCATAATGTTTCCTTGACTTGTCAAGAGGAAAAAAACAGAGAGAGAGATGGATTACGGCAGTGATGCCTTGTTTACTGTCACTCCCTCATTGGCTGTATTTGAATTCCCGTTGCAACAGTGTTGGCTAGTTTCCTAAATTTATTTTATAAATGTTAAGGTAATACAACACATTATAATGAATTGTGTGTGTGTGTGTGTGTGTGTGTGTGTGTGTGTGTGTGTGTATATATGTATATGCATATGCATATGCATATACATATACATATACATATATATATGTGTGTATATATATATATATATATATATATATATATATATATACATATACATATATATATGTGTGTGTATATATATATATATATACATATACATATATATATGTGTGTATATATATATACATATACATATATATACATATATGTGTATATATATGTATGTATATATGTGTGTATGTATATATGTATGTATATATGTATATATGTATGTATGTATATATGTATATATGTATATATATATATATATATATATATATATATATATATATATATATATATATATATATATATATATATATATATATATATATATATATGTATGTGTGTATGTGTATATATACATTATATATATATATATATTATATATATATATATATATATATATATATATATATATATATATATATATATATATATATATATATATGTATGTATGTGTGTGTATATGTGTGTGTGTGTGTGTGTGTGTGTATATATATTACAAATCACCTGGCTCAAGGCAGAGTAACATAAAGGGGAGGCCACGCATAGATACAATTTAACATAAAATATAAATGTTTATTAATTAAATAAAAGCAAATAACATAATAAATTCAACATGAACACCAAAAGCAGATCCAATAGGTGCTGATGATGAGAGACAAACACTCTGGGGAGAAGGGCCTTTATATAAGCCCACCCGAGCCAGCTTTCATTTCAGGTGACTCATTACACCTGCTCCTGATTCCACCTGTAGAGTATTTGTATGGTATAACGCTATCAGGTGGACAAAATTTAACATTAATCACCAGGGCCATAACAATTAGCATAAAGTGTACATTAAGAGAGAGAAAAGGCTTGATTTGTCCTGCTAAATAAAAGTGAAAATACATCAAGGATGTATTATGTTGGCATGTGCCTAGTTTCTGCTCAGACTAACCCTTCAAAAGAATGTGTGGCGTACAGGCTGGTGTAGTTTTAGATACAAGAGTCTTATCCTGTGTTTGCTGTAATTTGTAGGGCTCAAGGTCTATGAGATATATGGCTCTGAGAGAGACCAGAGACTCCCAAATCTCACGTCTCATTTGTACCAGCCTGAGAAGAGACATTATAAAAAAAACACCCAAGTGTACATTTTTAAATAAGATGTCTGGTCTTATTTCAAAACCGCCCATCACCCCATGAGCTGCCTATTAATATTATATTCTCTGTAGTTACTTTTCTAATGCATTTTAGGTAGTATATACTTCTCCTCGACCAATAATGGCCTTATATTAATATTTAAATTATTTGTTTCTGCATAGAAAGCCACATAACAGTACGTGTGCAAATATATGGATCAGTTCACTTGGAATAAGTGAAAAAGCACTGTTTAACAAGCAATTTTCTTGTATAAAATGACACGTTTTGATGTTATCCATATACTGAGGGGTCATCTGAGGCCTGTCTGTACATCTTAACTCAAAGCTTGTGTGGCCATTGCCTTCAATGGCAGGTGAGCAGATAGAGCACCCCCTGCTGGCTAACTCATTGCTTGTGCAATTGACAACTTCATACTAAATCCTCACTTTACCTGTATTTTTAATTTCATTCTTTGCTGTTTGTTTATTTTGTTCACATTTGTTCTAGATCTCAGACAAAGACTTTCATACTTTGTAAATTGTGAGAATAATTTTTGCTTTTTATATGATATATTGAAGGAAATGCAAGCAACAGTAATATTTTTAAGTCAGAAGTTAATATGCACTTAGTTTGAAGTCATGAAAACGAATTTAACTATTCCAAAGATTTCATATTAGCAAACTATAGATTTGGCAAGTCGTTTAGGGCATCTACTTTGTGTGTGATGAGAGTAATTTTTCCAACAATTGTTAACAGACAGATTGTTTCACATTTAATTGACTATCACAATTCCAGTGAATCAGAGGTTTACATACACTAAATTAACAGTGCCTTTAAGCAGCTTGTAAAATTCCAGAAAATGATGTCAAGCCTTTAAGCAATTAGCTTCTGATAGGCTAATTGGAGTCAATTGGAGGTGTACCTGTGGATGTATTTTAAAGCCTACCTTCTAACTCAGTGCCTCTTTACTTGACATCATGGGAAAATCAATAGAGATAAGCCAAGACCTCAGAAAGAAAATTGTGGACCTCTACAAATCTGGTTCATCTTTGGGAGCAATTTCCAAATGCCTGAAAGTATCACGTTCATCTGTACAAACAATAGTACATAAGTATAAACACCACTGTGCCACACAGCCATCATACCACTCAGGAAGGAGACACATTCTGTCTCCTAGAGATGAATGGAGTTTTGTGTGAAAAGTGTGAATCAATCCCAGAATAACAGCAAAGGACGTTGTGAAGATGCTGAAAGGCTGCTCAGCAAGGAAGAATACACTGCTCCAAATTTGCCATAAAAATGCCAGAATACAGTTCGCAAGTGCACATTGGGGACAAAGATCTTACTGTTTGGAGAGATGTCCTCTGGTCTGATGTAACAAAAATGTAACTTTGTCCATAATGACCATCGTTATGTTTGGAGGTAAAAAGGTGAGGTTTGCAAGACGAAGAACAGCATCCCAACCGTGAAGCAAGGGGGTAGCAGCATCATTTTGTGGGGATGCTTTGCTGCAGGAGGGACTGGTGCCCTTCACAAAATATATGGCATTATGAGGAAAGAAAATTATGTGTATATATTGAAGCAACATCTCAAGACATCAGCCAGGAAATTAATGCTCGATCGCAAATGGGTCTTCCAAATGAACAATGACCCCCAAGCAAACCCCCAAAGTTGTGACTAAATGGCTTAAGGACAACAAGGTCACAGTATTGGAGTGGCCATCACAAAGCCCTGACCACAATCCGATGTGTGGGCAGAACTGAAATAGCATGTGCGAACAAGGAGACCTACAAACCTGACTCAGTTACACCAGTTCTGTCTGGAGGAATGGGAATGACAGAGAAAAAAATTTATTTGGCTAAGGTAAACTTCTGACTTCAACTGTATATATTTATAGTAAATAAAATAGAGCTATTGAAATTGCAACTGAGCTTAACAGTTATTGATCACCATAGAGTAACTTTCACGTTTTTATAACTTTCTGTGAAACAAAAGATACACTAACTTTGGGTGGGTAGATGATGGAAAGTGCTACTTGATTGAACAGTCAAAATTTATATATGATTTTACATGCCCACTAAATGACTTATGAGTTATGAGTGTAGAACTTTGGTTATATAGAAGAGTCGTGTGATTACTATTTGTTTACAGTTCTACACTTGTGTTGGTCAACCACACGTCAGTCTTGTATTCTGTTCTTTCTTTATGAAACCGATCCCTTTATATTTTTTTGCCATTGACTCTTCTGCAGTGACAAACAAACCAAATATAATCAAAACCCAGAGGACAGCCTTGATGTGTGGCAGATTAAGGTGTGTATATATATATATATACACACTGGATATGTTGTGTAGTGCCATCGATTTGATTTGATTTTGTCACTCTTGCTGCATTTCTCAATTTTTCTCTCTCTCCGTCTCTCTCTTTGTCTCATACGCCTGCTGATTCGTTCTCAGGACTTCCACACAGTACACGAATGCAGCGCATTTTGAATTCACAGAATGACATTTTTGACCACAGGCTTCTGCTTTTTGAAAATATTGCTGTTTGTGCTACCTGACAGTGTGATAATATCATTCCGTAGCATATAACGCTTGCTCACATATAGGTTGAGAAGTAGGTAAAACATATATAGTGTGTTTGTGATTTAAAAGGAAGATATATTGCATATGTTAGAGATATTTCACAAAAAAAAATTAGAAATCGAGCATCATTTACTCCTCATCATGTTGTTCCAAAGCCATGTGACTTGGAAAACTAAAGTAGATGTTAGGTAGGATGACTGTTTTAGTCACCATTTACTTTCATTATTTGGAAAAAAACAGTGAAAGTGAATCGTGGCTGAGACTGTCATGCTTCTTAACATCCCCTTTTATGTCATGCAGGTTTGGAAAAACATGAGGGAGAATTAGTGACAAGAAGTGCTTGTGTTCTAGGGTAAGGATGCTGTCTTGCTTGTATGTGGACAGAATAATAAGATATCACCTTAAGATCTTATTTGACTGCCGCTCCCTTGTTTTTTCCCATGACAAACACTTTGATGATAATCAGACAGCAGGATTGGAGGTCAGCCAGGTTCTCATTGGGATTGACCCACTGTCAGCCAATCTATCCATCAGAGCCAGTTCTTCACATCTGTGAAAGATGTTGTTTGTGTGTTTTTTGGAAATGTGTTTGGGCATGCAAAGCCCTCTTTTCCTTTTTAAAAACTCATTACCAGAGAGATAGTGAATTAACAGGTGTTGACACACAGGATAAATGACAGGCTGGTGAAAGTGCCTCCTCCAGTACCAAATGTAAATTAATTAGATTCTATCTAAATTAAACATGCTACAAAATCATCATAGGACAATGATGGTGTGATTGAGTTTTATGAACTGATAATGTATCCCTTTTTTCTTTTGCCATTTGAAATGGTAAGACCCTGACTTTTTTCCCATGATCCCTGAGCGTCTGTAGTTGTCTAATGTGTTCTCTAATGCGCTCTCACAATGAGAACATCTTTTAGTTTTTTATGTTTTTTTAAACCTTCCGAATTCACCAAGGATTTATACCTGTGAGTGAACAGCGTGCGGCTGTCGCACTCTGTAGCTGCAGAGTCAAATCAATTGGCTTTCTAATGGAATTAAAAAAGGGGTTGAAGAAATCGAGACGAACCTCCTATATTAGTTGCCTCAAAAGCATTTCCCACAGGCCCCTCGTTTTCCCAGAGCTGTGATGCCTCTTGATTGACACTCAGCTGATCTATAAATAAAGTCTTTTCTTCCCTCACAAAGACTTTGGGGTTTACTGTTTGTCCTCAAGGTCAGGGTCAGACTGGTCTCAAAAGACATGTTTCAGGGATCATTAGGAATATAACCCCAGTCCTAATTGAGACAGTCAGCTTCTGTCAGTTATTTGGGGAGCTCAACTTGGAATTTGCGTCTTTTTTGTTTTCCTCTGCTGATTTCCCTTGCTGTCTCTTTATTTTTTCCCCATTTCTCATTTGCCATTCTCAGTGACTTTCAGTTAATATTTGTGTAAAATGATAAAAAGTAGAAGAGTTGTTCTATAAATGGATGATTACGACGTGTTTATTTGAGTTCCTTCGATAACTGAAATGCTTGCACTTTCAGCGAGTGTCACATGACCTTGTTGCGCACAAGTGATATGCCTGTTTTCCAATGCAGGCTTCGGACATTCAGTCAAAACATTGTTTTACATTTCATTCGGGTGGGTTTGTTAATGGTGCCCGAGAAGACAACTGTTGCACTCTATTATGCCACTGGCTTCCAATTTATAGAGCATGTTGATTGCCTTCCATTTTCTCATTTGAGCCTTCCTGTGACAGAGAGTGCCTTCTCGTTGAGCATTCATTTGGAATGATGAATTTAAAACATGCGACCCTGTAAAGGAGCCCAACAAAGCGAACTTGTATGCTCATTCGGGAAGGTGCTTTCGCTGGGCAACAGGCCCTCATTTCCTCAGTGAGCCACACAAAAGCCTACATTAAGATAGAAAGAGGCATGTCATTACTATTATTCTTAATACCTTTATCTTTATATGTTATTTGGCCATGCTTCTCCAAATGCATTTAGATGTGATTAACTCTGCCGCTGCTTCATTTTGCCCTCCTCTTTATTCAGAAAATTGTGACCCACCACTCCACAATGTTTTCGCCTCAAAGTTTTGGAGCCGTGTGGCTTTAGGGTTCCATTCTCATTCCTGGCATCTCAAAAAGCAAAACAAACTGAAACAGTTTTTGTCAGTTGGGTTGGAGATAGTGGCAACGATGGGGTGGGGAAAGAGGGGGGGGGTGGTGGTGGTGTACAGTGAAAGACTGTGTCAGTAGCCAGTGAGAAAATGGGGCTACGGTCATTTGGTCACAGTAAAAGCCCAAAAGTGTTAAGATGAGGGACGTAAGGGGTCGAGGTAAAAGCCTATGACTAATGTGGCTGATCATTCAAAGCGCTTGCCACATTGTAGGTCCACTGTCCAGATGGCCACTGGGAAAAATCACACTTGATTGGACACACAGGGAGTGCAGTGAATTTCTAGGGTTGACTTCCTGTCAGATTATTTTGTTGGGAATAAAGTCACTTGCCTTTTTATGTACTCCAGTCTTTCATTTTTATATCTTCGAGGGAAGATAAACTTATGGACTAAAGCACTTGTGGAATATATTTTCAAGTGGAACTTGCTTCATCTTCCAAATCAGTTACTGTGTGTACTTTCATACTGTATGCTACCAGTCTAAAGTTTGGACACACCTACAACACTCATACTTTAGTAGTATTTTACACATTTTAGAGTAATGGTAAAGTCACCAAAACTATTCAATTACACAAATGGATGTATGGGAATTAAATAGTGATGAAAAATGTTTAACAAACCAAAACTACTGTATAATTTTAGCTTCTTCAAAATAACAACCCTTTGCTTAACCATCTTCTTTAGGTATCCACCTGATATGCTTTTTCAACTGTATTGAAAGAGTATCCATGAATATTTTGGCTGCTTTTCCTTTACTGTCTGATCCAACTCATCCATTAAAGCAAAACAAAAAGCGTAATTTTGTGCAGAAATGAAGGTGTAGGCACAATCTATATTTGTCTTCAAAACGAAGCATTAGCCTTCAAAAAGTTTTTAAGATCATGAAACATAAATATGAAACATAAATTCAGTCTAGTGTGGCCAAACCTTTGACTGGTCGTGTACAATAGACTTGTAAATGCATCATGGGAACACTGGAAGGTGCACACACGGTGTCGGATCACTCTTATTGTCGTCATCTCTTTGATCACTGGAGGGTGTGAGATGTCAGCAGGCAGGAAGATTTGCAGACAGGATATAGGGGGTTGCTATTGCTGAGCTGCAGGACAGTATGGCACCTGGGTAGATCTCAGGGTGAAATAGTGTTGGAGTCAGTTTATCCTCACATTCGCAGTCAGACTTACCAGCAGCTGCCCGCTTCCTACTGTAAATCCTTCACCTGCGGCTTAATGTAGCCCCCCTGCCCACTTCAATGGACCCTGGTCAGCCTGTGTCAATTAACCTGGGTTTGATTCCCAATCAGGTTCGAGAAGAAGCAAAAAGGATCAATTATGAAGAATTTTTGACACAATTGTATCTAACCTTTGATGACATCACATTGGAAAGACTAATTTTCTTTATCATTTTAGCAATTACTGAATTTTCTGTATTCTATTCAAACATACAGATTGAAATAAGCTTGAATATCTGATATGTCAAGCAGATTAGTAATTCATATTAGCTGTTCACATTGAATAAATAAATCGTGTTAAACCATCTTAAAAGATTAGCAGGCATTCCATTATGAGCAGAAATAGATAGGGATCAAAGGGAATCAAAACCGGTAAACAAACATTTTACCATTTTTAGGAGTGTGGGAACAAACAGGACCCTTGAATTACCTTTCCCTTGTGCAGATCTTCTTTATGGTGGCACTTTGTCATTTGGTGGAACAGAATCATTTATTTTCATCCTCCTGATGTGCTTCCCAGTAATGGGTTTGCATAGAGACCATTTCTGCATATGCCCAGAGGGGAAAAGCACATACAAACAGTTTTTTTTTCTCCATTTTCTCTCACCCCGTTTTTACTGTTCCACCACCAAATAATTCCACACAGCCTCATTTTCAATGTGGAACTTGTATACATCAAGCCTGATTCACTACATTGACTAGATTCTTCATTTGCATACATCTAATATCCACGCTACAAATTAGTTGCTAGGCAGTAATGGCACTGACAAAACAATACAAATTTCATGTTGTTTTGTGATAGAAATATTTATCCCGGTATCTTGTGCATTGTATGCATTATGTATTCAGCTATTTCTATAAATTTGTATTTGTGTGAAGATTATTTGACTTTTGCATATAGTTCCACAGTTTTTATGTTAGTAGGGCAGAGTGACCCCTCCTGGCCACAATGCAAAATCACAATCCAGTGCAATACTCACATGGCAAATGAGGGACATTGAACTGACACCCTTGGCAACCATTCGCCTGGTTGCCACGGCCAAGTAAGCAAGCAATTCGGAAGCCAGCTGTACTGCAGGAGCTGTTCCTTCTCATTTGCAGTTCATTTATCTCCCATCTCCGCTACCCCTCACCAGCGCGCGCACACACACACACACACACACACACACACACACAAGCTCCCACTGGTAACCTCATCTCCATTGTGCCCAATCAACTGTGGAAAGTAAATGGCATCTCCCTCCCCCTTTTATTAATTCAAAATAACTCGCAGCACATGCACAGCACAGCCAGGGCTGTCCTTCGGACAACATCACAGATGTACAGACACTTGCTCATACACACACAGACAGCAGTTGAGAAACATTTTCCCTGAACCGGTTGTCAATAAAAAGTATTGTCAAATGTAGCCTGCAAAGAGTAAATTACACACATTACTAAAGCAGTGGACAAAAATCACTTGGGTTACACATCTATGTGGTGACTGTTATGTATCGATTGCTATATTAAAATGAATGAAGCTGGGAGCTGATATGTTTTATGAGTATATATGTAAGGAAATCATTTGTGTCAGATTGTGGACTATCAGTGGCAAAGTCTTTTGACATATAAAAAAAAAGCAAGTGCCACTTACCCAAAAGCTTTGTTCAGACTAGCATCATAACTCAAAACTGTTTTGTCTGAAGAGTAAAAAACACAATCCAAACTGTATCCATTTGTGGCTCGAAATCAGATTTTTGGAAATTGTTTCAGTGTGACTAGTCAGATTGTTTTTTTTGTTTTGTTTTTTTTTTGCATCTTATGTGATGCAAAGTATGTGCAATATTATACACTACGCACAGTAGTGGCCACATCTATATTGAATAGTGAATGAGTAAATGAGTAAATAAGTGAATGGTTTCGGACACATGCATGAATGTATAAATGCAGTAATGAAGATTACAAGATGTCATAATGGACCTGAGCAGAGACAAAATGTCCAGTTTCCTGTCCTCTTTTGACAGCTATTCTGTGTCTTGGCCTCCTGCTGACACCTTAGCTATTACTATGGCAACCAATCTAGATACATGGGATATTGACTACACTGTCTAAACAAACTAGGTGAAATCTGATTTAATCACTTGCCAAACGACAGTGTGGATGGTAAGTCCAAAATTCATGTTCTGTTTAACAAAGCCTTAAATGGCAAAAACGTTGCACCCAACAAATCCAGATCTGTGCACGGATGTCCTCTGCTTCACTGAGGAATGGAGCTTTGGTTATTACGGGACTCATCAGCACTGTAAACTAGAGAGAGCTCCAGACATCATACAGACATACTC
This sequence comes from Moxostoma hubbsi, assembly GCA_032164185.1. Lineage (NCBI taxonomy): Eukaryota > Metazoa > Chordata > Actinopteri > Cypriniformes > Catostomidae > Moxostoma > Moxostoma hubbsi. Next base: position 4,066,868 of record JAVLUX010000151.1, on the reverse strand, counting down.
CCCTCCTTGGTAAGAATTGTCCGTATCTCATTCCCTTCACTAATTCCAATTTAATTGCTAGTGACCTGAAGCCTCTTCAATAGGAGTAACAAATGGTTTGATTTTGTAGACTTCATCAGGCTGCATTTTAAATGCGACTCTCACCCCGCGCGAATGCCAATGAAGGAGAGGAGAGGCGAGGCTGCCTGTTTACTAATGATCCATTTTCTTACTGGGAGCTGCACTGCAAGGGTTGTCTGATTAAATCGGATTTGTGGGATGGGGGGGAAATCAAGCACGATCCTCTGCTTTGCAAACTATCAAAATCCAAGACGAGGGGCAGCCATGCACTGTAAATTGTCCACTCTTAAGAGACATCATGACTTTTGAAGACCTAATGCAGGGTTGTGGCTTTTGAAGAACCCCCCCCCCCAGAATATGCCTCGTTTAAGAATATGCCTCGTTGTACCCATGCATGCTCCAAAATAAAGGTGATGCGCATCGTGTATTTTACGTAGTATTTTTCAGATATTTGATTATATATTGTGCAACCTGGTCTCATCCAATGAACGTTACTCAATACATTTTATGTAGTTTAGCAAACTGACTTTTATGTGCCTCTTTCTACATTTTGCTGAAGTTTCCTGGTGAAATGAACACTAGAGGTGCTTTTATCAAATCAGTACAAATGCTGATTTAGATTTTATACAAAATTTTTTTTCACTCTTACTCACCCACTGCTGTTATGATATCAAAACACTTTTACTTCAATGCATGATTTGAAAAATTAACATTTTAACACTTGTATTACAGACCCACTTTTTGTACATATACACACTTATTCCGATGTCATTAGCTTGCTTGGTAGCTGACCTGATAGTGTTGGTCTTTGAGCTTGACTGCTGCAGTTCAAGTCCAGCCAAAGACGCACGAAAGTGAAAGTGGCATAGAAGCGACACAAAATGTCATGGTTCAGTTAATGTGCGTTTTATTTTTTTATTTTTTATTTTTTTGGAATTTGCATTTGAAAACACTATCGGTTAGGGAGGTGTTTGTAAAGGGTAAGGATGTCTGTTTTGTTAAACTCTCGTTTATCTTTTCAGACACTATTGATTAGGTTTAGGGTACAGATTAAATTAGGGAGGTACGTTTTACTTATTAAAATCTCCATCTAAAATACACCTTAAAAACCTCATCTGATTACAACCTAATTTTGCTCTGTTTTGGCGCCCTCCGCTGGACATTTCACTTGAAAACTGAAGCCAAACGTGTAATGAAGAACAATTTCAGTTTTGCCAAAAAATTGCAATGCTCACGTAAATTTCATGTGATCAGGCTGACATTGTGTCATGTATACTTGAGCAGACAGATTAATAATATTATTTACACACGTCATGTGTGTGTATATAAACTGCTATGGATTTATTTGCTATATATTTAAATACATTTAGACTGATACATTAAAGACAGTTATTGATGTTTCTGCTCTCTGGTCTACTAATTTAAATCATGTCATTTCTAACTAATGAATATGTACTTGTAGCAACATTAATACTAATGGATTTCCATTGAAAAACTAAATATAACCCATTTTACCATTGCTGAAGTGTAGCATCAAGCTTAAAGCTGATTGGTCCGTGTTTGTAAGCATTCCTTGGACCTTCGTCACAATGTATCATCAGTAACTTTCAGTGTAGACACAGTGTCGCCTTAACCATGAAGGAAACATGCCAGATCTTAGATCAGTGATTTGAACATGGCCTTCCACCAGCGCTGCAGAACCATTCAGCAACCTTAAACCACATTCGTTTTTACAGAATCCTCGTTGCAGTCACGTCAGACGAGTGCTGAAAGCTTACTTAATTATGAAGAATCTGCCTCCAACACCTGTCAAAGTCAATAGGGCCAATTTCTTCCATGTGGGTTTGTGAGTGATGAAGACATTTTCTCTGTCTAAATGGACTCTGGAGAAACCATATGGTTCCATGACATTATCTTGAGGTAATTAATATGGCTTCTACAATGACATCTGGTGGCATTAATCTATCTGAGAACACCGCATCTCTCTGTGGCCGCCCGACACAAAAGTGAATTATCTGTAACTATTATTGGTTCAAAGTCTGGAAAGGTACCAGCCCCTGAATAAAAGTAATCTTTTCAGCGGTTTAACGGAGGTTTCACTGTCCCCATTCTTTCTCTCCCTCTCTTTACCTTCAAAGTGTCAAGTTAAGGCTTTTAAATGCAGTCTACCATTCTAATTCTCATTCGAAAAAGCCACCACTTGAGATGAAAACCCGTTAAATCAAATCACGTATTTTGCACATCCCCCATGTCGGGGTGTCATGTATTTGTAAGGCAGACCTTCAGAGACCAATGACACTTTGATAGTAACACGCAAAATGTTATTTTGTTTCTGCCTCGCTCTCCCTCTCTCCGTCTCGCGTCTCACAATCTCTCCTCCTGTTAGATCAATAAACAATTCATTGAAGCTCTTTTCTTTGCTTTTCTTGTCAGAGGCACAGAGGCGTTTTGAATGCATTAAGGCAGTGTTCTGTGCTGTCACATGCTCTGTATTCCAGACCAAAACTGTCAGTCGCTGCACCCCCAACCACACACAGCCCCCCTCCTCGAAAGCCTCTGGCTTCTCTAATGCCACATTATGCTCAGCCACTCTCCCGGATTACATGGATGTGCAGTCCTACTGTAGTCTGGGCTCATTAGGTGTCAGCCAGAGAGAGAGAGAGAGAGAGAGCGAGAGCGAATGAACAAACATCCCGGTCAGAGAGGCTGTAGACATATCGCATCACAAACACACACACACGGCCTCTGGAACAGCTTGTACCTGTTGACTTCCCAACAGCTTGAAGCACTCTGTCATAAAAACACTCTTGGAACAACTCTTTATCTATCCGTTTCTGTCTTTGCCTCAATCTCTTTCTAAGAGTCAGAAGCTGCCTGTGCACTCATGTTTGAGGAGGAAAAAGTCTATCTGGCTGTGTTTACGCTGCACAAAAATCTGATTAGGACTGACTGTCTGCACTGCCATTTTTTGTATACTGCAAAAATCATGTTTTTAATCTGTATTTTTGTCTTGTTTTCCAGTGAAACTATCTAAGCATCCTTAATCAAAATACATTTATGTGATACGCAATATCGTGTCAGATAATGATTTGTTTGAAGAGATATATGCATGTATTGAATTAAATCTATTTTTCTTCCCACAATGGACAAAATACACTGACTACCACATCTGGAGTTTCAAGTTCAAATCCAGGGTGTGCTGAGTGACTCCAGTCAGGCTTCCTAACAACCAATTGGCCCGGTTGCTAGGGTGGGAAGAGTCACATTGGGTTAACCTCCTCGTGGTCGTTATATTGTGGTTCTCACACTCGGTGGGGGCGAGTGGTGAGTTGTGCGTGGATGCTGCGGAGAATAGCGTGAGCCTCCACATGAGCTAGGACTCTGTGGTAATGCGCTCAACAAGCCACGTGATAAAATGCGCAGATTGATTTTTGAGGCGGGTCACTACGCCACCACGAGGACTTCAAGCGCATTGGGAATTGGGCATGCCAAATTGGGGAGAAAAGGGGAAAATATAAAAAATCTGATTTATAAAAATCTTATTTAATTTTTTCTCCTCTGTTCAGAATATAACAATTCAATGGAAAAAAAAATGTTTTGCTGCCTCTGAACAAAGCCTCTCAGCTTCGATCAGTTGTGCCTGTCTGAGTGCATACAGTCTTGGTGTATATAGACTCAATAGCACTGTTTTTCCCAGCTCTCACGTTTGACATGTAAGCCTATGTGCTTTGCAGACACATCTAATCTGTCTCTCTGCCATTCTGTCTGTATATCTTCCATTGTAGTTTTGAAACAGTAACTTATTAAAATGTTATGACTCAAGAGGACGCTATCATATTTTGGTTGTTGTTGAAATTAAATGCCATATACTCTCATTACACAGTTCTCTGGAATACCCGCTTGTGATTGGTTAATCAAGGCCTTTTGCTTTCAGATATTTTTGTATAATGACTGTCAAACTATATCCAAATCAATATTTCATATCCATTTGTTTATTTACCATAATGTTATAAGTGGGATAATGTTCATTCCGCCTTATTTTGTGATAATGACCAGCTGACTATAACCAGCTGTCAAAACCAGCTTAAAACTAAACCGTAAGCTGGTCAGCTTTTGCCAGGCTGAGAGACCAACTAGACCAGCTTAAACCAGCTAAGAACAACTTATGCTGGTTTAAACTATTCTTTTCACAAGGTAATCCCTTACATATTTGTTTGTATACACAAGCTTTGGCAGAAATATTATACCTGTCTGAACACACATAGCACACCTCACCCATCAGACAACATCGGGAAGTACACATTCAAGATGCAACAGTTCACCTGCACTCTGCATGTGTAATCGCGGAAAGCTCTTCGCTGAGCAACAGGTGACATCACACCTCACTGCAGTGCTGACACAGAGCTGTTGGAGTTTGTTATCCCATCAACACCAGTGAATTGAAAAGCAAGCTAATTGACTTTGGTCCCACCAGCTTAGAACGACATGCATGCTCGGTGTGGGCTTTCTCTGTGCACACCCTAACCCTGTGGGAAATGCAGTAATATCTTTTAACTCTCACATTAAGTTTTAATCACAGCCCAGTTAAATTTTTTTGAGTACAAACTCCAAGAATGCAGTATGACATGAAAGCAATATTGAAGGGAGATTTCACCCAAAAATGATACCCTCATGTTGCTCCAAACACGCATTATATTTTTTCTTCCGTGGAACACAAAAGTGGCACTTTTTTGTACAACCAGTAGCAGAGGAATGCATTATTTTTGCAATTCCATTTGGTGCCACTAGTGGCACAGAAATTACACGCTTCACATTTTGGTGAGACATGGTATTCTGGTCCCACAAGCATTTTTTGGAGCCAGGAGGGTCTAACAAACCTCCAGGAGGATGGAGGTGTTTCAAGTTATAGTGAACACAAGCAGAACACCCCCAACACCTACATGGCGCAGCGCACACGCTGTTAAGTAACGACCAATGCCTCTTCAAGGCCATTAACTTAACACTGCGAAAGAGCCAAGAGGCCCTTATAAATAGACATGGGAGTGGAGGTAAATTATGCCAAAACTCAGCAGCAGGCAGCTGCAGCCAAAGCAGTCCTCTATCCAGGTGTCACTTTGTCCAATTCAATTTTGCACTGTAATAGAGGCGACTGGGTCAGCCACTTCCCTCTCTCTCTCTCTCTCTCTCTCTCTCTCTCTCTCTCTCTCTCTCTCTGTGTCTAGTTCTTTTTCTCAGCCTTGCCCTTCAGTTTCTCACAGTAGAATTTCTCCCCAGCCAGACCATTTACTAGTGATGCTCTTTACTTCACACTGAGGAACACTTAATTCTGGCTAACACCAATCACATGGACACTGCGCTTTCCTCCATGGCTGCCACTTTATCAGATGTCCCCCCTGCCCTTCTCCTGTTCTATTCCCAGAAAAGTGTTTTTTTACCACCTGAGAAATTTGGTACATTAAAAGGTAAAATGTAAAACCGGTTAAGAATAAAATCAGTGAACATTGCTTGGCTTGATAGTACAGTGTTATAATAAAACACCCTAAATTTACGCTACCATTAATGGAAACATAATTCAATCTCATTTGGGATTCATCTGAGGGTGCTTTCAAACTAGAGCTTTTGTTGTGGATCTGATTCTGTTTGACATTATAGAGTTTTGATTCGTTTGGTTGGTGTGTGTGAGTGGTTTTCCAAATCCACATGGTAAAATGGTGTGGGGTTCGGCTCATGAGAACTCTGGTACAGTTTGAGTTTGTATGAAAACAATCTGCCCTAACCTGCAGAAGTAAACCTCTATTGAAGTGTAACTTTGCATGCTTCCAATGACATATCATTTAATGGCAAACGCAAGTGCCATTCTATGTGTGTAAAGTTTTGGTGGTAACAATCAAAATATCCAAGTATATAAACTGCGATTCTCCTCTGTTTTAAAATTACAAGGTTACAATCTTTCCAAAGAGTAGTCTAAAGCACATAACTGTAGATGAAATTGATCTGAAATGTGGCCAAATCTCCAAAATAGTTTACCAGTATGGCCCCACAGTAAAAGGTCATTGGTTGGAGGGCATTCCTATGGGGACAATACTAGAAAGATAAGGAGGCAAATCATCTTTATTAACTTTTAGTTGCCAATAATATGGGATTTTAAGAGCAATCCTGGAGCAGCACTGGAGATGTGCCTTAGTCTTTCCATCTGCCATATCCAGACACTTGAGCTCTTCGGGTCAGAGTCCACCTAACCTCTTGCATTCCTCACAGCCTTTCCTCCCCCCACTCTTTTCTTCTGTCTTTTATCTCCCTTCATCCACCCCCTGAGGCCTTTTTATTACAATTAATTCCTTATTTACATCTCGGATATGCAACAGATACAAAATACCAAACACCAGAAGTGTCATGTCCATTTTGGTTTTGAATTAAAAAAGAAAAATGTTTTTCTAAAAATGCTGTTGAACAAATCACCCATTCACGTGTGTCAATTTTGACAGTCCAATCAAGTGCAACCCTGAAACAAACTTTCCTTTATATTTCAGAGTTCTGCTTGTCACTGTCCCAAAGTTCTTTGGTAGCTCCTGCCACAATCAGCCTCCATCAATTGCCCCCTTTTATAGATAAACCAAGAGACGTTAGGAGTCATTAAATAAGGAGACAGTCGTAGGAGAGAGATGGAGGGAGGGAGGCATTTGAGTAGAGAGAAAGCTAGAGGCCAGTCAGAATTTATTAGCAGAGAAGCAGCCACAATTTAGCTGCACTGTCTGAGATTTAAGAAGAGCACTCCCCGTGTCTCTCACTCATCTCTAACTTCTCCTCTCATCCTCTCAATCACTCTGTTCCCTTTTCTTTCCAGCAAATGCTGATTGATCACAATTTATGAACATGAGACTGGAGCTCTTCATAGATTTTTAAATTAGTGGCAGCTTTGCCCCAAAGATGTGTTATCGACTCATGAAATAGAAGCAGAGCTTAAAACACTCCCACTTTCCCCAGAGTTTTCTGCAGGCTGATAATTGGAAAAAGTGTGAAGTGCAAGTGATTGTATGAGAGTAAAAAAAATAAAAATAAAGAGAGCTGGAGAGAGAAACAAAATTGCTCACTTTGCACATTTTATTTGTTTAAACACCCAGGTGTGAGCATTGTTTGTTACAGAGATTTCAGTGATTTACTCATTTTAATTCCTTTATATCATTGGCATTATCTGCCCGCTGACATCTTGTGGCACCTGATTTAATGTGCATCTGTAATCCTTTGACACCGATTTAGATTCTTCTATTGATCCACAGAGGCACTTGTGTATTTGTTTCCTATTCCAGCTTGAATATCTTAAGTTTTTGCATTTTTTGCACAGTGATCACATGATGACACCAGATTCACAATAATGCATTATTTTTATTTTTATTTTTTTAATATAGACATTTCTGTGTCACTAGTGTCACTCTCCCAGCTTCTATTGGTCAGACAAACAGTTAGCCCCGCCCCACACTCACACCATTGGTTGAGCCAATGTTTCTATGTTGGGCTTTTCGTCATGCTCAAACAGATCAACATTTTGAAAACACTAGAAGAATAAGAAATCTTTATTTTTTTTGTCACGCATTACTAATTTTTAACACACACAGTGAAATAATTTTTTCACATAGCCCAGCTTAGCTGGCGTCAGAGTGTTACACTTTGAGGAAATCAAACTAAAAATGGCTTACTTATACTGTAGTTGTCTCTCCATTTTAAGCTGAGATAGGAAAAAATATTTAAAATTTAGCTTTAATATGCATACTGTGATTGGTGTTGTACTAAAATTTTTCTGTCATTTTTTTAGGATCAGATATGGCCATCTTCTGTTTGCTCTGCGGGAAGCGATTCCAGACCCAGACGGCTCTGCAGCAGCATATGGAGGTTCACGCAGGCGTGCGCAGCTACATCTGCAGCGAGTGCAACCGCACGTTCCCCAGCCACACCGCACTCAAACGCCATCTCCGCTCGCACACAGGTCTCAGATCAACTCTTTAACTCACTAAAAGTTGGAATAGTTAACTGTTACTGTATTCCTTCAGTTTTCATACACTTAAACACTCCATGAAATCATTTAACAAGAGTAGTTTTATTTCCTTTGACAGGAAAATTCTAATTGAAACAGAAAAATTGTGGCTGGCAAATGAAAGGACACTTCCTTTTTTTAAATAGCCAAGAGGATGTCATTACATCGCAACCATTAACCGTGATTTTCTTCTTGCTAGTAGGTTGCCTGTGTTATTTCTCTTTCCAAAAGAGAAAGACTCAAATTTAAATGCATATATCTTCTAAAGGTTAGTTTTGTTGAATAGTTCACCCAAATATGAAAATTCTCTCATAATTTACTCACCCTCATGCCATCCAAGATGGTATGACTTTCTTTATTCTGCAGAACACAAATGAAGATTTTTAGAAAAATATCTCAGCTCTGTTCGTCCATTCAGTGCAAGTGAAAGATGAGCAGAAATTTGAAACTCTAAAAAGCACATACAAGTAATCCGTACGACACCAGTGGTAAAATCCATGTCTTCAGAAGCTATATGATAGGTATGGGTGAGAAACGGATCAATATTTAAGTCATTTTTTACTATCAATCTCCACTTTCAAACCGCCCTCCCAAGTAGTGTTCTTTTGTTTTTGGCGTTTTGCTTTCTTCGTGCATATTGCCACCTACTGAGCAGGTACTTAAATATTGATTTGTTTCTCACCCTAACTATCATTTTGCTTCAGTAGACATGGATTTAACCACTAGAGTCATATTGGTTACTTTTATGCTTCCTTCATGTGCTTTTTGGCGCTTAAAAGGGGAAAAAGTCTTAAAAATAGACTATATATGATATTTTAAGATATTTCTTAAAATATTTGTTTGTGTTCTGCAGAAGAAAAAAAGTCATGCATCTGGGATGGCATGAGGGTGAGTAAACGATGAGAGAACGATGAGTGTTTTATTTGGGTGAACTATTCCTTTTAGAGTACTCTAGCATATTGATGGCTTCAAAGCTAATCAACATTGACTAAAAAACACAAAATTCCTCCTTAGGACCCTACCCAGATTTCTGAAACGTGCCAGAAATTTGATGTTTCTAATGCACATCTGTCAGACCGAATAAATATTTTAAACATTCGCCCTGTAGCGTTTAAATCAGGATTGCAGTACAGTCGATGTTTCCTTTTTTTTTATCTGTCATCCTCTCAAACATCAGCACCTTCTGGATGGAGGTGGATGGAATGAAGATAGCAGGTTGAAGTGACATGTCATTTAGCAAAAGGCCACAGCGCTGTGATGGCTTGTGACAGCACTGATATCACACTCCCCAGTCAGGCTAGCCCCGCTACATGCCTGCTCCATCCCCATGTGGCCAGACACATGGCTGAGCAGATGAGGCGTCTCAAGTAACAGTCTCCATTACAGTCTCCGAATATGAGACGCTTGAAATAAATCCCATTTTCTCCAGAAAGCCTTTTCCCCGCCTCGTCTCTGACCTTAAATAACAGCCTGACGTGTCAGAGCTACTTTACTCGGCGGCAGTCACGATTAATATTTGAAGCGAATGTGTGGAGATGAGCCCGTTTACAATCTGCCCTACCCTTATTGGGCGACTGATGGTGCAGGGCGGCGGAGAGCTTACTGTACTCTCTTGTCCATGCCGGGCCGCACATTGGAAATGACAGGTCGACTCCCGCCCACATGCAACAGTGTCAACGGCCTGCCCTGCCACAGACACGTGGAGGGAGAGAGTGTCGGTGATGCAGTGTCGCAATAGTTTGAACCCAATTCTCTGTAGGCGTGCATTAAAAACAATGAGCAGCAGCAAGCACCTGTTTAATGTGATGTGGGGGCTTTTGTCAAGGAGCTGAAAGAGAAGAACTGCTATTGGCACTTGTAACAACCACCGAAAGTAAATCTCTGATTTTTTTAAAAAGGAGAACATAAAAAGAAGAGGCGCTGCTTGCGATTAATTCTGCTTTGATCTTCTTAATCTCATTCATTCTGTATTTTTTTTTAATGCTGGAAAGTGTCACTGATGTTATAAGCGCATTGATTTTTCTCTGGAGAAACAGTGGACAGCAAGAGCTCCATGTTTCCCTGTTTTCTACTTGCCAGTTCACCAGTAGTGGCACCCAGACACAAAATTAAAGGAATAGTCATCTTAACCTCATGTTGTACCAATCCCGTATGACTTTCTTTCTTCCGTGAGTGACAAAAGGAGATGTTAGGCAATATGTTTGTCACCATTTACGTTCATTGCATCTTTTTTCCATACATTAAAAGTGAATGGTGACTGAATATAACATATTGCCTAACATCTCCTGTTAGGTTGTCATGTGGAACAACATGAGGGCAAGTACATTTACATTTACGCATTTGGCAGACGCTTTTATCCAAAGCGACTTACAGTGCACTTATTACAGGGACAATCCACCCAGAGCAACCTGGAGTTAAGTGCCTTGCTCAAGGACACAATGGTGGTGGCTGTGGGGATCGAACCTACAACCTTCTTCTTAAACAGTTATGTGCTTTAGCCCACTACACCACCACCATTTTTTTATGGTTGAACTGTCCCTTTAATGCTACGTACCTGCCAATGGAAGGTGGATTGCTATAATTACTTCTAACTGGCCATGAAACTGTATTTTTGCATTATTTTGATAAAACAAAATGTGTTGACCCAGTGACAATGGGATTTTTGGGTTGTTCTAATACAGCTTCAGAGTAGCCCATTTAGTTTAATTTATTCGCCATTGCGAATTTTACTCACATTTGGCGATTGTTGTTAATTTCTGATGCTGTGTGATGATACCCACTCAAAAAAATGCCCACGCAATCATTACTGACTAATTCAAACCTAACCTTACATTTTATTTGTCATACCTCAGTCTAAATTTTGATGCGGAACCAATTCTGACAGATTGATTAAACCCGTCTCCACTGATTTTAGAGGGGAATTTGTATTCTTGAATCTACTTGCATGTGTTTTTTTTACAGACACACACAGTGTGAGCAAATGCTGGCATCCATTAGGGCTGATTATCATGGCAGCCCCCTCGCTCCCCCCGCACGATTCTACACGCTGCCGCCCGTCCCTTGTTAATATTCCGTTGTTGTTCTGCACTTGTGTTATATTCGGAGCCCATTTTCCATCTGTGGCGAGTGTTTTGTGTTTGCAGCTGTGTTTGATAGTGCAGGCAAGTCGAAGCCCTGGCAGTGATGGATCCTTGATTTACGCTGCTTAGTGCATAATGAAGTCTGCCTCTGCCTTAACATAAGCCTTGGCCCCAGAGAGCAGGCAGTGCCCGCAGACCCTGGCCAGGTACACTGCCATTGCAGACACCAACCCATTCAAACACCCCCACCCCCCCACCCCCACTCCGGGGCACAGGGACGCAGGTGGCAGCCCCCGAGCTTCCCAAATGTGTCTTCTGCCCTCTTTGTGCCTCACAGCCACTAGACTTTCAGAAAGAAATAGAGAAACACACACTCCGTGACAGCATCTTGATCTATCACCTTGTATCTTTACTGCCTCAAAGCTTAATATATTCCAAACAAAAGCTAAGCCGCCAAGCAGAATTTGATAAACAGATTGCCTTCTGTTTATAGCAGCAACACAATGCATTTACATAACAGGTAGCCTAAAAAAATGCCCTGCTCGTATTAGGATATTAATTTGTCCCTTGTGGTAGAAGAAGAGAGATGTCAGATTATTTAGTCAAATAAAGATTAAAGATGCTTTTACCATGCCTGCAGATTTAACTCTTGGGCATTTGTGATGAGAAGTCTGTAGGCTAGCGCAGATGTCTTTGATTGAAGCGCTAGCTTAGGCGCAATTAAAGTCAGGTGAATTTGGCGGATTACTATTCTTGTCGCGTGCCGGAGAGCAGCCACGGAGTGTGATGGATTGTGATCTCAGCTGCGGAGGAGGCATTTAAAAGTGCAAAATTTCTTACAATGGGAGCAACTGATAACTTCATGCAGACAAATAAATACTGCCACTTTTATTGATTTCTGAGATGCATTTTTTTTCTTCAGTCTCTCTCTCTCGCTCTCTCTCTCATTACTGTAGATAGAGCCTGAACAGCCGTAGTAAATGTGAAGCGTTTAGTTGCGTCTCCCCTCGAAACGTGCCTGAGGAAATTGACATTGTCTGGTAAGGGGAGGCAGCAAGAGCCTGAGCATGACAGTACATAACGAGAAATGCAATTTATTCCCAGGCACGGTACTGCTCGGACAGCCAGATAATGAAACGCGTAGGTCATAGACAATGACTTAAACCCTCAGCACAGAAGCAAAATGCATTAAATATGGGGAACATTACACGGCTGGCAGAGTCGTGCATCTGTACAGGGAGAGACTGATATATGGGTAGCTGATTGTGAGACACATGAACGCAATTAGTGGATAGAGCGAGGAAAAAGAAACACCCCTGAATATCTAAATAGCACTGAATGCTGAACTCCGAGTATCCATAACAATGAACGTCTAGATAGCAAGAAGACCAGAGACTATTGAAAAGATCACCTGTAACAGGAAATTGGTGGTGTTCTGAGAGCTTGTAATTGCTTGATTTAAAATAAATATTATAGGCTATCCTGTGCTTTAGCAAATTTTGATCTTTTTTTGTTTGTTTAATTCTTTCTCTCATTTTTCATTGTTCCATACTTCTATCTGTTCTTTCCTTTTTTTCTTTTTCTCATTTATTTTTGTTCTTTTATTCTTTCTCCCATTTCATCATTTATTCATTTCTTTGTCCTTTCGTTCTTTCATTTTTTTCAATTTTATTTGTTTCTTTAATTTTTTTGTCCATACTTTCCTTTGTTTGCTCTTTTTTTCTTTCTTTGATTTGTTATTTTTAGTTTTTACACATTTTTCATTGTTTTGTTTGTCCATTTATTTATTTCATTTGTTTTTAGTTCTTTGTTAAAGTTGCTACATGTAAGATTGACAACAAGCGTTTGAAATGGCTTCTGCAGTCTAAATTCAAAATATTGGAGTTGTCTTCCCCACCCCAGACTTAGAAGCTCATGCGGGTTGCCAAAATGTTGACATGCAAATTATCCAACTCAACATCCGTTTTAAAGGATTTTGGGCTTTAAGCGGTCTCCATCTTCCAAAAGGCATCTCCAATATTTATCCTTGTTTTACTATGCCTCTGGTCATGGTGGTTTTTAGATGGATGACGAGGCTTTTATGTCGGGTGGAATCTGTTATCTCTGATCCAGTTAGTTTGCTGGCTTCCAAGGGTGCAGCACGCAGTGGTGTTTGCCAGCAAACTTGTTCAAACTGTCAACCCGGTGGTGTCGAAATACTATTGGTGAGTGGGCGGTGGGCGGGGTCACACAGGCCAAAACATAAACAGAAGTTCGGCTCGGAATGGAAACTTCAAAGTAGAATATACTGTAGCACTGTTATCAGAGATTTCAACTTAGCATGTTTCCTAATTCTCTAATGACATATTATGATCATTTTATGATTCAGTACAATAACAATATTACATAGCACCTTTAATTCTTTCATCTGTTCTTGCTTTTTCTTAATTTCGTTCTTTTTTTTCTTTTGATCATTTTGTTTTTCGTTCATTCTTTTGTTCATTGTTTCTTTTTGTTCTTTATGTTGCTTTTATTCTATTTTCATTCTCACTTCATTGTTTGTTTTCCTTTCATTTGTTTTATTTTGTTCATTTTTCTTTGATACTTTTTTCATTCTCAATTGGTTCTTTTTGTTTGGTTCCACCTTATTTTTTTGTTCATTCTTTTGTTTGTTCCGTTTGTTTGCTCCTTTATTTTTCTTCTTTCTTTCTGTAGTTGTATTCATTATTTGTTAGCTTACACTGGCTATTTTAATAGTCTCTCCAAGACCGTTTTTGTATGTTCACTGGTAAAATTGAAAAGTGTGATTATTTTTGGAGTTGAGGATAATGTACAAGGGGCAAAGGGTGATGCAATTCCAGCTGTTAACAGTTGTTACTTTAATTGTAACATTGACTTACATAGACCACATATATTGATCAGGCCTCTGTCCAGCAGGTGACCACCCATTTGAGTGCGAGTTCTGCGGCAGCTGCTTCCGAGATGAGTGCACACTGAAGGGACACAAGCGTATCCACACCGGAGAGAAGCCCTATGAATGTAACGGCTGTGGCAAGAAATTTAGCCTCAAGCACCAGCTCGAGACCCACTACCGTGTCCATACAGGTACTGTGCACCACTTCCTGTTTATCTAGACTCTGCCTATCAGTGAGTGAAAATAGGCAAACTGCATTATTGTTAACCCAAAATAAACCCTATTTACTCTCTTAATGTATTTTTC